>OZ010789.1:373963086-374563086 GCA_963932465.1 Maratus speciosus | reverse complement strand
CATACAAAATTTTTATTTTACTATATCCAAACAACAAAGTTTGCGAACTGTTTCTACAATATGTGCAACAGAAATCTACGACGAACTTTATTGTTTGAAAATAGTGGTGTTAAAAAATTTGTGTAACATTTCAACCGTGTAACATTTTCAGACAAGCGTTCAACCATACTCTGATAATAAATTTATTATGTTGCATTATTATACTACTTTTGTTATCTTATTATTTTAATTACGCCTTTTTAAGCGTGTTGCGACCCGCCTAACTTCGGAAACGCTTATTTGCGTGAAAAAAAGGTTGAGTATGGCTGATCTAAAGAGACTGTCACCTGTTACTGTTCAACAAGATATAAGAAAATCGTAGAAAGCAACCAGAAATCTTACATGAAATTTTCTTTTAAATAAAATAATGAAAGTTAACAAATTTTTTTTTAATGCAGACGTTTCCTATTTAAAAAATCGTACTCGTATTCGGAAAGTAGATATTATTCGGCGTCTAAAGACATAATTGTTGCCATTTTATTGGAAACAATCGGCAAATAGAAAGTCGAACAGACTTAGATGCCTAAAGAAATATGACTATGTGAAATCTTCCTAAGGGTTTTTTTCATTTCAGCATCCTCTGCAACTGTCCTCTTTCAGTGGCGTCTAGCGTAGGGGAGGCAAGGGGACCACTAACTCGAGCACTAAATTTTTAGGGGCGCAATATTTTGAATTGTCCCATTCTCTTAAAACCCGATGTACGCAACTGCCCCCTTTCACACTGCCTGCCCACACTCCTGATAATACAGTACGCATAAGATGTCTTCAGTTACAATTAGTCCTTTATTTTAAAATTAAAATATTTTTGAGAAAAATTACATTTTTAGAATTTTAAAATTAATTAATTTGAACTAACATTTCAAAATTAATTTCACTTATACACCAAATTATTTTTTAATCAATAATTATACACCTTAAGATACGCAGCGTTTTACATAGCTACAGTAAAGACTTTATTCATACAACTAATGTCTAATAAAAAAATTAATTTTATGTGCCAGCCAACTGAACACTTTAATTTTAACCTAATATTTTATATATGAACGCATTCAATGCGCAACAGGAGAATACTCGTGTTTATAAATGCATGTCTCATAAAATTTCCAACCTGGAAATTACCAATTTGGTATTTTAATGCAAAGTACTATTTAAATCATCACATACACATGTAACTGTATGTTTGGGATTGTGTAACCAGATATAGAAGCAAACTGAGCGCAATTTTCCAGATCAACTTAGACCGATACATTGCGCGTTTACATTAATTTTAAAGTGCATTTTACAAAGCATCCCATTTGTTTTCTAGCAGTTAGAGATCCTTCATATACGAGGGGGTACCAATAAGTTTTTGCCCTCAAATAGAAATAATTGAGTAAAATTTATGAAATTGCTACATTGTATTAGTCCTTTTCTATATAGCCACCGTGCACAGCAACATATTTTTGCAAACGATATTTCAAAAAGAGGGGGGAGGATGTATTCTAGAAGGCACGATAGTAGACTCAAAGGAGGGCATTTTTCTAACGTTTGCCGACAACCGATGGTGTCCGCAAAATTTAGAAAAGTGCACTCCTAAGAGGGCAAATTGGGGGGGGGGGGGGCTCAGGATGTGAGTAACATGAATAAGTGGTCACAGGCCTTTCCAACAATGTCACATGTGAGTGTCGATAAAAGTTAGAGAAATGCCTCCCCCCCCCCCTCCTTTGGATCTACTCGCCTCCTGTAATACATCCCTACCCCCTCTTTTTGAAATACCGTTTGCAGAAATGTGTTACTGTGCACGGTGACTATATAGAAAAGGACTAATACAATGTAGCTATTTCATAAATTTTACTCAATTATTTCTATGTTAGGGCAAAAACTTATTGATACCCTCCCTCGTATTACCGACTTTAAAAGCTAAAATTATCTCAAATATTATTTTTTATGAAATTTAGTTAAATATAAGTATTTGAAACTAGACAATAAACAATAACAAGAGGGTTTGAATTCAGTAAGAAACAGAGTACGAAAATTCCCCTTCCTTGAATTCCAATATTCATATGGAGGTTTTAAGATTTCTTACTTATTAATCTGGCATATTTATGTTACTGCGCTCTTTATTTTAGTTTTATTCAATATTTAAATCTTATAGCAAAGTGACGATGATCAAAAATTAGATATAACATACTTTACAATTAGGCGTGCATGCGCTGTAATGTTATTTACATTTAGGCGGCTGATGAAATAAGGAGACTATAATGAAGATTTAGAAATCAACTGATACATATATTTCGGCGATGTATCCAGATATTCACTGGTGCTAGAAAGGATTCCAGTGCTGCTACTCGAGAAATATAAAAGAATTTTTGCTCACATACAATTTATTTTAATTTAAAGTTAGGCCTACGGTATACTACAAGCAAAATCAGCCATTCTGATTCACACCAATCTATTTGGTAAAATTTAGTAACTAACGGACATATGGGCGTAATCATAATTGGACTATTTCAATGAATAAAACATATTGCACTCTGATCTGTTTGAAGATTTTAATTTTTGGTTACAATTTCATAATAAACGCTATGTTTAGAACATATATTTCAACTATTAAATATTTTTGAAGATATTCAATTCGATTTTATTTTAATCCTCACTTCTCTTTTATTCATGAATGAACCGATAAAAAGTATAACTTAGATTATTAAAATAAAACAATAAGAATATTATGTTTGATTTGGATATTCGCTGGCAAATCGACGACAAAATAAGTCACTAAAAACCTTAATTCCCGAAAAAAAAAAAAAGAAAAAAAAAAACTATAGGGGAGGTAGGAAGTTATGATACAATTTTTTATAACCCTTAGAAAGCTTTTTTGAACAAACTTTTCGTGTTTTTTTATAAAGTGACCTTTTATTTATTTATTAAAAATATAGTGAATTTAAAAAATAATCATTCAAAAAATATATCCCAATTAATTTGAATGGTTACTACAGTATCAAATCTCCCCAGTACTGGGGAGGATTGATACACTTGCAAAAGAGATTTGATACATCGTTATGTAAATTGAAAAAAAAAAGAAATGTACGCAATTCAATTTGTGTCATACAATTTTTTATGATAAATGTTGAAATATTTTAGTAAAATTTAAAGAGAAATCACATTGACATATTTTTGTTTCAATAATGTTTTATACAATAAACAATTAAATTTAAAAAAATCAAAAAACCCGACTGCGTAAAAAGCGAACTAATTAATTATTTCTCATCAGTGTGAAATAATATTTTTTTTTCAATTCCTACAATTAGCTCAGGCTCTCGCTATATATATCTTGTTCAAATTTTCAGTCGTTAATAAAATATTTATTATTCATCCAATCAAGCTCAAATAAATTTTTTTAAACCTGTAGTGGATGACACTTGATGTTAATCCAATTTTTTTTTCAAATATTAATTCATTAATTAAATTAATTTTCAATAATCGAGAGAGCCCCCTTCTTGATCAAGGTTTTTTAAGACCGAGAGAGCCCTCTTCTTGATCAAAGCATTTTAAGCGCCACTCAAAAGGAAAAAAGAATGGGAGACAAAAAAATTCTTTTATTGACCTAAGTAGGAATTGACTTAAAATATTTTTTTTATATTACTTGTTTATATTACTTACCTATTTTTTTTTTTTTTTTTACTTGTATTGATGACTTTTAAATTGTGTTTAACTGTTAGTTCCTATCTATAAACACTGTTTTGATGAGGTCTATAGATGTAGAGTTGCAGTAAAGCTAGAGATCCACAATACATATACAACTTCCAGGTTGTATAATATTTTAACGGAGCTTCTGACTGTAAAATAGCAAATGAAACATCATCTTCATTTTGAAAGACCTATCCAATGATATGCCGCTCAATAGGGTGCGTAAATTTTTTTTTCGTCTCTACCGCCATTTTGTATTTTACGGCCGCCATTTTGAATTTATAAAAACAAAACCTAGCCTATAACCATCGGGCCGTTAAGAGGAATCGATAAAGACCTCATTCATTAAAATCCATCCAGCCGTTGGGATGTTTCGAGGATATAAAGAAATCCACATACACAGATACGCGTGAAACACATAACCCTTCTTTTCAGTCGGGTAAAAATTTTAAAAGAATTTTAACACACTTATTAGAACATAAATAATGAAAAAAACTATAGAGATCAAAGTCGGGTGGTTTTAATGCGTTTTTAATTTGCTCTTCGTCAATTATAGAAATATCTTCAATTTCAGGCCATTTAAACTTTTTCCCCTTCCACACGACGCGACGTGCAAAGTAAACTAACTGTCTATCATTGCATTGCTTTTCTATGTGAACCACATAATGTCGAATGGTATTTTTAATAGAAAAAGCCTCGATTCTAAGAGAAAAAAAAAATAGGTATCTTCGACGCAATTAATGTAAAAAGAATAAATTCCAATCTTTTTAAATCCAGATAAAATAATTGTTTGAGTAAATGATTTCAGAAAAGCTTTACCAATTAATCCTCCTTACTAATTTCAGTAGCTCTTGCTGGAAAACAATAATGATTATTACAGTACCGTATTAGTTTGCAACTTAAAAAAACTATTAAATTTCAAATATACAAATGTGTCCCCAGTATTAATATTCCATTTCTCCCCATCATGCCTTATTGGAATTTCAATCACTTTGTATAAATGCAGTTGCAAAATGGCAATCTACTTTCTAGTAAAACTAACCCCCACAATGTGCTTTACAAATAAAAAAAAATACAATATATTATCTTCACAATAATGAGAGTTATGAAAGAAAATCAGTATTTGGAAAAATTTACACTGATATTCCAAAAATCTTCAAAATTAAAAGAAAAGCAAAGTTGTCAAATCTTCACTTTTAAGTCCAGCTAATGATGACTTCTGCATGAGAAAAATTACCAATGTATCCATCCTCCCTATGTATCAAATCTCCCCTACTATATACATTTGACATGGAAAGGATAGGTTTTCTTCTTAACGATGCCACCGAAATAAATGTGGATTTTTCGGGAATTGTCACCGTAATCTTGCAGCCTGATATAAATAAAATCTATTGTTTTGGTACTGAAATATTCATGGGTGCACTCCTGGAAGTGCAATACGTTACTACAGCGATAAAATAAGTAAATGATTTAAAATCTATAGTCATTTCCGATTTATTACGGTATTTAAGAGTGAAATTGAACTTCTATCCACTGCAGAGCATATATTCCCTAAGAGGAAAGATCTGAACTTTACGCTAGTGATAAGCAACTTATTAATAGTTTATAAAACTCAATCATTTAACCCGCTACAAAACAAAAAATAATGTATCTCATAGTCTGTAACTTCGGCATACAGATAAAAGTAAATGATTATACATATAAATTTAAACAACTCAACTTTATATGCAATATAGTTCATAAATTGAAATTTTGTACTGTTTAAAATTTTCACCCAATTTCATATTTAAATAAGAATTTTGAATTCTAGTTTAGCTAATTCTTAAAAGAAAAATGCTTCTGGCGTATTAAAAAATATGCCGCTTTTTAAAGTTACCTCTAAAAAAGAAAGAGTCCGAAACTTGAATAATTAAACAAACGAAAAAAAAAGAAGAAGAAAAGAAAGAGTCCAAAACTTGGATAATTAAACCAATCACCTAGCACAGTGGTTCCGAACCTTTTATTGGCCACGCCCCACCAAAGCATCTGTAAAGTCACTATGTCCCCCACTCTAATCTGTAAATTATGTCTCTCATTATTTAAAAAGCGAACTCTATTCACACGGTGGAAATGTAATACTGCCCTATCAATAACTATTCATTTCACATTTTTTAACTTATCAAAGAATGATGCAATGAGATTATACATTTTCGTTTTTGTGCCAAAAAGAGTTTTGTTGTACTTTTCCAATTTTCCACAATGTTAAAAAAAAGTGTTATACAGTCTAGTTTTTATCTTCACAAAATATCTTCAAGAGAGACTTGCATTTAACGTTAAATTTTATAAATTCATATATTTTATAATGCATTTTTGTAACTTATTAAGAGTTGGCGGAAAAACTTTGGACACTAAATTTTCTTTGTATGGCTAACACAATACACAAGAAGCAATTCAAGATTCTTATCAAATTTAAGTAGTCGTTATTCCCCAATACAACACATTTTCTGCGTTTTCTCTTTTCCAATTTCATTAATTGTCTTCCATGTATTATTCGATTTTAAAATTTAAAATGTATATGTCACCATGTAAATGTATTGTGTAGGATCCCTGAACTAGAACCATAGATATTTACTATCTATCCATTTCCTTTTTTAATGATATTTAAAATTTATAAGTTTTATAAAGTTGATGGTACCCCGTTCAGATATTTCATATACTTTTTACGTTAAATAAGTTCAAGACAGTCAAATTTATACATATATTTTATATAGTTTGACGTTCAAAAGGATCTTCATGTGTCATAGAGCAGAGCAAATGGAAGTAGTACACTCATTCAATGAATAATCGAAAGTGTTACGAAAAATTGTACATTTTACCATCAGAAAAGCTATAGTGAATTCTAATATTACAAAAGATGTCAAAATATTTTAAATGAGTATTCGTATAATTGCTCTGCTTTTCACTGTATTTTAAACTTTGATAGGGAGCATTTAAAAAATTCAATAAAAAAAAACTAGATTTCTAAAGTTTTTGCTTGTATTCCATTTATTTTGGGCCTGCAACATTACTTTTCCAGAGAAAAAAAAAGGCCAAAGAAACTGATAGCGAATAAGTGAGTAACAAATTTAAATTGCCCTCTTAGAAAGTCAAATTCCCCCCCCCCCCCCCCGGTGGAGCCCACGTTAAGAACCACTGACCTAGCATCGAGCCTGAAAAAATCTAGAAGTTTTTGGGAATCTTAACGCTACAGTACGGCACTGTAAATTAAAAATTTGACTACCTAATTTCAAAAACTTACTAAATGAAATTTTGAAGAAAATTATAAAAAAATAAAAATAAAATAAAATATATATATATATATATCTATTTCGGATACTTTTTAAGTATGCTTAAAATAACCCAATTTGTAGGGAAAAAATTATGCCGTCGTAAGGAGAGGTTCAGCAGGTCCTGCTTCTGCATGACACAAAATGTCAACATTTTGAGAAACCCCAATTCGGCATATTTAGTTGTAAATTTAGGGGTTTAACAATTACGTAGAAGAGAACCTAGAAAATGCTGAATCCTATTGTACAGATAAAAAATATAAAATGCATAAGTCAATTAGAAATTAATAAATACTGAAAATATTATGAAAATCCATAGCTACGATAAAGATCCTTTATACCACTAATAAATACTAAATAAATTGTACGTTTCGCCCAACTGAACACATTAATTTTGCGCTAATATTTTATATTAACGCATCGAGGAAAATCTGGTATTTATAATGTACGTTTCATGTGAACGTAGTACCAACGGAGAACTTTAATAACACGCAGTTTAATTTTGTGTGAAATACTTTGATTTCTTTTATTAAATAAAATTTCTGGTTCGAACATATTTTACATGATCGAGCCACTGAATAAAATTCCTGATAGCACCATTATCATGACTAAACATTAATATAATCCGTCAGTTTTAATTAACGATTTAAGTATCTTTTAAAAAATTAGGTGGCGTTTTTTCTCTTTTCAATAATTTTGAAGCATATGTATCAAAATTATCCTGCTTTAAAATTTCGCTGAAAGAAAAAAAAAATCTCAGCTGAATTGACATTACTGACATAAATATAACAAATTAAACCTTAAATGTACAATATAAAATGTTCATTGAAATATTACTATACGACCTAAACATATAAAACACAATATGTACAAGACACAGCAAACCACTACACTGATCCCCAGATAACAGCTGACATATTTATCCCATTCCATCAAAATAATTTTACGCTATCCAAATGCAAAAATAACCAGAAAAAGGCTGTAACAACTGTTATTTTTGCATAAATACTTCAAAAAACCGCTGCACCGATTGTGAAGAAAAGCATTTGCTAACAAAATGCACGCTTTCTGATCATGACATATTTCATCACTGTTCAGAGAGTGCGAAAATTCAAGGCCACGCGCTTATCTGTGAATTGCAATGCTCAATAATCAAATATGTAAAATACAGACATCAGACTTAAAATTCCGCATATAATCGTTATCGATACACACTGCGAAACCCGGGCAACGATTTAACAGGAAGCGGCACCAGATCAACTCAACTCCGGCAAGAAACCTCGTGCCCGTTTCCGTTATAAACTTAACCACACCCATTGCACCCACATCTGTAAATCCAAAGAAGCAGAGTTCTGGGATGAAAGGATGCATACACCTTGATCCCTAACTGAATAAGATCCCCGGATTGATAAAGAAATAGCCGATATCCACTTACCAGGTTAGAAAAGCAGCGTGGTGGCGTAGAGCGATTGGCTTGGAGCGGAGAGGCAGATTTGGAGTAACTGGCGCTTAGCTCATGCGGCGTTCAACTGATTCGAACAGTGCCACCGCCATCTTACAGTGGTGTGTTTGTTGCGATGGTGTGGGTGCTCGCAATTCCACAAGTAGTGGCGCCAAGCCCCACGCATGACGTCATGCCGCGAAGGGTTGCCGCAACGGCAGCGTCGCCAAGACGCCCCATACTGTAGCAGGGATCGGCCAAATATTAAATTATGAATCATATTCTGTGCAATTTGCGCTTTATTAGGGCATGAATGGAGTCTGGAGGACGGGACGAGAAGAAAGATACTTAGCAGGAATCGATTATGAATAAGTGAATGAATATATGCATATAATTTTTTAAAGCTATAAAAAATATTAAAACGCCCTTTTTTCTCATAAAATTGTTATTTTTTATAGAATAAACTAGTAACTAAGAATTTTATAGAATTTTTTTCTGTAATGCTAATAAGAAAAAAGACCTGCACCAAGTGAAATTTAAATTGGATTTCGGCTTTATTTTTAGCAAGATCAGTTACACTTAAATTTTAAAGAATTTGAAACTATGCATAGCGCATAATGAATAAAATATTTTACCTTTTTTCCTTCTCTCACAAATATTGTCTAGTAAATTTTTATACCATTTCTCTTAAAGGATATTATGAGAAAAGTTAATGATCGAAATATTTTAATTTTCTTTGAAACCATGGCTCCAAATCTTTTGCATTTTGTTATACTATGAATCGAGTAAAACGCGCTTAGATGGAATCGCGAGAAATCCTGTTTAAAACGGAAAAATTTGTTTTAGATAGGATTCCTCTTAGCAAGTATTATACGGCATATTTTTCACCCGGACCTCTGTGATTTGCCTAAATTGCAGCTTTAGATTTTGGGATTTCAGGTAATTTTCAGATAAATTAACGAATTTTCTGTATTTTTGAGGGAAATGATCAAATTAATGAGGAAATTTTCGTGTTTAACGAAATATAATCTGCAAAAACCTTACGTTCCACCCACACCTTAGCCAAAAGTGGTATAGCTCTCATCTTTGATTTTTTTTTTTTTTTTTCTCAGGTTAAAAAAAATTTCTGACCGCGCCCATGAGGCATAAAAGGGGAGATATATATACATTTGAATCACGAGCACAATGAGAGGGAAATTGGGGTTTAAATTATTGCCAAAGCATCGTAAAACCTGTTTTCACACATTTATAAAAATTGGAATTGCTTAATTTTTTCATAGTTTTTGTGACTAACCGTAGTCACCCACCCTCCATCCAAGCCAACATCCTGAGTTATAGCTTATAACATAAATCATGGAATTCACATAGTAACTCACACTGTTCTATCTCCCTTTACAAAATAATAGGCAGTACAGTAAAAAAAGAAGAATTCCTTATTTTGCAAGAATTGTTCCTTAATAGTCTACACTGATAAACATTTCAATAACTTAGGTCGTGAAAATCATGGAATCTAGAACAAAAATGTATAGGTTCATGTTTAACAACGGTTCTTCTTGTATTGTTGAATGCGTTTTAAGAATGTAAATTTCAATAAAAAATTTCAACTTATTTAAAATGAATTATTCAAAAATGGCTGAAAAGAAAATGGATGAAAAATTGTAGTCCTAGAATACTTACAACTTTCGTTTACTTATTCGAATATTAAATTATTCCCGTACCACAAAACTATTTTTAAAATAATTTAATAAATGTGCAGCATTCCAATATATTTTTTATTTTGGAATTCAGATGTAATGAAAGTTTTTGTTTTAAAGCTAGTTGATATTTTTTCGGCTTTCTGCAGAAAATTAGATCGCCCAAAAGACTATCTAAGTTAATTTGGTTGTTATTCACATTAATCTGAAAAACATTCAGAAAAATACCTGGGAACTTCAAGCTCACTGAGTGCCATATACAATGTGTCCGCTTTCTAATAGTGCCTAGAACCTTTTCGAAATGAGCGTTAGAGGTCTGCACGAGCCCGGTCCGTAGAAAAAAGCATTGGACCAGCCCGAGTGAATTTTTATTTTTACGTCAATTTGGTTAAAAAATTGTTTCATACGAGAAGATCTGACCAATAATATTTATCTTAATTTTTCTGTTTTTCATGTTTATAATCTTCGTTTTTATAGAAGGGCCGCAGGCTGCTATATTTATTTTTTTAATGAATGGTTATTTGTTATATGTAAATGTTTCAGTTATCCTTGACATTGTTAATCCATATTCCATGTATTGAAGTGTTAAAATCTGAAAAATGCTATACAATAAAATCTTCTAAGACGGAATTGCAAATAAAAGAAAAAAAAATGCATTATAGACAAGTTCCTCTCTTAGCAAGTGTAAATGTATTATATATTCTTTTCTTACTTATTAGTATATTGATTTTGCATGGATCAACACTTTTTTCAGTTTAAAACAGGATTCCGTCATAGGCAGGTTCTTTTTTACACGCTTTACTATATTTTAATTTAGCTATATTTTAATAAGCGTAGAAATCCACTATTCTTTAAAAAGAATGAATTTTAATGTTTAATAGTAGAATAATGGCGATTTAAAAATGTATATGCATTTTTTGCAAAACTTTTTGGGCCAGGCCTAATGTTACTGACTTTTGAATGGACCAGACCACACCAAGACAATAATTTTCATACGGCCTGGGTCAAAATAAGGACTGAAAATTTTGGGCCGTGAAGACTAGGAATGAAACCAGTCCCGGCTCTGAACAGAAAAAATATGTTAGGCCCGACCCAATTTTTCAGGGAAAAAGTAAGGCTCGACACGGCCCGTAAAATGTAGTCACTAGGCCCGTCTCGGTCCGAGCCTTCAGAAAAAAATGGGCCGTGTAGGTCTCCGACGAGCGTCACGGGTGCGTTTTCATATTGGAGTGCTTCTATTTTTAGTAATCTAACCGTAGAATTTCTGTGATTAAGTGTATGGCGGTGATTCGCTATATCGAAACGCAAAACAATTAAGTCCCTTAATAATGATAGTAATAATAATAATAATTATTATTATAGTTGTTATTATTATTATTAATTTAAATCGTTTAACTCACTCTAACTAATAGGGCTTTCCATAAAGCAACGAGTATTTTAACCATACGAAAATAAAATAAATAAAATGATAAGTATTAATAAACAAATAAAGCATAATTTAAACCAATATTTCATTCTAAAGTCTCAATAAACAAACTACTTCAAGATAACCATCATACTAGCTTCATACCATCATACCGTCTCCTGTATATTGTATTCAATATGCAAACTGACCATAATCAGTTGCTATCTAAAATTCTTTAATGAGATCCAATAGAAAAAATTAAAACTATTTGAAACACGGAAAAAAAAGTTTTAAAAGATGAAATACATTCTACTTTAAGAACATTCTCATATTTTCGTTGTTTTTTTTTCTTTATATCATGGTGGAAAATTGTGACGATTTTTAATCAGTGATAAAATTAGAAAACTCCACATAATGAGGCAAAAAATTAAACTAAACCTTCGGGTTACAGCGCCCAGCCCTGTTTTCATGACCATGGATCTGAGGCACTAAGCTGCATATGTCCCGGTAAGTGGCCATCCTAACGCGGATTCTCAATATTTATTTCTGAAGTAAGCTTGGTACTCGAGGATGAAAGGTGGAGTGGACCTTGGCCAGTCCGCATTCCGGAATCGAACTGTGCACCTAAAGTGTAGTAGCGCGATTCGCTGCCCACTAAGCCACTGGATTTCATAACGAAGTAAACCGTACTTAAATATTAAAAAGTTCATCACTAAACACCGAAATAATTTTTAATCAAAAAAATTAAAATCACCCATTTATTATTATACAGTGAAACTCCAACCATCTGGACTAATGCGTTCTAGACGTAATACGGATAATTAGGACAGTAAAAACAGGGTTTATGATGGGAAACAAAAACTTGTCTAAACTTGCTTTTGTGTAATAGAAAAGTAGCTCTAACATATTCATTATGCCTACCAGGTTTTCATACAATCATAGTCCAGGAGGCAGCATCGGCGTCACATTTTGGCAACCTATTTTAGCGTCGATGATTTTGGTGTATATAGTAGATGAGGTGGTAGAAATAACGAAACGGTCAATCAGTTGTCGCACCAGTGCCGGGTGTTTCCGCAGTACAAACGCACAGCTTACTACAATGTGAAGTGAATGGCAAACCGATTACTAATGTTATCCTGTCTAGGAGACATCATCACAAGATTATCCATGATAAAAATAGTTGCCGAAATATGAAGCTGCCTCCTGGACTACCGATTATACTACAAGCAGTTTAAAAAAATACGGTACTTACTAAATTTGCTAGTTGAATGTATTCAAGAAACTTCATTGTTTTTACGTAGATATAAATATCAACTATGAATACTGATCCAACTCAAGGCTTCAAAAATTCTAATTACAAATTTTAATATTGGTTTAAATAGGATTTTCAAGGGAATTATATTTTTACGAATGAATATATAAATTCTCATTTCAAACAAGATTTCTTTTATTTCCTGATATTAAAACGGATGACTGCAATTCGGATAATTGAAGTTTTATTGTACCAGTAACTTTTATAGATTTGCTTTACATTCTCTAATTTGCGCTCTATGTTGTAGAAGAATACACTATTATGAAGTATCATAAACGTCTTTCCTGCAACTGCTCTGTTATTGCGGTAAAAGTTGTTTTACAGTCATAAATTGCTAAAATGCAATACAAAAGAAATGTAAAGAATATTACCATGACAAGTCCTAAACATTTTACTTCCATTTCCTTAATATCGCGCTAAAAGTAGTTTTAGAATCATGGATTACAGCAGGATCCTGAATACCCGACTCTTTATTATGCAACAAGCTCTTTTAACCGTATTGCATCATAAGGGTGTTACATTTTAATTTATAATTAAATGTACAAAATTTTAAACATGAAAATAAAAGCTAATAAAGGATCAAACTACATTTAAATTATTCCAATACATTTTAAATTGTAATGAATAATACAGAACTTTGTCAGAATACTATTATTATCTATTTCAAATGATATCATTTGAAAACAGTATTTTGAAAATGTTGAAAAGTATTTCACAATCTGTGCATGATTGATAAGTGACTTTTCTTAGAATCTTTTTATTTAAAATATGAAAAAAATAAAAAAAAAAAGGTTCTTAATTTCAGAATTTTCTCCTTAAATTTGCTTTATCTCTTTTGTTATAACTGTTGTTTAACCTTTAACTACAGTCGCAGAAATTATAGCATAACTACTGTGAGCGGTCTCTGAGACTGTATCATTGAACGATGATTAAAAGGCTCGATTAACTGATAAAATACTGTTTCTGTAACAATATTTATATTATAACTAAAATTCACTTATTCAGAAGTCTCTAACGATAGAGATAATCACTAATCACTAATCACCCTCTCGTTTACAGCCAACCTTTCGGTATAGGAGCTGATAAGTCCACGAGGGGAAAGCACATATCCCCCTTCCCGCTGAGACCCTAGTACCCGCGGACGAGCCCGAAAGTCCCAGGAGGCTGGAAGATCCTGTTTAAAGAAAATTATTAAAATGGCAAAACAAACAGAATGACTAATAAACAATATGACAAAATGTCTGGGCGAGACCAAGAGAACAGTATATTATAAGTAAATATTTAAGATAAAAGTTAAATTGCAGCATACCGCTATTTTTATATAATTATAGGTTAATTAATAATGAATAATTTTTATAAATAAGGAATGGAGATAATAACAGATTTTGTTAATTAAAGGTTAATACTAAGAGAAAAGGAATTTAATATGAAATTCCCCTCCAGTGCCCTGACTAAATAATTAAAATAAGAGAGATTTTTAATTAAATTTTTAATTAGCTGTTAATAATTAGGAAAAATAACGAGTTAGCATACTAGAGCAGGACTACAGAGGGGGGAAATTTCTGCCATATTCTTCAAAGTTAAATATTTAATAAAAGGTTAAAGTATTTAAAACAAGACAATTTAGGTTATTTAAAATTTGAGATAACACATACTATAGCAATTAGTTCACAGACGACAACTAAATACAATTAACAAAAACACATTCAAGAAGTATTCTATTTACAAGTCATTTTCTGGTAAAGCATTATAGTTATAAATTACTGTAGATATGATTATTTTAAAATTAAACTATATTCCATTATTAGTTTAATGGTTCTGAGTAAATTTAATGTTTTAATGTGTAGAAGTTCTTATTGTGTAAAAGTTGTTGTGTTGAACATCAATGTTAATATTTCTACTGAAATATTTAGGGTTATTCATTCATATAATTAAAGAACTTCTATTAGTATTTCAGGAATGAGATTCATTTCTGATTGAAAGTTGATGTCTATAGATCGGACAAGTTGAATCGGACATAGATCGGCGAGTCTGCAGAATGGGGAAAATAGTTCTTTATCTGCATACACTTTGTACATTGTCTTTTTCCTGGATCTAATTTATAAGGGCAGTCCGTTTTTTGATGGCCTCTAGCACAGTGCGCACAGATTTCTCGCCTCCTACAGTCCTCCTTCAGATGACCGAACAATTGACAGTTCGCGCATCTGACAATCGGTCTGAATACTGAGACTCTACACATGTGGTACATGTGTGCCTTGTGGTATTACCCTTTGTTTTAGTATACTATTGGCAGTGACGTAGTCCACCTCCAAGACTAGTCGATATGTTTTTGAATTTTCTTTTTGTAGTTTTCTGTGTATTCTTATCGTGGAGGGCTGTTGCTGATTAAGTTGTATAGATGAAGTTAACTTCGCTGGGTCAATGTCCAGTGGAATTCCAGTTATTATTATTTTAATGGTGTGTTCCCCAGTTTGTAGGTTATTTCTGTAAGGTGTTTTAGACTTTCTATTTGTTCAATTATTTTGTGTAAAGTTTCTGTGTTATCTTCAGTATTTGTTTTTATTATTATTGTTCGTTATTTCTTGAGAATCTGCTGTAGATTAGAGGTAATGAGTCTAATTTTAATATTTCTGTATTAAGTATTTCTTTTATACGTTAATTGTTTATCCAAGCTTCTTATTATTATTGCTGATTTTGAATATTCCGATTCTAAGTTTTGATTGGCTTGAGGACTTTCTTTTGTTGTTCTCATTTCTTCACTGTCTACTTCTCTTCTACCTAAGTGAAGTGGTGTTTCTGTTAGAAGACATTCTATTTTCTGAAATTTCTTTAGTGTTTGCGTTGTTTCTTTTCCATCTATTAGTTCCTGTTTCTCTCTTTGTATTTCTGATATAATATTGTCTTTGCAATTAGTTTCCACCTGTAATTTCAAGGTTTGGTCTATTTGTAATCTTAGTTCTCCTTCTAGATAGCTTATTTTTCCGTTTAATTCTTTAATTTGATCTGCTTCCAAGCTTTCTTCCGTTTGTGAAACCTTTGATGTTTGATGTATGTTCTTTCTTGTTGAATTATCGTTCACCTGTATGGCGACATCTATACGATCTTTCCATCGTTGATCAAGATTACAGTTTTTCTTTGTTCTGGATTTTTATATTGATTTGATATCTTTTTGGAGGTTGTCTATTTTTATAGATTTGTTGGTTATTTCTTTATTTTTTGTGTCCAACAGATCCTTTTGTTTTCTTATTAGTTCTGACATTTGAGCGTTCTTCTCTTTTTCTTCTTCCAAAGGAATTTTTTACTTTCATATTAGTTTCCTGAGTTTGTTTCAAATTATGTAGTTCTGATTTTAAATATTTTACTTCTTTTTCTTGATCATTATACAGGGTCGTTATAATTAAACTTCCCCTATAAACAGCATCCTACAGCGCAAACGTGTGAACGGAATGCAATGAAATTTGGTATATAGACTATACAGGAGATGCGCTCACGGAATTTCGAAAAAAAAAAAAAAATTAGTTCCAAAATGTCCACCAGATGGCGCTTTTTCCTGAAAAAACATTACATTTAATAGAATAAACGGCCAAAACAGCCGGTTTTACATTTTACTACTCATAATTCTTATTCTGGATTGCTAATATTGTTTTTGTATTCCGTTTTGGTCGTCTATTGTGTTAAATTGAATGTTTTTTCCGGAAAAAGCGCCATCTGGTGGATATTTTGGAACTAATTTTTTTTTTCAAAATTCCGTGAGCGCATCTTGTGTATAGTCTATATACCAAATTTCATTGCATTCCGCTCACCCGTTTGCGCTGTAGGATGCTGTTTATAGGGGAAGTTTAATTATAACCACCCTGTATTTCTTTTCACTTTGTATATATTTTAACACTTTTGATCTTTCGAATTCTAGTTCACTAACTTGGATTTCTATCTTATCATTCTTCTCCTTAATTTCTTTCTCTGAATTTTTTAGTTTTGCTTGCAGGTCATTAATTTCTTGTTTCTTTTCTTTCTTATTTTCTGCACTTTATTGTTGCATTTCAGTCATTTGTTTTTCTAGGTTTTTCAGTTGTTTTTCTTTTTTATTTACCAATTCCCTGATTTCATCATGTTCTTCTTCTAATGCTTTAATTTTATATTCTTTTCTTTTTAATTGAGTCTGTAATGTTTCTATTTCTTCCTCTTTTTTATTTGCTGGGTTTTTTTTTTCATTTCTTTTATTATTCTGCTGTTCTGTTTTGAGGTTTCCCATCTCTATTTCTAAATTTTCCACCTTCTTTTTATATTCTTCTATTATTTGTTCTTTTCTTTTATTTGTTCCTCCAGCTCCTTTACTTGTTCTTCAAATTCATCTATTTCTTCCTGATATATTTTCCTATCTTCCTCAATACAGGCTATCTCACTTGCTTTTTCAATTAGCTTTCCTGATGTTTCACTCACAGCATGTCTTATTCTATCTATGATATATGTTAGATATGCATTTGCTTCTTTAGTACTTCCTTTTGTTTTCTTTTTCACTAATTTTTCATAAATTAGTATAATGTGATAAAGGTTCAGCTGTTTTGCCTTGTTTGAGAAAATTTTGGTCATTCTGTCAAGTCCGGTGCTGATATACTTTTCGTTCTTTTCCCTTTCAGTCCTTTCTTGTTTTCTAATCCTTGCTATTAGATTTCTGTCTGTTTCTTCTATTTCACTATCATAATCATAGTTGTTATCTTCCTCTGAGCTATAATTGCCTTCTTCTTCATTCTCTTCTTCCTCCATTTCGTCTCTATCCTTCGATACCGATATACTTTTCATAAGACTGCTTGCAAGCCAGTCCATCTTATATTTTTTTCTTCTTCTTTTATAGATATTATATGGCGATTTTAGTATTGGAGTGTCATGAACTGAACTGGATCTGTGTTTTACTTCTTTTGAGCCTTCATTTTCTTTTTTCTGTATTTCAGATATGTTTAATTTTTCTCTTGACGTCCTTTCCTTTTGGCTCACTCCTATTTTATCGTTCATATCTTTTAATCCTACCGAACTTTCCTCAAATTTCTTTTTGTTCTGCATTTTTGGAGTTGATGTCAGTTTTTGAGAGTCATAGTTGTTTTTGGAAGCTGGTTTATTAAGGCCATTTTTCTAACGATGTCTTCGTATGGTAATATCCTTGTAATATTTATGGATTGTAGATAATGATTTTCTTGTTGATTTCAGATTGTTTTCTATGTTGGAGATTCCTTCAGTTAATTTGATTAATCTTAAAATCAGAGAGATAACTTAAATATGCTGAAATATTTGTTGAATTAAATTTTTTCAAGATATTGGTTCCAACTGTTAAATAACTCTACTACTTTAGTCAGCGGTGGATCTTTGTGACTATATAACTTTTTTAAGATTTTAGTTCCTTCAATGTAAAATTTTTAAAACATAATGATTTTCTGAATAATAATTAGAAAAAAAGGTCTGAGGATACACTAGGCTCCCACCATACATCAGTGAAAGAAAGGTATATAGAAAGAGGAAGCAAAAAAACAATAGCCGTAACTATCGAAAATGGCTAAGATAAATATATTTTAAATTAATTGAGAATATTTTTTTTTGAATAATTAATGAAATAAAAAAAATAAATAAAAGATAGATAAAAGTTTAAATGCCAAAATAAATAAAATTGGGGAGTTGTCGTTGTGGTGATCTCCTGTGCTGCTGGAGAACAGGGGCGTAGCTACAAAAAAAATTTCGGGGGGGAGGGGGGGGGGGAGTTCAAAATTTTTCCAACTTATAATTGAAAAATTTCTCAGCGGGAAACAAATTGCTCTATTTTCCAACAAAAATGATATGTTCAATGTGTGTTTAATGATAATGATACCTAAACGAAAAAAAAAAAAAAAAAAAAAATCTTTCCAAAGAAAAATGTTCAAACTAAAAACATAAAAATTATAATTATTGGTTCATTTAATGAAAGTTTTTGTCTTCAATTGTGTACGAGTCTTAATCGTGCTTCATATGAAAATAGCCTCATATTTTTAGATTTTGAGAAAGGAACAAAGTTTTGGAGGAAATGTATTAGAGACACTGTTGATGGACAACAGTAGAGAAATGCAGGTCTGGTAGATGGTACTTTCGTGATATTTTCCTAGCACAGAGAAACATACTGAGAAATTGAGTCTGGCTATTTTTTGTATTTCTTTTGGTAGTTTAACTATTTTATTATTACAGAACTCAGAAAGGTAGTCAGCAAAGCAATAAAAAATTCTTAAAGAAAAAAAAAAAGTGTTTCAAAAATGCATAATTTCCCAACTCTAAGCTCAAATTTACCAAGTTTACATATATTGGTGGGGGGAGGCTCCCCCCCCCCCCCCCCATAACCCTCCATCACGACGCCCCTGCTGGAGAATCAAAACAGTCTTTAGTCTATTTAAAAATACACAATAATGAACACAAAAGTTGATACATCTTACTTTTCATTGATTCAAGATATTATCCAAAGTAACATATCTAAATATTGCAAAATATTTCAAGATATTTCAAAACACTTCAATATGAAACACTTCTGCAATATAATAAATAATAAGTACAGTATAAAGTAAAATAATGTTAGAATAATGGTTACTATATGCATGTGAGAAGTATTTACAAATGTATGTACAGATTATGAACGAGATTGTCAAGTGACTGAAACTTTAACAAGGTCCTTTCCCCGCTTTCCAAAAAATGTGAGAGGCTAATGGCCGGAAAAGAAAATAAATGCTTAAAAACTGCTAAAAATATTTAGAAGCAAGGGAAGACTCAAGGAAACCATGCCGGGATGAATGAAATAATGTGGTTAGTACTATTGTTAAGAATGACATGAACCTACCAGTTTAATAAGCCGTAATCCCGCCGCACTTGCCTGAAATAAAGATGCATGTAAGGGCACTTTATGATCTGTAGTTATTTATTGTAGTTGGGAACTAAGTATTATCTTTTAATAAATGTTGGCCAAAAAGAGCTCGATAATTACCTTAATTATAAAAAAAAAATTACGGTAATATTCGAGGTAGAAAAAGATTATGACAAAGGACCAACACTGTACCCACCAACTAAAAACGTAGAGGAAGAATTAGGTCGCTAACTTGAAAATTGAAGAAATAGCAAAAGTTAGACCAAATTAATGTTTGAACTTGAAAATCTGCAGTGGGACCATTTAAGGGCATGCTTATAATAACTGACAAAAAAGAATTAGGACTTTAACTTAATTAATAAAAAATAGTCAAAAGTTAGACAAAATTAACAGTAAAAATAAAACAACAGTTCTGAATACGAATTTGGACAAAGTTAAAATTGGAAAGCATATTAATCCAAGAAATAACCACGATGATAGCATTAAAAGCAAAAGAAGAGTCAAATGTTAAGGAAAAATGTAAGATTAAAAAAAAAAAAAAACCCGTTAAGATTTTTAAAGTGGGACAGTCTAAGAACAATATAATAACTAAGGTAGAAGAAAAACCAGGTCTCTAGCTCAAAAAGCAAAAAAGTAGCAAAAGTTAAGAATAGTGGGGGGGGGGAGGAGGGGGAAAGGATGGGCAACTATGTAAACAAGATTAAATTGTTAAGTATCCATTAGTAAAAAATGTTGAAATGATGAAAATAAAGATGCTATCAGCTAAAGTAAAAAGTCGCCCCATTCCGCCCCTTCTGCCAAGGCCCCTGATTGAGCTAGAGCAAAGTCAATGGCGGCAAAAGAAGCAGGGGGAAAATTTACTTAGCCTGTTTATAGCTAATTTTGGCACAGTAAAAAATGCCCTACGAGCAATAGTTTCCGAGATAAATGCGAATTTGTAGGCTATGCACGAAATAGTTACAGACTATCCCCCAAGACTGAGAAACACCAAAAGAATTATTAAAGTATCATTATTAGAAACGTATGGTATTATAATGGGATAGTATAGGTAATGAATCTAATGATCCAAGAAACGAAATGGCGGATTTCTAACTATAACTTTGCATATATAGAAATTTTCTTATATATTGTTAGTAGTGCACCCCATAAGACCCAAAAATAACATATTAAGTATATGAAATTGTAATGGGATAGCAAAATTAATTTAATATTTAAACTAAGAAACAAAATAGCGGTTATCTAATTATAACTATGGTTATTTGAATGTATTTGCTAAGTTTTTATAATCTGATCAACCCATAAGACCCGGAAACTCCTTCAGCTTCATTTAGATTTTTGACACGACCCCCTGAGACCTAACAACTGTAGTTGAGAATATAATATGTCCTTTAAAAAAAAAGAACCGATATTATCGAAGTTAGTATAACTAGCATAAAAGATTTTGGAAATAACTGGGTGTTGGATAATGCCAGTAATGATCATTTTTAAGCCAATCACATTGCTGCTTTTTGAAATGACGTCAAGTGGGGCACTCTCTAATGCAGGTAATTTGGCTGTTTTACCAGGAAAAATTCAAAGATAAAACAACTAAACATTGTAAATTACATCAAATCCAATACATGAAACAAAAAACCACCAACCTCTCAAACACGAAAGAACAATTTTTATCACTTTTCAAATACAAAATAAAAATACTTAGGATTAAGATTTTTAATATAAATCTCACCGCTAAAAAGCTTAAATTTAAGCTTTCAGAAACATGTAATAGTTAAGCATAATGAATAGTTTAAGATAGTTAAAAATGCAAATTAATAAGTAAACAAAAATGCGTAGCGCTATGGGAAAGTGGAGGAAACCAAAATTTTCAATGCAACTTTTTTAGGATTTTTTTTTCTTAATTTATAAAAACATTGCCCAAAAACACAAGGGGGAAGACGGCGCAAAGCTTGAACAGTAGAGAACACAAATCAAGTATTAGATTGTCAAAATAATTAAGGGAAAGTTAAAAATAAGCTTCAAATGGCTTCAAACAAAACAAAATTGCACTAGTATCTAATTAATCTGAAAGTGACAAGCTAAACTGTGAACACCGTAAAAAAACAGCCTCTGTGAGATCTTTGACAACAATTAAGAATGAAGAGATGTGACCTCCATCCTCCGCCCCTTTTTTTATTATTTTGTGGTACAACTATTGACAAAAACTCTTGAACAAAATGTCTGGGTCTATACTCTATGTAATTTCAATTAGCCTCTCAAGGACATGCATCATCCCCACTTCATCGCTTTGTTGTCATGGGGAAAAGTAAGCAGTCAGTCAGTAAAATGTTATGTTACCATAGTTACTGACCTAAGATAAGGACTGAGAAGTAACCTTGAGAAGTCAATTGAAATTACATATAGTACAGTCGTCTACTAATGCAGACTTTTCTTCACTTGTTACCTCTGCACTCATACTTCTCTTTCACCTTAACCTCTCGGCATCTCGCTGCCTCGTGTCGCGAGGGTGATCCGGCAGCAAGGGATTTGTTCTTTTAGATCTGACGATTCTGGCAAAAGGCTATGATATTTTCTACTCCGCCCCACCCCACCTCTCGCGCTTACCGGCAAGTTCAGCTTTAGTTGTAAACTGTATTCTTTTTTCCTTTTAACCATAATAAAAGGTACCTGGAGGAGCATCTAACACTTTACAGACTTTGGTTTCCTCGTCTGAGCAATCCCTCTTAAGCTGTAAATAGTTTTTTTTTTTTTTTTTTTTTTTTTTTTTTGAATGTGTAAATTTCTTTGATAAAGATTATAAAATACCAAAATCTAGTTATTAACTAGTTAAACAAATTGTCGTTAACATTTGTACAGTTATAATGTATTTAATAAATTCCTCCAGAGTCTCTACTATCCGTCTATACTATACTAATGTTGGATAATGGGGAGTTGCCTGTACTAATTTGCAATATAAACGAAATGTGAAAAGCATTACCATAAATGTCATAAACGTCTTTCCAACAATTGCATTATAATTGATATAAAAGTTTTACAGCCACAGATTACGGATATGAAATACAAAGGAAACGTGAATAACATTACCACGAAATGTCATAAACTTTTTTTTTTTTGCAATTGCGTTGCTATTGCTGTAAAAGTTGTTTTACAGTTATAGATTATAATTATATATAATACAAAGTAAATCTTAAGAACATTTCCACGAAATGGAATGAACTTCTTCGCTAAAATTGAATTATTATTGCGGTAAAAGCTATTTTAGAGTTATAAATTGCAAATATGGTAATGTATAATACAAAGAAAATGTCACCATTGCCACAAAATGTCGAAAACTTTTTGCTGCAATTGCATTGTTATTGCTATAAAAGTTGTTTTGCCCTCATAGATTACAAATCTATCTATATATAAAAGTTACAGTTTGTGTATATGTTCGTTATACAAATCTACAATTTTTGAGCGATTTGCACGAAAAGTTACACAATGTTTTAGAACGGCAGAAAATACTGGCTACCAGTGACGCCAACTTATATGGACCCATGGGACCCGAGGCTACCCAATAAGTTACTCTTTCAGTCCATCAAATTTGTATTATTCTCTTTCGTTTCTTATTTATTTTTCAATCTCCGAAAAAAAAAAAAAAAATTCTTCCATCGACATTCTCAAAATCATTTTGGTTAAAAATATGGTAAGAATAGCAGTAATAGACTCACCGGAGCGTAGAGCCCGCACCCCTCTTAAAAGATGTACAATTAATTTTCTCTCAAAATTTTCTTCTTATTTTAGAAGTGAGCATCCAAAGGTGAAATTTGTTAAATTACTTAGTGAGTATAAGGCAACGACCATTTATGTTAATGCTTTTTGACATCCATAAAGCACATAGGTGACTCAAACGTGTTATTCAAAGGATGTGGTTTGAGAACAGGTGAACTGTCGTCATTACATCTATCTTTAATCGCCCTGTATAGTTTAAGTAAATAGTAGAATTAATAGAAGCATTTCAATGTATTTGCATTCAATATCCATTCTGTTATTTACTATTTTTTTTTTTTTTTAGTTATTTGCGTTTTAATAAAATGACGTCCCTATGATAATATACTTTAATAAAAGAGCAACTTTATATTCTACTCTAAAAGTTTGTAACTTGACTTTTCATGACTTGAACTATCATATATTCCTATAGTTTAAAAGGAAACAAAATATCACGTAATTTTACCCTAAAATGGCTGAACCCACACAATATTTTTGGAAAGTTGGCGCCACATACTGGCTACTTTGCAAATATCCCAGGCCACACTTTACCCCTTTTTCAACCCCCTGCCATAATTTATCTCTCTATATATATATTTGTGTATTTTTTTTCAATTGAAATTTTCTTCTTTTCTTTTGTCACACTTACAAAAGAAACTGCGTACAGACAACATTTAAACTCATGACTTTTTGGACTTAATTGTTTCATTCCAGTGTTAAACTATGATATAAACACGTGTACTTTGTTTTTATAAGCTAATAAACATTCAGATCAGATCCATTAGCTATATTTTTGTACTCGAAATTGACGCCATTCTGACCAAATAATGTGTCTATCGAATGTTTGTAATCGGAATTATTCTCTAGGTTTTAAATGGTCGCAGCTATTATTCATATTTTTTTCAAACTGGAATGAAGCCAGACTAAAATACCAAAGGCGAAAATTTGGGTAAATTTAAGAAAAAAAAATGGCGAAAACGTAGTCGTCTTCACTAAAGTAGTCGAGAAAATTACCCCAAAATTACCTTACCAAAAAAAAGGTACAAGTACTGTTTTTTTTTTTTTTTTTTTTTTTTTAACCAAAATGCTATTAAATATCTTCCTCAATGTCATTTCGGGATTGAATATCAATAATAATAAAAGTAGTTTTAAACGATTTAACATGTGTGGCATAAAAACCAGAATCTATCATAAATCCATTAGGCTAAAAATTCGAGGGGAAAATTTCTGATAAGTCCATAGTGTTTTTTCGGTACATTATGTGCTTAAGAACAATCTTTAATCGTAATAAAACTAAAAATAAAAAATTCAAATTTACATCAATGTCCAAATTTTTACGATGTTCCTACCGCTGTGTCCCGGGTCAGGGCTTGAACATGAACAGCCCTGATGTAAGGGATAACTAGTGCTGCCAGGTCTACTGTCCCAAAAGCGGGACAATGGCTTCTAAATCGGGACATGAAAATATAGTGAATCCTATGAAACGGAATCTGTCCATAACGGAATTCTGTGTTAAACGTAAAAAATTCATGGTCCCTACGGAAAAAGTAGCTTGCAATTATACCCGTTATGACGAAACCTGTCTAAATCGAAATATTTTCTCCCGTCACTTGACTTTCCGTCTTAGTAGGTTTTACTGTACTAAAAAAAGAACAGTTCTCTTATATAGTACAATTTGTGAAAGCGGAATCGTTAGGGACCGAAAGAAAATTCCGTTTTGGAGAGGTTTCCGATTGGGCAATTATAATTGTATGATATTACTTCCGTGCGGACTGAGGATTATGAAATTTTTACTATAGAGGATTCCGTCATAAACAGATTACGCTTTCATATGTTTTACAAAACAAAATACATTAAAACTTATAAAAACAGAATAGTTAAGATTAAGTGACCTTCTGTCTAAGCAAGTAGATTTGTACGGTATTCTTTTCAGCGGAATAATAAAAATTTGCTAGTATATAGACAGGTTTTATTTTGACATGTTAGACTGCATTAAATTCTACTTGATGCAAACTAACAGTATGATATAAAGAAGAAAAAAAAGAATTTGTGCATCTTGAAAAGACTATTGGCGTCCGCGGGACGGGTCTCTGAACATCTGTAATTCGGGACGTTCCGCCTGGCAACGTATGTGATAAACACGTTGATGACATTATATGATAAACACACGACCGTGCCATAAGAAAAAAAAAGTGAAATTTAATTCTTCTTACAACCAAAACTTACTAATTCATGATATTAAGACTTTTGCGCTTTTCCTGGCTCTAAAAACAGAGCTTTATATCTATACATATATATAATGTCACTCATATAAAAATTTGAGGAGCTCAGATGATAAAGGTGGTATGTGACAAAATGGAAAAAAAAAATGAGTTAATCCTATGATTGAAAATAACCAATGATCGTCTACTATCTGTTTAATAACTATTTCAAAAAAATCTAATGCTCACAGAAATTTTAATTGTAAAATGAGGCATTTGACTTAACGCAAATAGATATTTGGAACTTTACAGCTTATTTTCTCAAAATGATGATTGTGTCACTTACCACATTTATCATCTGAGCTCTTCGTTTAAATTTCGTTACTTTTTTAAAAGAAATGAATTTTCGTTTCATGAAAAAAAAAACAGTTGAAACATTTTTTCCATTGGAACTATACTTCTAAATCTAACTAAATTCGCGCAGTATAGGAATTAGCTATTCATGAATGATACGAAGTGATACCCTTATATAAATATAAATGTAGACGAAAAAAAATTATTAGATAGAAATAATCTAATATTTACAAATTATTATATCTGCAGCTTAGTAAAAAATGAGCAAATGTAAAAAAATCACCATTTTTTCTAATTTAAAAATCACTTTAAAAAGTTGTGTGCATAATAACGTATGTGATAAACTTGATTCTCCTCTACCCAATGACCGGAGTTCAATTAGGAGGGAAGCCACGAAATCGACTATGTAAAGGAGTTGATAATTTGGAAACCAATCGTAGAAGCACCATCGAAATTCGTATTTAGACTAATTGAAGGTCGTAGATTTTTTATTGCATCAAATTTCAGGGTTACAATTAAAAAGTTTAATTTGTGTTCATTTTAATATGTAGATAGTCATAAAAAAAATTAAACGTCAAATTAAAATAGACGTTATTTCCAGCCGTTCGGTAAAATTATCTTCTGCGACAAATAAATGGTGCTTAAAATTACAAAAAAATGGTGCCTTTGTTTTTCTTTTCTTTTCTTTTTTTTTAATACGCTGCATATTAAATTATTTTTTAAAATATATTTATTCAAACTAATTATATGCTGTAAATGCGAAAGCACTACAAATTTACATTATGCTTAGTTCATAATAAATGAATTAATGCTACTAAATCCTTTAAATGAGAAAAAAATGAATTATTTTGAAAATTTTCCTTTTATATTCAAGTAAATAAATTCAAGTGATTTTAAAAATTATTATTGCAATAAAACGTATCTCAATTTCATAAGACACTCCTAATCGTTTGCTGTATTTTCCTTAAATTGAAGTACTCATTAAGTACATATTCAAAAAATCAAAACAAAATTCATTCTTCGACAATCAAATAATGTCAAAAAACATAAAAACCTTTACTGCTGTAAAAGAGTATTTCGCTATTGAATAAAACAGCACATTCAAGTTTTGAAAAATTATTTAGAGAATTGCCAATTACGAAATTCTCTTTGATATTTAAAACATTTCAATCGTAGAAAATATATATATATATTTTTTTTCCCTGATTGTGTCATATGTGAAAATGAACGACTTTTATAAGTGTAACACAATATTTAGAAGTTTGTTTTTAGCGCTTTCCAACAAAGTTGAAAAATGTTTATGCATTCTGTTTGTCAGTCCGTCTGTCCACGCTCTAACTCCCGTAAATATACTCGGATTTCCCTTCAATTGATAAAATTTATTTAGGATCACCAAAGCATGTTTGGTGTTATACATGAAATATGTAGGATTAATAGTTCATTTACAGGGCACTCAAAAGAATTCTATTACATTATGGTATATGGGGAAAAATCGTTTGCAGGGTATTTTAATGAGATAACGCTATTCCAAATGTATTCAAACTGATGAAAATCACTGAATTTCACTGCAAGATGGTTACAATAGAATAGGGCATTCATAGTATTTGTCGTTCATTTACGGCAGTGGTTCTCAACCTGTGTGCCGCGAAAAGATCTCAGGTATGCAGTGAAATTTTTAAGCAAAATTGCATCCAATTTTTAAAAATTCGAATCTGTAATGTCCGTTATTTCATGTTATACAATTTATTTTGAAATAAGGTTTAGTATCACAAATGTGCTTTATTTGGAAGATTTTTCTTCTGTTACTCTTTATAAGAGTGTATGAGGAAACGTTAAAATGGTCTTACGTCTCTTGAGATAAATTCTTTCAGAAAAAAAAAAAAAAAAAAAAAAAAAAATCATGTCTCCCAAAAGAAAAAGATTGTAATTTAAAATGCAGAAGAAAAGATCGTTGAAAAATGATTTAAGAGTCGAAGAAGAGCCTAATCGAAGATTTTATCTTACACATAGAAAGTATTCATTTTTTTTAAAAAGTCAAACTCAGATGTCTGTTTAAATGCTAATGTGATAAATTACTGACAAAATAAGATATTTTTCCATATTACCGGTTCCTTTCCCTACACAATATCTAATTGGCTCTTGCCTGTTGCCTGTAATTTCCTGCACTGCTTTTGATCAATAAACCTTATACCTCGAATCCGCTTCTCCTCCATATATATGGGAAAATTCCATGATTCTTTTTGGACTGATGACGATACTCTGAATGATACCGAAACCAGTGTTAAAAAGGTGCTTAAAACGGTGTTTCATCTGCCTGTAAATGTTAATGCATATTAAATAGAGGTATTTAAAAGAAGGTTATAAGAATTTTATTAAAAATAATTTTCGTTTCCTTTATTCGGCTCAGGTGTCCTATTTTGTTTGTGATAGTAAATAAATTAAAAATTATAAGTAACCATTTCTTATGTAATGATAGATGGAATCCTTCCTTTTTTAATTCATAATTTTAGTGTGCCGCGCAAATTTAATTCTAGATTTAAGTTCGCTGTGAAGTAAAAAAGGTTGAGAAACACTGATTTACGGGGACACACAAAATAAATCCGTTACAGTACACTCCTTGAGTAATAAATGCTGGAAGTGCGTTTTAAAATTCGGTATACGCTTCAAAATTTAAATAATTTCTTACATGCTACTCGTTGTATATAATCCTTAGTAGCGGAAATTGCTGAAGGGGATGTTCATGTTTATAATCTTCGTTTTTATAGAAGGGCCGCAGGCTAGAGGTCTGAACGGGCCCGGGCCGGCAGAATTAGGACAATTTTTTAACGGGCCGGGCCGGACCGACAGACAAAATAAACGGGCCGGAAAAAAAATTAATCGAGCCTATCGGCCCGATATAAGAATATAAACGAAGTAGATAAAATACGAACCATTTTCAATTAATATGATTTTCTCGAGAAGTATAAATGTGCGTCACGAGCCGATGCGAGTTTAACAACATCAATACAGAAATGTAACATGTAGAGATCGGCATCGTACAGTTACAAGATGTCTGATTCCGAGTTTAATTTTTTTTCAGCAGACTCGTGCCGGGATGGAACTGGTCTTAATCGATCTCGGGATGTGTAGAACAGTCATTGTGTTTTGTAGTATTAATAGTGATAATGAACTTCTCTTAACAGTATCTTTGGAAATGTACCTTAAGGTGGTTCTCATATTCACTGCTCAACGATGCGAAGCTTTCAGACACATTTTCTGACAAAATTTTTAACTATAAAGGCATAAAATTGACAGGCCTGTCTATTGAAGGCATTTGGAAACGAATAGCTTTTTCCATATTTGATAAATTACTTACAGAGATAACAGAGATTCCTGTCACGTGACTGTACGTTTTTCTCCTCTCCTGTGCTATCGCTTCCGGAAATTCGATTCAAAACGCTAACTTTGACAGTATTTTCAGAAAGATATATTGCTTTTATCTATGAAAAAAAACGACATTTACATAGCTTCTGAATAAGAATACCTGCCAATCTTACGCGTTTCCGAAAAGAAAAGAATTCATAAATGTGTCGAAATGTAGCTCCTTTGGATTTGAGAAAAGCCTTAAAAAGGAGAGAAATATTTTCACAAATCTACTTTTTATTATACAGCTTCAAAAGTTATCATGTTTTTAATCCTTTATTCTGAACGATATTAATCTTTTAATGAATCCTTATTTCCATTTTGAAATGTCTGTAGATACGATGACTAAAACACTGTAAGTAATTGTTAATGTTTACTATTGTGTGTTTTCTGTT
Organism: Maratus speciosus; assembly: GCA_963932465.1. Lineage (NCBI taxonomy): Eukaryota > Metazoa > Arthropoda > Arachnida > Araneae > Salticidae > Maratus > Maratus speciosus. The sequence goes on along the minus strand of OZ010789.1, from coordinate 374,533,260 downwards.
TTGCGAACATCATAGTAATGTAAAATATACTGTAAAATGTTCCCATAAATATATATGTAGTATTCATTAAAAGAATCTTAATTGCAGGTTGAAAAAAAAGGTAGGTTGAATTTTTTTTTTTTTTTTTTTTTTTTTTTTTTTTTTTTTTTTTTATAAATTGTGTCGGGCCGGGCCTGTTTTCACTGATTTTTGTACGGGCCGTGCCGGGCCGAGAACTGCAAAAATGCAAGCGGGCTGGGCCGGTCTCGGGACGAACTTCCAATTTTTACACCGGGCCGGGTCGGGCCAAGATAGCTTTCGTTCGGGTCGGGCCGGGCACGGGCCTGGAAATTCCGGCCCGTGCAGAACTCTACCGCAGGCTGCGATATTTATTTTTTTGATGAATCTCTATTTCTTGTATATAAATGTTTCAGTTATCATTAATATTGTTAATCCATATTCCATGTATTGAAGAGTTAAAAATCTGAAAAAATGTAATACCTAAAAGTAATATCTTCTAAGATGGAATTGCATAGAAAAGGGGGGGGGGGAGAGAAATGCTTTATAGACAAGTTCCCTTCTCTTCTTAGTAAATGTAAATGTATTATTATTCTCTTCTTACATATTGGTATATTAATTTTGCATGGATCAACACGTTTTTCAGTTTAAAACAGGTTTTCGTCATATGCAGGTTCTTTTTCACACGTTTTACTAGATTTTAATTTAGCTATATTTTAATAAGCATAGAAATCTACTATTCTTTAAAGATAATAAATTTCAATGTGTATAGAATAATTGTGATTTAAAAATGTATGCATTTTTTGCAAAAACTTTTGGGCCAGACCTAATTTTACCGACCTTTGAATGGACCAGGCCACTCTGGGACAATGATTTTCATACGGGCTGGGTCAAAACTAGGATTGAAAATTTTAGGCCGTGAAGACTAAGGAATGAAACAAACCCCGGCTCTGTAAGGAAAAATAAGTTAGGCCCGGCCCGAAGAGAGTGTCCGGCACGGCCAGCGTGCCGTGAATGAAAAACGGCCCGAGCCCAGACCACAGGCCGGGCCGGGCTCGGGTTTCGGGCCACGGGCCGGACAGTGCAGATAAAAGAGAATATAAAAGGAAAAACGCGAGGCAGAGTATGAACAGTTCAATACATCGACACATGGATTAAAATTGTAAGGATTTTAAATGCACAACATTTTAGATGTTTAGCTGTAAAAATGCTTAGTATAAGACAAAAGATGAATAAATTATTATGAAAACAAATACCTTATAGTATCAGATTTTGGTAATATTTCGACTTTTTAAACCTTTGCGATTTACGGAAAATACTGACGTGATAGTAAAAAAATGAAGGTAATTTTCGGATTCATCTCTGAAAAATACATAAAAATCAATTATCAAAAGCTAAAAAACTCATTTATCTTGTAGTATCAGATTTTTGCTTTTTTTTTTTTTTTTTTTTTTTTTTTTTTTTTTTTTTAACTTTTTAACTGTGGAATTTATAATTTGCGAAAAAACTTGACGTGATGGTTAAAAAATAAAGGCCATTTTCGGATTCTGCGCTACAAAATACATAGGAATCAATTATCAAAAGCTAAAAAACATTACACAATCCAAATTTTTCAGTCTACTGGTTATCTATCGACAATCTATAGTAAAACGATTATGCGCTATCATATGAGAGTTGTTGCAGGTTGTAGGGCATCCAATGTTTTAATGTTATCGACACTATCGAAAGTTATGTGTTCCACAATTCTAGGTTTATAATTACAAAAATTATTTGAAGTAATCAGATTTTAGTTTGCACCCTGCATAAAGCTTTTCCACTTTATAATAACGAAGCATTTATAAATATTTGTTTACTCATTTTTTGGAATGAGTATAAAAATATAAACAAAAACATCCAGAATCCTCTAAAAACCATATATTTAAGTTGTAAAATTATTAAAATTATGTTATAATAATAAAAAAAATAGCACAAAAATAAAGCTTAATAATTAATGAATAAAAAGACCTAAATTCCTTGAACGAAAAAAAAATTATTTTGAAAATGTTCATTTATAAATATGAATAAATTTCGATATTTTTACAAAGTATTACAATAAAACCTTTATTGAGTGATTTTACAACACAATCTTAATCACTTAATTTGTTCTTCTAAAGACTGAAGTATGCATTCTGCAAAATGAAGAAGAACAGTCAGAACAAAATTCATTGTTTGGAAATCACATAATTTAGAAAAACATAAAAAGCTTTTCTTCTTCATAAATACCTTTCTATTATTCATAATACCTTTCTATTATTCAATAAAATAACACGCTCAAGATTTGAAAAGTTATTAAGAAGAATTGTGAATTACTGAATAAAATTTGGATTTCCTTTTCATATTTAATGTTTCAATAATGCTAAACAAATATTATGTTTTCTTTTTCTAAGTCAATGATTTCATTTTAAAAGGAAGGAATTTTTTAAATATGGAGTGATTTTGAATGCATAAAATTTAAATTTACATTGCATGAGTCGATTGAATAAGATTAAGTATATGGTTTTCTTTTCTTTACATGAAAAATGTAGGATATTTTTCATTATAAGGAATTTCATTCTAGATGAGGCATCGAAGCGCCATCTGTCGACGTAATTTTGAAGTATTTTTAAGCTAATGTATACAAAATTCATTAGCTGCTTTAAAACGTGAATTATTTCATTATTATATTTATTATAGTTAATTATTTAATGGATTAAAAACTACTGATTTTGTATGAGAAAACCCCATACTTAGTGTTTTACAAAAGTCGGGTATCAGCTGACCCCGAACACGAAATACATAAACCCGAATCCAACTCGATCACGAAATGAAAGACATTGTATCCATATTTTAATGTAATTAGAAAAAGGTAATCTACAATTATATTTCTAATATCAATTTTTTATTTAAAAAAAGAAAAATGAGCACACCCATACATTAATATTCACATATATAGATTTTTTATTTTAAAATATTCTGGAATTTCTTTTGAAAGATCAAATCAACACGTATCCGACTAAAACCCCAATCCTAAATCGACTCGAACCCAAAACAATTAAGGTCAATCTATCATAAAGCAGAATTGCAGAAAAGAAAAAAAAAAAAATGTCAACTCTACCCGCAACGAAAAAAATAGTAAAGTTTTAGAATAGTGAAGACCATCAGTTTTAGACGAACTCGGGTCAGGTCGACTTTTCGGTAAATATGGATTACCCGACCTGATTAAGGACTCTAACATTCATTAAACCAGGCTGTCCAAAGCCGCGCCCTTTGGCGCTTTTCTTTGGCTATATCTGTATCTCTTAACCATTGCTTTGTTGGCGGTTTTCTTGGCGCTAGCGTTGCTTGCTTTTCTAAATAAAAATAAAACCTCTCGTACAGAAAGTTTTGAGGTGATTCTAAAGGTAATAGGATTTGTGTTTTTCTGTAAATTATTTTTACATAGAGTTCCTGAATCAAAATTGAATTATGCCACTGTGTCATGTATGCATCGTATGAGCCGGGTTGGTATTTACGACTATTTTTATATATTATTCGTATCACTACTTCCAAAGAATTGTCGAAAGTGGGCACGTCAAAGATTTTTATTTGGAGTGGTACCAGTCGAATAAAATATAGTCGCCAGTGGCAGTACTGTATAAAAGACGCGTGTGCATCTCTATATCAGTACTACAGTGAGATAATATTGTTGCATTTTTTGAGTCATGTGAATAATAGCGCCCAACATTAATTGCCCTCTGCTGAGCTGCGCCCCTGCTTACTGAAAGGTGGAACAAACCTGCATGAAGCTATTCCAAATACAGTAGAACCTCCTTTATCAGAAACTCTTTTAACCGAAACTCTCGGTTAACCAAAATTCCATTTTTAAAGTTTTTTTTTTTTTTTTTTTTTACTATTACATTTCTTGTATGCAAAATCCATATTGAAAGCCTTTTTTATTATTATTATCATTTTCCTTGTGTGCAAGCGGCCCTTTCCGAACTACGAATACATATAAATATTTTCGTCCACTTTCTTAGATTTCCATTGAATTTAACTTTAGATCCCGTAAGCTGCGAAATGGAACGAAGAAAACGAACAAATTAGCAATTCTGAAGCTATTGGATGTTTTGCAAAAGGTTTTTCATGGCTGGTGCACCAGAAAGACTGTGATTCTGGTGGACTGATAATATTTAAAAACTCCTTGATACAGCTTCAAAGCAAAGACAATCGAAACTGCTACAAACAAAACATTTTTTCAAATCCTTGTGATATATGTAAAAGGTACTTAATTTCAAAATTAAAATTCAGGTAATTTATTCTTGTTTCTATTTTGCTACTGCTTTATTTTTAATAAGCACTTGTTACCATAATAAAACATATTGCATATATTTCTCCTTAATCTTAAAATTGAAGCATTCTCGGTTATCCGACAGAGGGTCGGTCCCAATTATTTCGGATAATCGAGGTTCTACTGTATCAATTTTTTCCTTCGAATACATGAATTTAATCAAGTAGCAATCTAAAATTATTGAATTAAAATTATAGTTAAAAGGTAAAAAACATGAAAAAAATGCGTAATTAAAAAAAAAAAATTAGCCGTTTTAATTTATTGTTTATAAATTATCAGTTTTGTCTTAAAGATAACAGCCATTTAAATTTCTCTTTTCTAGCTCTAACAATTCCAAATAAATCCTAATTTAAAACGCTTTTATAACGCGCGCCGTACTTTTCATCTTTTTAAATTTTCAATTTTTTAGAACCTATACTTCTTCTTTTAAAACCTAGTATATTCACATCTGAAAAGTAACCACCATGCCAAATTTAAAATTTTGTGATTTCAAATGTCAAAATCGTCAACAGCATCACAGAAAGTGCAATTTTAGAAAGTTTCTCACTCATTTCACTCTTTTGAATTTCGAATTTTTTAGAAACTGTTCCGTACGAGTATTTGCATTTTAAAAGTAAACATCCATGTCAAATGCAAATTTCAAGTTTCTAGCCCTAACAATTCTAAAGAAATCATAATTTAGAACGTTTTCCGCTCATTTCACCCTTTTAAATTTCGATTTCGTTTTTATATCTTTAAAATAACCACCACGCCAAATTTTATGTTTCTAGCACCAAGAGTTATCATAGAATTTTAGAACGTGTTTTGCTGCTGTACTCCCTTGCGGGTAGAGGTAACGACATTACATGTATGTCACTATCATTTTTCAGCCATTTTTTTTTTCAAGTATGGTCCGTAGTCCCTGAGATTACCCACACAAACAAACAAACAAATCTTTCTTCTTTATAATACTATCAGTAAAACTTAAGTTACTAAATTTTATACAAAAAAAAAAAAAAAAAAAAAAAAAAAAGGTCTTATTTTTGAAATTTTTCTTTCTCAATATGTTTCATTGTTATCTATCTTACTTTTAAAAATTTTCTTTCTCAATATGTATTCTTTCTCACTCAATCAATCTATATTATAAAAGACAAGCGTATCCCTGCGTAATGCTGACGTCATTTTGACGGTGGCAACAGCAGACGATTAACTTTAGCTTTTACTGCAATTTTTTAAACTTCTAAACAACGCACATTTTCAAATTTTACACCTTCGAATAGGGGAAAAAAATCTACTTTTAAATGCAATTTGTTTGAAAACTTTTTTTTTTTATCGATCTTTATCACATGCAGACAATTGCGAAAGATAAATCCATTTTTACTTAAATTATTATAAATAGTTCAGCATTTGTTTCCGACGTATATTCCATAGCCAAATTAAAACTTTACCAATTATTAAATAAATTACAAAATATAAATAAAGCACAAATGTAAGTCATGTAATTGAATTCCGCATTTAAACCACTGAAATGACCAGAATAGAAAAGGCTGTTGTAAATGGCGATCTTTGGCGATTTATTTTTCGTTGGCTGTTAACTCCTGGCTCGTGACCAGTACAAAATAATCGTTTTTTATAAATTTTAACACTTTATTTGAATGCATAATTGCTATTTTTCATATAAAAATTATTTTTGGTATTCTTAGGGGACATTCTAATAAAATATATTAAATTTAAAAATCTATTAGAGTTTTCGATTAAAAAATGATGGTTTTTACCGAAACCCGGGAAGCCTGGGTTTTTCTCCTTGTTTTTAAAACGTTTTATTGCATTAAGGAGACAAATACGTTCAAACTCATTTTTTTATTATTTTTTTTTAATTTCACCTTCAATACCATTCAAGGGTACACTATATGCATTATGGCATATCACACAAGGAAAAAAAATGGAGTAAAATAAGGCATTTTCTTGAATATTTTAAGTATTATGAAGAACTTTTCAAAATGCCCATGCGCATTCAATATCATTTAAAATCCCCAATAATTTTATAGCTGTTTTGTCATTATATATTATGTCACAAAACTTGCTGAAATATGATGCAAAAAATTGTGAAAATTTCATAAATTTAGACAATATATATATATTTTTACCTTTATATTCAAATATATAGAATTTGATGCACAGTTTTATTTATCTATATATAAAACAAACTTGCTTAAAAAATATTGGGGATTTTAATTGATATGGAATGTACATGGAGCATTTTGAAAAGTTCTTCATAACGCTTAAAATACAGTAGACTCTATCAAATCCGCACATCATCGCAGATATAAACAATGAAACTTTCAGTACAGATTTAGGGGGGAAATTACAGAATATTTTAGTTTTATATCATTCCATACGTATTTTAATATGTAATTATCTATAATATGACTGAAATTGTGGTTTTTTAACGAAGAAAGCATAAATTTATTTCTGAAAAAAAAAATAATAAAGATATTGCTGATATCGCTGGTAATCACAATCTTTTTACCAAATATATTTATATATTAAGTTTTTTTTATTATTAAGACTGGCTAAATCTAAAAATAAAACTTCCTTACTTTATGATTTTGATGTGAATTAATAGGGTCCCTTTATGAGGAAAGTTTTATTGAATAATTAAAGGAAACTGTATCTCATCGTTATTATGTATATTTAATTATAACATTAATTATTTACTTGATCTTTTCTTTTAATAATTCAATCATTTTTTAAATTATCTTATTTTTTTTATCATTTTAGTTTATTACTTTAATAATTATTTTAATATTTTATTATGTTACAAGCATTCATTATAATTTTGATTGCACTATTATATTCAAGTTACTGTTTAAAAAAAGTATACAAAGCAATGACCAGAAATCCGTAAAATTCTAAAATTCCTTATTTTTCTCAATTTTTTTTTTTATTATTGTGTGATAAGTGTATGCCGTATATAAATATATGCCAAATAGTGCGCCCTTGAATAGTACTTAAAGTGAAAAGAAAATGAGTTTGAAGGTCCCTTGTCCCTTTAACCCTTTCGAGGGCGATGTCCTTAAAAAAGGACACCTAATTTTAATTCCAAAACTGACAAACGGCACCCAGAATATTTAATTAAAATTTTCCTATTATAATGTACTCGACATTGACGGGGAAACTTTTAGAGTACCGGGGAAAACTGTGTTCCAAACCTCTGATGAAAAAAATGCCGAAAATAGGAAACATAAAATTTAGAGAATCAAAACCAGTTTGGCGGGGGGAGGAATGTACTGGAAAATAAGCAAGTTCGTATTTTTTAATAAATTCGTTTAAAAAAATAATTAATTCGTTTAATTCGTTGAAATTCCGGTGTCAGCCTATTATTTCATCAGTTTATCAACATCGTCGGTAAGGGTTAAACGATGTCTCAATTGATTTCCTAAGACACTTTTATTCATTTATTTTAGTTTCCGAGATAGTGAAGTGTACATTAACTGCAAAATCACAAAGAAACAGACAAAACAAAATTTATTGTTTGAAAATTGCATAATCGAAAGAGAAAAAATTATTTCGACTCTTATGATATCTGTGTATTATTCAATAAAATAGTGAATGAAAGTTTTCAAAAAATATTAAAGACTGGAATTCATAGAATTCCAAAATAATAGTATTTGAATTTCCTTTCCATATTTAACTTTTCAATAACGCAAAACAAACATTTTGATTTCCTCCTCTTGAGCCATTTGTTATTCTATAAATATTACCTGAAATGAATTTCTTTAATTAAAATCCATTTTATTATGTATCACGATTATGTTTTAAGTTTCAGAACAAGCTGGGCTCAAATATAAATGTTCGACAAATTTATATTTGATTAACACTGTTTAAAGGTGTAAGGATCGTCAACAAGCATGTACTTTTGACTTAAATTGTTCTTGTGATAATTATAATAAAATGTTAATATATAGTAAAATAAAAAAAGGATTTATGAGAGATTTTCGTCTAGAAAAATAAGCATATTTTATAAAGTTGTTTTGATGACAAAAAACGAAAAAAAAAAAACAATTTTTTTATTAATTTTTTCTTTCTTCTTTCTGAAGAAAAAAGCATTGTAATTGAATTTTTTTTTTAAATTTGATTAACACTGTTTAAAAGTGTAAGGATCGTCAACAACCATGTACTTTTGATTTAAATTGTTCTTGTAATAATTATAGTGAAATGTTAGTATACGGTAAAGTACATAAATGGGCTTATGGGAGATTTTCGACTAGAAAAATAATCATATTTTACGAAGTTGTTTCCATGACAAGGAACAACAACAAAAAAAAATTACTTCCTTTTTTCTAAAGAAGAAAGTATTGTAATCGAAATTTTTTTCGACTTCTGGTTTTTCACCGATTAACATGTTTTAGGGGACAGAGACTCCGAAAAACATGTTTATACAAAATGTTTGTCTGTCTGTCCGTCCGTGTGTCCGCTTTGTATCATCGGAAAGTACATGAAGTTATGCATAGTTATAGCATGCAAAGTATATGAAGATATGTTATTGTTTATGACAAGCAGTTCCTCCTTAAATTTGGAAATATTCCTGCGGAAGGAGGCACTGAAATAGCGATTTTTGTTCCATTTTCATTATTTTACCATTGAAAAGTGCATATGAAGTTATGCATTAGTGTTGAACCAAATTTCAAATCATATGTTTTCGGCTATGAAAAGCAGGTCCCAAGTGAAGTCGGAAATAATCTCCGGAAGGGGGCCCTATGATAGCGATTTTTTGTGTAATTTTCTCGAATTTTTGTAGTGCTGTTGTAGATCGACGATTCGTGCAGAGACGAGACTTCGCATCCTGCTAGGCCGGCGATTCGCAAACAGCTGAAGTACAACAGAATAAAGAAAAATATTGATTTTAGTAAATATTATGATCGAGATTAACTCGTTTTTACTCCGATTAGTAAAATGAAGCAGAAACTTAAGATGGAAATCAAAGTTGGCGTAGTATTGAAGTAATAACACTGGAGGACTAGCATGTATAACAAGTTTTTGAAATACAGTCGGACCTCGTTATCACGACACCCGGTTTTCACGTCACTTCGCTTATCACGTCAGTTTTTCAATGTCCCGTTTTCCTGTATATGATTTTAATGTAAATAAACTCCGGATTTTACGTCGTTGAATACTTTTCAACTCCGGATATCCCGACGGTTTAGAAAAAATGTCCATTTTTCATAATACATCCTATAAGTACGGAAATTAAGAAATGTCTTAGCCAAACTTTTCACAAAAGTGTCCAAAATAGCCATTGAGATAAATGAGAAATTTTCCTTTAATCTTTATGTGAATAAATAAACCCGCATACTATGAATGACCGACCCAATTAAGCTCCAAATAGACGTATCAGTCTACTCGCAGTCTTTTCGTTCTGGTCAGGCGGCGCTTTCATGTGGTTACACGGCGTTTTTTATCCGACTAAAAACAAAGCATTGCATTGCATTGAAACGATCAGAAATTATCTAACATCCATTTCTGAAACAACGAATGTTGATTACAATTCATTGAATAAAATTGAAAAAAGAATTGCGGGAAGCACATCTAGGGATAAGAAAACTTTAATTCATCAATATTTCATGTAACACTAAAAAGCAAGTCATCATAAATCTGATTTTTATTCTAGTCAATTTTGTTTTTGTGTTTATTTTGTTTAATAACAATGTTTTATTGCTTAAAACTGCAAGAACAGTTATGAATTTAAAATTGTCTTAAATTAATTAAAAATACAGCTTTTTATAAGCATATTTTTCTCCAACTCCGCTTACCGCGACACCCCGCTTATGACGACTTTTTTTTCTGGTCGTTAGAATGTCGGGATAACGAGGTTCGACTGTATTAATATGTATGAGAAAGAAGAAAGTTTTGGGATTGGCACAGCCGACTAGTTAATGACAAATACGGCTTTTGTATTAGCTTTCCCATGATGTTGCACGATGTGTAGCGCCTGAAACCAATGAAATAAAAGTCAAGCTAAAATACAAGTATAATTGTCTAGACACTGACCGATGATTTTTTGAAATTTTGTATTTTTAACAAAATGGCATGCGTCCTAATGAATCTAATTTATTAGTTTTCAACAGAACTCTGCACTGTAAAAATATTTTTATTTTTTCAGATAAAAACTGTCAATCACCCCAGTAAAAAAAAAAAAAAAACTGTTTATTTTACAGAAATATTATTATAATTTTTCTGTTTTTTACAATTTTTCTGTTATTTTAACAGATTTTACCCGTAAGTTCGTAATAAATACATGTTATTTCCGTAAACAAAAAACAGTCTTTTACTGGCGTAATGGCTGACACTTTTTATCTGTAAAATCAACATTTTGTTTTTGTTTTCTTTACAGTGTGATTTTGTTTTCTTTATATAAAAGTATAAAAGCAAAAATAGTCTTTTTTTTAAAAAGCACACTTTTATATTGTTTACCTAAGAAAACACATCTAATTTTAAAACTGAAATTCATGTTATTAAAAAAAACATTCCAATACAATACGTTAATTTGGAGTGGAAACCGGCTATGGAAAATTCACCACTTTATACATCTTAATGTTATGTTTAGAAAAAACAGCGAAATAGTGAATTTATTAAAAAGTATATAATTTTTGCTGTGTTTCTTTTTTAAGCTATGCCATCAAGAAAGAAAAAATTAATAAAATGTCTATTCAGGATTTCTACATTTTTTTTTTTTTTTTATCAACGAATAATCATAATTTATAAACGCTAAATTATTTTAATAGATAAAATTGTATTTAAAAAAAGGTGGCTCTTTTTATTTTATTTTTAATATTTTATTTTCTACTTTTTAGTGTTTAAAATCTTTCATTGTCTCGGTTTCACAGCCTGTTGGCATATTTTAGCGAGCTTAATATGGCGCATAATGAACACCATTCTTGTTGTAACTCGTATTGAGCTGTAACTGTAACTGCAAAGAATATTTGGCGATTTATCATCTGCCCCGATTAACGAAAAAATGCCTTAAAATTAATTTGTCAATTTATAATTAAGTTCTTAAAATACTAAAGTATTATTTTGTCATCGGAAACACGCTTCTGAACACAATTTTTAATAATGCTCTCATATAAGGAAATGGAGAAATATCTATTTTAAAATTCCATCTTTACATTAAAACCACGTTAAGTTAAATAATAAAAGAGTGTAAAAAAGGAAAAAAAAATAATAAAACAAATACTTAGGAAATATGCAAGCTTTCATTAAAAAAAAAATGAAAAGAAAAGAAAAAAAATCGATTCAAGCATTGCCGAGATATTTTTAACACTGGCTTAAAAAAAAAAAAAAAAAAAAAAAAAAAAAAAAAAAGAAAAAAGCATCATTTCGAGAACTTCGCCTTTTAAAGTTTTGAAACAAGTCTTGCTCACTCCTGCAGTGTGCGAAAAGAATCACTATATATTCTATATATGTTTAGATTTTAAAAAAAAAAAAAAAAAAAAAAAAGGCTTCGAAAAAACATTTATGAAATGTCAGACATACAAGAAAATGCCTCATCAATGTGAAACTATTTTTTTTTTCAATTTCTACTATTAGCTCACACTCTCGCTATATATATCTTGTTCAAATTTTCAATCGTTAATAAAATACTTATTATTCATCCAATCAAGCTCAAATAAATTTTTTAAAACTTGTAGTGGATGACACTTGATGTTAATCCAGTTTTTTTTAAATATTAATTCATTATTTAAATTAAATTAATTAGTTTTCGATAATCGAGAGAGCCCTCTTCTTGATCAAGGCATTTTAAGCGCCACTCAAGAGGAAAGAAGTAGGGGAGAAATTTTTTTTTCTCCTATTATTGACCTAAGTAGGAATTGACTTAAAATATTTTTTTTTATATTACGTACTTGTTTTTATTACTTACCCATTTTGTTTATTTACTTGTATTGATGGCTTTTAAGTCGTGTTTAATTGTTAGTTCCTATCTATAAATACTGTTTTGATGAGGTCTATAGATGTCTATGATGGTTACAGTTGCAGTAAAGCTAGAGATCCTACCTACACAACTTCCAGGTTGTATAATATTTTAACGGAGTTTCTGACTGTAAAATAGTCAATGAAACATCCTTTTCATTTTGAAAGACCTATCCAATGATAGGCCACTCAATAGGGTGCATACATTTTTTTCGTCTCTACCGCCATTTTATATTTTACGGTTGCCATTTTGAATTTATAAAAACAAAACCTAGCCTATAACCATCGGGCCGTTAAGACGAATTGATAGAGACCTCATTCATTAAAATCCATTCAGGCGTTGGGATGTTTCGAGGGTATAAAGAAATCCACATACACAGATACACGTGAAACACATAACCCTTCTTTTCAGTAGGGTAAAAAAAAACATTTTTTGAAGACGAAAACCTCCTATATAACACCTTAACAAATTCGTTGGAGTATTATAAAGAAAAATAAACTAAGATGAAATTTTTGTTTAACATTAATGTTTTCTTTTTGATTAATAATAAATAATTCTGTCAGTGAGTGGTGCTATCTCCTAAGTAGATCTTTGGCTTCATAAGCATATTAAATTGCACTTTTTTTTTTTTTTTTTTTTTTTTTTTTTTTACTAGCCTTCCTTACTTAACTTATCTTAAAATAATTTCATCACTCGACACATTTAAAGAGTTTTCACCTAATTTACGAAATAAAAATTTTTATGAATGTGTGTGTGGGAGGGGGGTTATTTACCAAAAAATGAGAAAGTATCTTTTTTGCAATTCATAAATACATCTTCACAGTTTTGATTCTAACTGAAAGTAAACAAATGTTAAAAGTAAGCAGAAAGACCCTTCTGTTAATATATTTATCATTAGATGAAATTACCCAAAACAAATATGACTTTCATTTGCATATTTATAAAAGTCTGTGAAAATACATTTACTAATACACTTTTGCTCTTATTCAACTGTTTTTATGAATCACAGGTGTGTCATTCTCTCAGATTCAAGTTCTCAAGTATATTCAAACACTATATAAGGTAATTGCATCTATAAGGGTCATTTTACGAATATTTTAATCCTTCACTTATATTGTCTGTGAAAATACATATTTTGAAGCACTTTTTTGCCGTTATTCAACTGCTGACATGAATTACAGGAGTGTCATTCTCTCGGATTCTTGCTCTTAACTATATTAAAATAATATGAGGTAATTGTATTAGTAGGGGACACTTCAAGAACGTATTAGTCTTTAACTTATAAAAGTCTGTGAAAATACATTTATTGAAGCACTTTTGCTATTATTAAACTACTGGTATGAATTACAGGAGTGTGATTCTCTCAGATTCTTTCTGTTATTTATCTTCAAATACTATGTAAGGTAATTGTGTTAATACAGGACACTGCAAGAACATATTAGTCTTATAAAAGTCTGGGAAAAAACATTTATTGAGACACTTTTTTGCTGTTATTCAACTGCTGTCATGAATTACAGGAGTGTCATTCTCTCAGATTCTTGCTCTTAACTATATTCAAATACTATGTAAGATAAATGTGTTAGTAGGGGACACTTTAAAACATTTTTGGGGATATTTTTTAGTGTACTATTCTCAGTTTTAGCGACTGCGACAACAGCGAATTTTTTAAATCTTACTTAATTCTTAACACTTCTTAATTAAACACGACTATGCTGCAACAGTTGCTGCTTTAAACATTTTTCCACACAATTTATTTTTTCAATGAGCTTAAAATGTACCAGTATTGGATACGCGAAATTCCGTAATGGACACCTGTCTGTTCTAGTATAGTAGACATTAGGATGGTCCGAAAAAATTCCAAATGAATTTTTTCATGATTATATTACGAAAAATTTGCAAATTGGAGAGACAAAAGAAAAGATACAAAGAAAATTTATTGATATATTTTTATCGCACATGGGCCTTACAGCTTAAAAAATGCAAAAAATCCATTGTTTTCTGTTATTTTTATGTTTTTTAAACTGTAAAGGATCTGAATGCTATAGCCGTTGTTGTTAAGTTCTGAAATCATTGAGAAAAACAGGAAAACAATCACCAAGATCAAACAACACCTTCGATCGCGCATCAACAAAGACACACTGTGGAATGAAGTTTGGCAGTATGCTTTGTGTTTTATTCCCTTCCTTTCCCTGTCGGTCACTTCATTCGGTTATCGGGATATATTATAAACGTATCGAAGAAAATAATCGCAAAACATTCATTTGAATGTTTTAAATATTTCAAAAGACTTGAAATTAAGCAAGCTTATCAAGCAAGAAAATGTCATTCGGTGCTACTTCAAGAAAAAATATAATTTATCTCTAGATAGTAACAGCAAAAGCGTCAGCTTAGAAAAAAAAAAAAAAAAAAAAACCTCGCATGGATGGTGTGATTTGCAAAAAAAAAAAAAAAAAAAGGTTCGTTTTTTTTTAGAAAGGATTCATCACGTCGATTTCCGACTACAGAATTGCATACAACAAAAGTCGTACATCTGATATTACAATTAGGCATCATCTCTCAAACAAAAATTTCAAGAGTTGAAGCAAACATCTACTTTACTTTTTGTCGTAGCATCCTGCTGTTGTTCCATCCAACATTTGTCCAATTGTTGTGGCATGTACAAAATCCTGGATTTCTGTTGATATGGCACTGGTATAATTGTGACATAAATGAACATGCCTGTTATTGAGCTGAAGTTTGTTAACTTACAACGAAAGTTAGGAGGAATAGACTCTGAGGAAAAATAAAATAAAACTGACTAAAAAATCTGGAAGGAAAACTCATAACCTCAATTTAAGGCTGTTTTTAACTGCTCTGCTCAACAAGCGCAAAACGTTCTGACACATTTACGAATTCATTTTTTAACGGAAAGATGTAAAATTGGAAAGCCTGAACATGAAGCGACTTGGAATTGAACTGTTTTTTCCATTTTCTGATCAACCAATTACTTATTGAGTTATAAGCGTTTTTGATCACGTGACAAACACGTTTTTCACCCGCTCTTGAGTGCTTATCTTGAGTGCGCTTAGTTCGCGGGGAAACTCGGTTCAAAACGTCCACTTCAAACGTCCACTCGTCATCTCTTTTCTGAAAGATCTATTGCGTTTTCAAAAAAATGGAAAAAACAGCTCGATGACATAGTTTCTGAACAACAACACCAGCTAGTTTCATGCCTTTTCGAACAAAAATAAATTAAAACTTATGTCAGAAAGTTGCCCTTTTGGATTTAAGAACACCCTTAACTACGCGGGATGCTTCGAACCCTGCATGCTCTGCTCATAGTCAAATTTTCATTTCACCCTTACCTGCCAACTGGCGGGAACTTGATAGCTTATCTTTAAGTCCTTGTCGATACCTACATCTTCATCAAAAATATATTCTTCTTTAATTTTGAGTTCGTCAAATGTTCACTGTCAGCACCAGGCTTCCAAGCAGCATGCGCAGTTAAATTAAGGTTATGAGATTTCTTTCAGACTCTTTAGTAAGTTTTTTGTTTCTTTTGAATAAATTCCTCCGAATTTTTCGGCTTTTCCTTATAAGTAAACAAGCCTCAGCTCAATAACGGGTAATTTGCCCAATTTTTTATAGCTACAATTTACAGCATTTTCACCTCTACACAATCACAGTACACTAAAAAAAAGGAGATTTCGCAAGATACTACGTCAAAAACAAAGTAGTTGATTGCTACAACGCTTTATTTTTTTAGAAAGACGCTTTGTGTGTTATACGGCATTCGTAGTATGTTATATTTGTCATGCAGCGCAATTATAAGTTGAACGATTTTGTAATCGGCAATCGTCGGGATCAATGTTTTCTCAAACGAACTTTTTATTTTTCTAGTCATTAATCTTGTGATTAAAAAAAAAAAAAACTCATGCATTTGATATAGTCATTTCTACAGACAAATTATACCTTTTCTTCAAAAAGCACCGATTGCGTCTTCATGCGTGGCAAGCATGATGAGCTTATTCTATTTAAGAGGGCTAAGATCTTAAAGAATATCAAATTCAGGACATTCCAATATCTGTTTTCTGATTCTTTTCTTCAATATTGTCATAATATATTTTTATAAACTCCACAACACCACAGAAAATGATCTGCCGACTGCCAACAAAACGAAGCGATGGAAAAAGAAAGAAGGTGATAATCTCTCTATTCTAAAAAAAAGTAACTACCGCTGTCACCGCCGTCAGTTTTGAATTTTTTGTGACCGGAGGTCTTTCTTCGTTAATATTAAGCAAAATATTGCATACAAAAATATGAAAATCGGTGGAATTATAGAGAAATGTTTGATAAACACGCTGATGCAGACAGTTTTCAAATCGAAGAAATATTTAAAGAGATATTTAATGCTAAACTTGGACAAAATCGTTCCATTAAAAAAGTTTTATAGGAGCAAAAACTGTACATCGGAATTTAACATTTTTAGATTATTTTATGCGTCAGAATTTCCCGGTGTGCAGACTGCACTCAGTTTATTAATTTGACTCATTTTTTGAGGTTTTATTTCTAATTTAAATTCAAATTTTCAGCATTTCGAGAGATATTTTTTTACACATTTTAGAAAATTGTATTAATTTAAACTGTTGCCAACTGTATAAACAGCGCTAGCAATAATATTTGCTTCAAATTAAAAATTTATTTTACACGTGACTATTATAAACAAGAAAACATAAAAAGCAGGAACTCATTGAAAATTATCATAAAAAACATATAACACGTGAATTTTAAAAGTGAAAGAATGTTGTAAAATTATAAATTCATTAACATGCGTTAGAAGTCTTAAATAGGAGAAATTACGTCACATTTACGTCCAATTACACATTACGTAAAATGAACAAAAAATAATATTGCAAAACAGTTTAAATTTAATAATTGCGCGAGACATTTATGTAATATTTTAAGATGATATTTTCAACTATTTTTATTAGGATAGCGCAAATAATCTTTCATTTCTAACAAAATTATTTTCGCGAGAATAGTAAAAGGAGAAAGAAAAGTTTAGTGAAAATTACGTCAGATTAAAAACGATACATTTAAAGTGTCATTAAAAAAAACTTTCTTTTCGCTTTGCTAAAAAATACTCTGTTTATTTAATTCATTTTATGTTAGCTTATTTTGAAATGTCAACTGATTTTATTTAATCAAAGACAGAAACAGCCATTGTATCATGTAACAGCCGCTGATTTGGCTTTAAAATTCCCCAATCAAAGAGAAATTAATAGAAACTCGTTTATGGGGAGATCGCCACTGTTTTTAAACTTATTCAATCTTCCGAAATATTTTTTAAGCCGATCAAATTAGCGTGCTTTTAGGGTCTGCGGTGTCTGAACGGGGGTTTACGGACATAGCTCGTAGGGGGCAGCGCCCCCTAGTTATTTAAAATTATTGGCTGAGCCAATTGCTCAGCCTTGCTTTTTCTAGCACGCTGTTCCTTTCCCCCTATCTTGCACTGAAGAAGAATCTCGCTAGTAGATTCGAAACAGCTGTTTGCTGCTTTTCATGTATTATTTGTGTATTTTAAACGTTGGTTTTTCTGCTTTTTAAGGTGATAATTAGTATACGAGCGTGTGAACTTTTTGCATACATTTCTGCTAATGTGCAATCATTTAGGCGGTATCTCATTCTTTAAAAAAAAAAAAAAAATCCAATTGTTATGATTTTAGTACTTAGTAACAGTAACTAGACGCAGCCGTGCTCAACCTTTTTTTCATGCGTACCGCGAATAAGATTTTCCGACGTTAAGCGGTCCACAACACACTTAAAAAGGCGTAATTAAGATAACAAAATTAGTATAGCAAAGCCACATAATAAATTTAAACTTATCACTATGGTTGAATGTTTGTCTCCGAAGAAATGTTTTTAACGCTCCTATTTCCAAACAATACAGTTCATGGTAGATTTCTGTTGCACATATTGTAGAAATAGGCTGCGAACTTTGTTGTTTGGAAATACTAGAGTACAAATTTTGTGTGAAAAATTTTTTCACGACAAAGGATCAACTCTAAAAAACACAATTAATTATATAACAAGTGTAAAATGTTGTAATATAAAAATGTAGAATTTCAAAGTTCTAAAATCAGATTTTCTCTCATTATACAGTCTTTTGCTCAATGCAAAAACTTTATTTTCTTTTAATTGTAGAAATACATAGTGCAAAGTTATTTTGGTACACAGTTTCATTAGTGTTGAAGTTTAGGAAATCTATACAACACTGTAGGACAAATAAGGTCTGCATGTAAAAATACCTTTTGACTAAGAAAACGGCATTTAAGATGTTTTAACATAAATTAATTATAAATAACAGGAGATATTTTATCTTCCCTTGAAAATAGAGAAAACAATAGTGAAATCCTTGAATACTTTTTATGCACAACTCAAGTAATTTTAAAAATATGGATTAATAAATATGTGCATCGAGCCGCAGGTTCAGTGTGGATGAACTAGAGGTATACTGTTTATATCTTATAAAGTTTAATAATAAAAAAAATTAAATAATGGATAAAAAATAAAATAATGGATATCTGCTCATTTTCCTGAAATTTATGGCCTATAGAGGTCTGCACTGGCCGGTATTTCTAGGCCAGGGCCCGGACCGATAAAAAGTTAAAAGTTCGGCCCGAGCCCGGCCCGGCCAGTTTATATTTTCACAGTTTGCGGCCCAGTCCGTGCAAAAATCATTCAAAACAGGCCCGGCCCGTGGAAAAATCAATTAAATTAGGCCCGATCCAGCCCGACTCGATTTCTATACAAAAAAAAAAAAAAAAAAAAAAAAAAAAAATATCATATATTTTTTAAACATACAATTAAGGTTCTTTTAAAGAATACTGCATACATATTTATGGGATAATTTTACAGTATGTTTTATTATTACTATGTGTATGCAAGTCAGAAAATACACAATAGCGACATTAATGATTGCTTACGGTCTTAGATGTTTCAACATTCAAACAAGGATTCACTAAAAAATTAATGTAGTTTAGAAAAAAAAGGGGGGTTAAAAACATGATAACTTTTGAAGCTGCATAGCAGAAAGGAGATTTGTGAAACTATTTCTCTGCCATTTATTAAGGTTTTTTCAAATCCAAAGGAGCTATTTTCTGGTACATTTCTGAATTCATTTCTGTTCAGAAAAGCGTAAGATTGGCAGATGTTCTTATTCAGAATCTATGTAATCGAATATCATTATCCATTTTTTGATAAAGGCAATGTAACTTTGAGAAAATATACTGTCAAAGTTAAGTGTTTGAACCGAATTTCTGGAAGTGATAGCACGGGCAAGGAGAAAAACAAGCAGTTACGTGACAAGAATCTCTTATATCTTGATAAGTAATTTATTTATAAAAAATGGAAAACGCTATTCAATTCCAAATCTCTTCAATAGTTAGGCCTGTCAATTTTATGTCTTTAGAGTTAAAAATGTGTCAGAAAGTATCTCATTGTTGAGCAGTGAATTTGAACCACCTTAAAGTATATTTCCAAAGATTCCGTTAACAGAAGTTCATTATCTTATCGCTGTTAATATTTTTACGAAACTTATTGCCTTCCCTACACATCCTGAGAACAATAAAGTCTAGTTCTAGTATTATTTTGTCTTAAAAATTACTTTTGTTACTATCTACACATAGTGTAATGATAGTATGTGGCTATGCTTTTCTTATTATGAGTTCATTTATGTTTGGACATTTAATAATTTATTTTATACATATATTTCACTCTTTAAATTTTAAATATATTTTACTTTTCTGAATGAATCGTGTGGTAAAACACAAAAAACATTATAAAGTTGTAATATCTGTTAAACCCTCTTGTAATACGAGATTTTCCAAATGTCTCCAAAAACTCTTTACCTATTATCATATCAGTAAATCTTTTTGGATAGCTACGATTAAGATTATTAAAATAAAAGTAATTTTGTTCTCAAAATTGAAAAAAAAATTGTACCCTAAAGGGTAAGGACATAACAATATCTTCACTGTGTTTGATCAGTTAGATTATTTTTCTGCAAGAGATACTGTTTAATCCTGCGAAATACACTCACCAGCTTAGATTTCAACTGTATGTAATGTATATGGTATGTTAATAACAGATTTAATTATTAAATAAAATCGAAATAAAATTTTATTATGTTTTGTTTGATTTTTTTTTTTTTTTTTTTTTTTTTTTTTTTTTGTATACATCTAGTTGTTGGAATTTTGATTTAGTTACTAACTTTTTATGTAAAGAAAGTAACAGTAATCTGATTGATAATTGTGTTTATGAACGTTTACAAATAATCCAAAAATATATTCTAAAAAAAATAATATGATAACAATTTTGTAGTTTTAAAGTAATTTTCTTGAATTTCAACTGTGTCCCTATTTTTATCATGAATAGTTGGCTGGTATAAAACTCTGATTTATAGAAAATATGTATACATACAATGATTATAGTTTATCTAGATGCCAAGAAAGTTAGAAACATTATAGTGGCCACTAACTTTAAAAAGTGGCCACTAATGAAACTGAATCTACCGGCCACTGGCTACTAACTCAGTTTCCCAGTTTTCACCTATACGCTGAACATGTTACATATCTGTGTTGATGTTGTCAAACCAGCATCGGCTCGAGACGCACATTTATATTTACTCTCGCAAAAATCACATTAATTAAAAATGGCTCATATTTAATCGGCTTCGATCAAATATTTTTATAGCGGGCCTGTAGTCCCGTTTAATTTTTTTAATCGGCCCAGCCCGGTCCGGTAGGCCCGTTCAATTTTTTGCCGGCTCGACCCGGCGCGTTTATTTTTTTCTCAGCCCGGTCCGTTGAAAGAATTGTTCTAATTATGCCGGACCGTTTGAAAGTTCGCCTCCATTCTACGGACCGGCGCTTCAGGACAAGCCCGGGCCCGTGTAGACCTCTATGGCCTATGCGCAATCGGAAGTTATTAATAAATTTCTTAGATTTTCATATCTCCCAAATTGCAACTTTTTTGCGGTATAGCGATGAAAAAAAGTTGATTTTGAATTATTTATTTCCACCTCAGTGACGTTTGAATTTTTACAGAGTCAAGACAGCATACACAATATTGCACATACTACTATATTTGGATACAACCCCTCATCTTTTTGCTTCTTTTTGGGAAAAACGGATTTCGGGCTTATTCTATCGACTATAATTTTCAGAATTTTCAATCTATGATTTTGAGACTTTCACAAAAGTTGCTCTATATACTTAGCTAATACATTATGCGCATTATATTTTGATTGCTTTCGCGCATGCGCAGTGAAACATTTTTTAGTAAACCTGCTCATTTTTCATCCAATTTCTATTATTTTTTAATTCTGATTGCAGAGTATTGTGCACAATGTTGTTTGTCATATTTTCTGAAAAGAACTATTTTTTTTTATATTAAGAACTCTGCAAATTATAAGCAAAAAACTTTTCAAAATTCGGTACTGTTTTTATAAAAACCTTAATTTCTCTACAAGTATACATGCTATCCTCAAAAAATGAACACGGTATATTACAATAAGCCACATATTAATAATCTGCAGTTAGAACGCTTTTGCTGCGTTAGTTTTTACAGGGTTATCCAAAAGTTATTCGTTCTTTTTCAATTTGTTGACGGTCCCCTACGGGGTTTCGGGGAAAAAAAATCTTCGTGGAAATATATGACCTATACTATACTGTTTACACGCCTGCAGTTTCAGGTTAATTCCTCATGTATTTTTCTAGATATTTAACAAAACGTCTAAAATCGCAAGTGACCGGTCACCTTTGGCCATATAGTGTATATTATTAACAAAAAGGTATTTGTTGTTGCATTAATGTTTTAATACAATGAAAGAAAATATCAAAAAATGTTCTAAAAGTTTTAACAAATTAAATTTTATAGCATGGCACATTTAATATAAGCATTTTAATCACACAATTTCTTCGAATTAATTCGGACATGGAATTGGAATCCGAGTATTGTCTGGTAACTTTAAGAAAACTTAAGGCTGTTCTCAACTGCTCTGCTCAACAGTTTAGGTTTTAAAATTGTTCAGTCTTGCAATTGTGAAAAACAGACAGATATAAACTCGTGCCCAATGATTCAAAATGCATGTGAAATTAATCGCCGCTTTGTATTTGTGATTTCTTTACTAGGAATTGCTTATGAAGGAGTGAATCTTTTCTGCAGCCTCATGGATAAGTACGGATATTGGAAACTCAACGTATTATGCGCATTTAGAGAATATTCATATAGCTGCATATTCGGTTTTTGATTCAAAACTGATGTGTTAGCATTTTCTGAGAAGAGAAAACTATGAATGAAGAATCTGGAAAGCCACTTGATGAATTAACAGTTTCAGGTGATGACACTTGGGAAAAACGAGGCTTCTCATCTCTATTTAGCGTCTCTACGTTGATTGGGAAATACACCGGGAAAGTTTTAGATGCCATGGTTATGACCAGTTTTTCACAGGATGTAATAATTAGAAAATAAATAGACAAACGAAACCATTAGAGTATGAAATGTGGTATGAATCTCACATAGATGAATGCAGCATAAATCATACAGGAAGCTCTGGTAAAATGGAAATAAGTGCCATCATACAAATGTTTGGAAGGTCGATGGATAAACATGGCTTAAAATATCTTACGTACATTGGTGATGATGACAGTAAAAATTTTAAGGGATTTTAGATGCGATGCCATACGGAGAATCATTAGTAACAAAAACAGAATGTGCGGCCCATGTAGAAAAAAGGATGGGAACACGACTCCGTAGTGTAAAGAAAGATAAAAATAATCAAGGAATCAATGGAAAAGGCGCAAGCAAACTGACTGACAAAATCCTCAACGAATTGACAAAGCTGTACGGGTTAGCTATTCGACGACACCCATATTCTATTGAAGACATGAAGAAAGAAATTTGGGCTACTTTTCATCATAAAAGTTCGTCAGATGAAAATCCTCAGCATGCATATTGTCCGGAAGACGAAGACAGCTGGTATAAATGGCGCAAGGCGGAAGCTCGGGATGACCTCGAACAATTCCATCACGACAAGCCACCTTTATTACCAAAAGTCCAAGAAGTTATAAAACCAGTTTATGAAGATTTGTCAAGAGATGAGTTGTTGAACCGTTATTTAGATGCGAAAACGCAAAACAATAACTAATCCCTAAATTCCTTGATTTGATAAACACCTGCTTTCTGGCGTCAAAATCGTTGAGATTGCAACGTATATTGCTGTTATTATATTCAACGATGGTTTCCAAGGAGTATTAAAAATAATGGCAATCATGGGATGCCCCAATGGCCGCAAAGCACATATGTACAAAACCGTGATGAAGCGCGCAACACGTGCTCCGAACTGCGCACGAGTGGCGTTGTCAAAAATGCCAGAATGGAAGCAAGAGCAAAGCAATCCGTATTGAAAGAACTCCAAGAGGAAGAGGAAGGAATGCTCTACGGACCCTTAACAGAGTTGCCTATTACTGGTTATGAGGCTATTTCACGATACTAGATGTGGATATCCGTAAGAAATGAATGGCATTGATGAAAAAAAAATAATAAACACAATAAATGAATTTTGCATAACACTTTTAATCGTATTAAAGCGAAAAGTACAGAAGCAATTTTGGTTAAACATAGGTGCAAGCAAACAAACAAAAATTTGTTTACCTTATTTCAAACAGACATAAATCATGATAAGATGAATGCATGATTGCATTGTTTGAGTTCCAGAACTGATGACTTGAAACCTCTGTAGTTAGAGAAATTAACACTAAAAGATTTATCAGTAATCCCAAGAGGAGAAGAAACTTCTGGACGATTTTCATAGTCTATTTATTTTCAAATATAAAAGAAGTGTCCATCATTGGTATAGTGCCCACCATGTCCACTACTGATAGTGTCACCTTAAATATTTTTAAATAAGTTATATATATATATATATATATATAACCATTAATTAAACATTACCGACTACCCACAAAAATTGTAATAGTATGAATGAAATGGCAATAATACAGTTTCCCCAAAACACACTGAATGGATACCAAAAACATAATATACAAGCTGCTACGTATAAAATAAGTCCCTTGTACTATATTACAAGAATTAATATGGAAGAAAAAAAGAAGAATATGGATACCGATAAAAATAACTGAAAATAATTGAAAAGCTTATATATTGAATTACGTTATCAAGAGTACAGAATTCAATTATATAAGCAAAATAGTCGTTTTATGTGAGAAAAAAAGCTAAAAGATGAAATTTTTTTTCTCCTGTACTCAAACGACTAAAATAACCAAAAGAATAGTTTCAAGATGAAAACAGATTAATATTAAATGCTATGAAATGGAAAAAGCAATAAAACTTGTTAAATATTTAATTTATAGCAAGGAAAATTAGTAATATTACACAACATACCTAATAAAATCCCAGTTTTTTTTAAATCCAAATATACTCCTGCGCATGGTATCCAAAAGCACGATAAGTTTAAGGTTATTTTGACAGTTAAGTTAACACAGATTTAAAAACCTAATGGATACAGTTAATCTGTTTTGAAATACCGTGATAAATGCCATTAAAATAATATAAATAGAAAATAATTACATTAATAGTTTTTAAAATACCTATTAACACTTTTAAATTTTTATATTTCTTAACTAAAGTAAAAAATACCAAAACTATTAGTTTACAATATCGCAAATAACCAGCATTTAGCACCACCATGTGTTGAAAATTGAAATTATTGCTCTAATAGAAGCAACAGACAGAATGCAAATTAAATTTTGGTGCTGCCATCTAGTATAATAACTTAAAACTACTATGATCAAAATGTCATAAGATTAACCTATTAGAAGCTAATTCTTTCAAAATATACCAACTTCTTTACCCCACAAATCCTAATATAAAAATACTATATTATATATCATTATTCATATAAATAGTAAATAAATACAAATGTTAATAGAATGCTTACAATATATTCTACTACCATACCCAATTAATCTATACGGAAAAATTAAATAATTTTATAACATTGATAATATTATACAGCAATATGCTGTAATATAAAATAAATTATATATAATAAATTATAAATAATAATAATAATAATATATACATATTTTTTTTCCTTGCAAAAAAATCTGGTACATACAATTTGAGGAGATGATATTATTTCTTGTCGAAATCGCTTCCCCCTTGACATGTATCAATTACAAAATAAATAAATAAGTAAAAATTGTAGTAAAACCTGCTAAGACGAAATAGCAAAATAACCAGAGGAAAAGCATCTTTCATTGTAATTATACTATATATTTTCGTTGCGCCAGTGAAATTCTCCCATGTAAGGCAGAATTTCATTAACTCCATTTTGATATATTTCGCTGCATTCATTTTTTCCCCTTTCTTTTTTTAAAATACTTTTTTTGTGTGTGTGTTAATAAATTAAAAATATGGCATAAAAACAACTTGTTTGGTGACTGTTTTCTAATTTTTAATTGTTGCATTAAAGAATCTTTTTTAAACAGAACACACACATCGACAGAGGCCACGGCCAGGAAAAGAATTCCTTAGTAGACTCTGTTTTACAATCGAAGAAACAAGTTTGCTTTTTTTTTTTTTTTTGTCTAAAAGTACTGTGTGTTGCATTTTAATTTTGCAAAATACGTTACAACCATTTTAAATTGCTCATTTATTAATTGTCATTTTTTTTCAGTGCTCTTTACGTTTAAAGAACACAAATTGTTCGAAGATAAATGAATAATGCTTACTATTTCCAAAACGATACTGAATCGTAAACCATTTATTCTAATTCATAATTCTGATAATTACCACAAAATAGTTTTAAAAAAACTTTCTATAAGAGAGTATTTCCCAGAAAAAAAAAATAATGTGTTTCTTTTTTCAGTTCAGAAATTAATCTTTGCACGTGTTGATTCGCATTAAAAGTAAACAAACGTTTTAAAATTAGCCGAAAACCCACTCTGTTACATATGTTTACGATGAGATGAAATTACTCAAAGTAAATGTGCCTTTCATTTAAATATTTAGAAAAACGTGTATTTGATATGTCTTTGAAAATGTTGTTAATAGGAACGATTTAAATTGCACTAATTTAACATTTACTGCAATTTTCCTCTAAATGTTTTTCAAATAAAAGTAAAGAACTAACTTTCATAAGCACGAAGGCCTTGGCTCAGTAAGACTGGAAAAGTGGCCTCTTTCAATTTCACTGATGAATATAAAAAAAAAATTCTAAAAATGTTTTAAATTGTTTAAAAAGCTATTCAAAGTTATACAATATTTAGGTTCACTCTAATTGTTAAACACATCTTATTTTGAGAGTTGACTTAAAAAAAAAAATCACATTTTAATTTTTTATTAACACGGATTGAGCGAAGATATTGTTAACTTCATGCACGTTTATGTTAGGAGTAAATTATTAAACGGACCAGAAAGGTTTGAAATGATGAAAAAACTTATTATTATTATTATTATTATTATTATTATCATCATGTTTGAACCCTTAAAAATATCGAATAGATAGTCCGAAAGAAAAATTATTAAAATTATGGTCCTACTAAAGGTAAGTAAAATAAATTACATTTTCACTAATAGATTAATTTTTAACACACTTATTCAATTGGTAAATAAACCATAACAGTTGTAAATTTCCAAGTAGGTGAAAAATGTCCGGGCCTGGATTCGAACCAGGGATATCTTGGCTGAAGCCGCAAATACTCTGCCAACTGAACCATCCAGGACGAATTTGGAGGACCTAATTCACCCAGCTAACCTTAATGATCACAGCATCTGGTCTGATATCTGAATCAGCTCAACAAAATAAATCACAAGTTATGGAACTCCAGTAAACGCTGGATGCGTAATTATATTATATTAAACCGGATATTTTTCACCCACTTGGAAATTTACAACTGTTATGATTTATTTACCAATTGAATAATTGTGTTAAAAATTAATCTAATAACGTATCCAGCGTTTATTGGAGTTCCATAACCTGTGATTTATTTTGTTGAGCTGATTCAGATATCAGACCAGATGCTGTGATCATTAAAGTTAATTGGGTGAATTAGATCCTCCCAATTCGTCCGTATGGCTTAGTTGGCGGAGCATTGGCGGCTTCAGTCAAGAAATCCCTTGTTTGAATCCTGGCCCGGAGATTTTTCACCCACTTCGAAATTTACAACTGTTATAATTGACATTTAACTATGTATAATGTTATCCAAAACTTTAAACGCAATTATCTCGAAACGTGGTTTTTCGGCGAATGTGCCGTATACCTTTTGAACAAGTTAAGAGGTTTACATAGATTTTATTTTTCTTTTCAAATGAAAGATATTAAATTCTTTGCAAAATATATCTGGAAAACAGCAAATTTGGTTTTTATTCTTTTAAGTTCTAACGCAAAATATGGTAATATTTTTTATAGATTTTGATTATATATATATATATATTTTTTTTTTAATTTTGACTTTTTTTACTTCAGAAACCAATATATTTTTGAAATTTAAAGAAAAAATTATAATAACAAAGTTTCTTTCGCGTCTGCTGATATTCGGAAATATTTCTGAGTAATTTTTATAGTGTATTAATCAGTTTTCTCAAACTGGAATATCGGTTTTTAGCTCACAGGCTATCAAAGCCCGAGAGCTAATGTGCCCACAACGTACGTATGTACGTAATGTGATAACTCTTGATAGAAATATCCGATTTGCTTCAAATTTTGTATAAAGGTTTATTCTGATAAGACTTTCCCTATTTAGATTTGGTGGTTCATTGGTTAAGTATAAGGGAGGGAAATGGAGGAGCTAATCCCCCCCCCCCCCTTAATTTATTTTTCGAGGTGCATTATTCTTTGAAATAATAGTATAATATACAATTAGTGTGAAGAGCCTGCGAACTCAATACCATCAGTTTAACTGGGCACTTTTCTATTTATTAGATTGCTATCCTTTCTCAATTAAGGGGACCGGAAAAGTCTTATCTCCGTAATGTTAAATTTACCAAATTTATGTACCTTTTTCTCAGAAATGGTTAAAGATAGAGGTCTAGATTTTTTAGAGTAGTTAGAATAACATGATTTACGTATATAATAACATGATTTACGCACCATTTTCTTTTTAAGTAAAACTCAAAGTTAGTTGTTAATTATTTATTAAGAGTCATTTTTAAATTAGCATTTTTGGTAAGATTTCACTGCCTAAAATAAATAATTCTCAACAAATCCTTAAATCCCTGTGTTAAAGTATACAATATAACATGATATAAGTAATAAATAAAAATCTAAGTTCTTAAGTTTAATAGATATTGAAAAAAAGGAACATAAACATGAAAAATCTAAGTTTTGAGAAAAAATCAAACAAAGCTTTAAATGGCCATTAAGCTGTGATGTACCCTTAGAAAGAATGAATAACTTCAATACTTATTTTTTTATATATAAACATGTGTGACACATCGTTGGAAAGATAAAAGTTTAAAATATTTAATGATATAAAAAAGTAAAAATCGATTTTTTGGTTGAATTTTGCTTTTCCGGTCCCCTTAAACATTTTCAGCTGTGTAACTGATTTTATACATTCAAGAATAACAAAATAACATTAATTTTAATGTTAATGTTAATACTATTACTTTATCATGTTTGTCTGTAAAAATGTTTGCTGAACGTGAAAATGTTTACTTGAGAATTCATAGCATCCGAAAAAACCTATATTGAGAGTTGAGAAAATGGAATTATACGAAAATCAGTGGCAGTAAAATACTTTTTTTAAAATGAAAAATTTCTTTAAATCTCGAAAAAATTATTGGTTTCTGAAGTTTATAAAGATAAAGAACGCTTTTTGATATCATGGGTAACTCAGAAGAAGTTATTGTATATTTTTGTTAGTGATTATATTTTTTTAGATTAAAGGGACCGGGAAAGCAAAATTCAACTAAAAAATCGATTTTTACTTTTTTATATCATTAAATAGTTTAAACTTTTATATTTCCAACGATGTGTCACACATGTTTATACATAAAAAAATAAGTTTTGAAATTATTCATTCTTTCTAAGAGTACTTCACAGCTTAATGGCCATTTAAATCTTTAATTGATATTTTCTGAAAACTTGGATTTTTCACGTTTATGTTCCTTTTTTTTCAATATCTATTAAACTTAAGAACTCAGATTTTTATTTAATACTTACATTATGATATATCGTATACTTTAACACAGGGATTTAAGGGTTTGTTGAGAAATATTTATTTTAGGCAGTGAAATCTTACCAAAAATGCTAACTTAAAAATAACTTTTAATAAATAATTAATAATTGATTTTGAGTTTCACTTAGAAAGAAAACGGTCTGTTAAAATACGTAAATCATGTTATTCAAACTACTCTAAAAAATTTAGACCTCTATCTTTCACCATTTCTGAGAAAAAGTACATAAAGTTTGGTGAATTTAACATAGCGGAGATAGGGCTTTCCCGGTCCCCTTAACCTCTTCAGGGACTACATTTTATAGTGAGAAAAAATGACTTTTTTTACGATTTATTTATTTTATATTAATAGAAATTCAAAAAGAAAAAAAAAAGAAGGAAAAAAAAGGGGAAAAACAATAAAAAATCACAAAAAAATAACGTCCACATTTGTAGCTGCTGGGCGTTAATGTTAATTTATGAGTGAAATGATTTCTTATAAAATAAAAAAAACTAACAGCAAATATCTTTCTTACATTTCAACAAACTATTAAAACTTAATATATTTAATATATCTGATTTTATTTTTATCAAATATTAACGATTTTTTCAAATAATCCAACAACACTGACTGCCGAAAAATTACTTCACGCTTTTTTTATATCTCTAACTGTGCATCGGAAATAACATTATCAATGCAGCCAAACCTTAAAATTTTTATTTATCTTGTTGAGGGATTCTGTAGTGAATAAGTTATTATCAGTTTTTTGTTCTTTTTATTATTGACAGTAATTATAATTAGAAACAAGTTGGAATTTGCTCGTCAAACATGGCAAATGAGGTGCGTTCGCACTATAACTAGCTTTATAAATATTTTTGCACCGCATATTGTTTTGAATGTATATTTTAGTGCACTTCATAAGTGCATATCAATTTCATTCTGTTAGAAAGGCTGTAACATCATTAAAATGCACTTGCAATAATTTTTTCCCATTGGCCGTAATGTAACGTAAAAATTTTGACTGTTCCTGTAATTAAACTATACATCCGATTTTCATAAAATTGGAAATGACTCGACAAAATTTTGCAATAATTATATATTTAAAATTACAGACCATTCGGAATTCTGTAACATCTTTAAAATGCACTTGCAGTAATTTTTTCCCATTGGCCGTAATGTAACGGAAAACTTTTGACTGTCCCTGTAATTAAACTTTGCATCCGATTTTCATAAAATTTGAAATACTCGACAAAATTTTGCAACAATTATATATTTAAAATTTCAGACCATTCGGTTGGGTAGTTTTTGCTCTGTTATATGCGGGCAGACAGACAGACGGACGGATTGAACGACGACTATAGGTGCTACGTATTTATATAATTACGAACGCACCTTAAAACTAAACGTCCACATACGTGGCCAAGGGCGTGAAGAGGTTAAGTAGCATTTGCCTTTTTTTACAGTGTATTATTTGTGATATATTTAGCGTTTTAATTTTGCATTATTAGTTAGAAATTCTTATGTGATGTACTTTAAAATTAACGTGAAAATCCTTGGGGCTACTTCTATAGGTTTATCTGTCCTTCCTTGTCCTTTACTTAAAATTCCTTTTCAATTTGCATACAGCGAACCTTATTTAAATGTAACTTCTTAGGAGCAAAAACACGCCTAAACGGAAAGTTTTCTGGGTTCCAGAGAAAAGGATACAGTTAATTACCTGTTTATGATGAATCCTGAACCAGACGGTAATGGACTTCTAATCAAATCATATTTCGAACAAGTAATTCGTTAAGATGGAGAAAAAAAAATCAGTATATGAGAATTTTTTTGCAATCACTTGAGCTAATTCCATCCAAAACTGTACGTTCCCTCACCAAACACTTAAAAATTTGCAACAAACTGTCCAGTCATTCGACCATTTTAATAGACAATGATTGTTTTAATTGACGGTTATATTAGTTGATCCTGATCAATGCGAACGTTTCATGATATGGTCCAGTAACCGTTATTCGCAAAATCGGTTGAATGACGACAGTTTTTGCAGAATTTTAACAGTATAAGTCAAGTGGCATTGCCTAAAACCCTAGAGTCCTGCATAACCTACAGCTTGACCTACAGTCAGCTATTTTAATAGCTTGGCTGTAGGACTTATATACAGTGTTATTCAACCCCTGATTTTATTCCAGTTTCAAATTAATTTTGTTCTAGCTCTGGT
Source organism: Maratus speciosus (assembly GCA_963932465.1). Lineage (NCBI taxonomy): Eukaryota > Metazoa > Arthropoda > Arachnida > Araneae > Salticidae > Maratus > Maratus speciosus. The sequence continues at coordinate 374,501,529 of OZ010789.1, read as the reverse complement.
TCATCATGCGCAATCAGTTGCGAAATGTTCGGTTGGTTGAAAAATACTTTTTCATTTTTCTATAATTATGTTTCGTACATAGCTTTTTTACAAGATCTAACGCATGAAACTTAGAAATGCTTTAATATTAAATAACAGCTGAGACATAATCTCAAGGAACAGGAAAATAATTCCAATTTACACATGCTTACTTTTTAGATAATATACCGTTTCTTAAATGTACTAATTATGTTGGGATTAATAACATATTTAGTCTTTTTTCAGGTAGCGTCTAGTTTTCTTTTAAGGTAGGTGCCCGTTACACACACATTCCAGTTTCAGATATTTGACCGTCATATAAGGTATTATTGTTAAATTACACTAAAATCAGTGAAAGCGGAACTAATAAACAGCGGAATCCTACTTTAAACAAAACAAGAACGAAAAATCATGCGTCTAGCATAGATTATGCAACACATTGAGTAATATTGTGCAACACATTGAGTATTTAAACACATACTGCAACTAAATTTCACAGTTTTATTAGGTTGAAAGGTGATTGATGTCTAAATAAGCAATTTAGAAAACGCATAACGCATTTGGAAACCTTATTTCAACAATTACCATCAACAGTCTGAAAAATATCCAAATATTTTTGCACAGCCCTGTATATAATCTATAGATTTGTATAGATACTACATAGTATGCTAAAAGTCTGTTCAATTAAACGCAAAGCACAGTTGAAAATTTTCCTTCAGCAATTTCCGTCAATAAGCGGAAATATACATGAGATCTTTTATGCAGTCCTGTATTTCATCTTATACAAATCAAGTAATATGCAAAAAAAAAGTTAAATTTAAAACCGCGTACCATAACTGAAAACGCACTTCCAGCAATTACTGTTTATAGGCAGTACTGTAGCCAAATTCTTTTGTGTGGCCCTGTAAATGAAGGATAAACTGAATGCACACCAGAATCTACAACAAGCGCCTTGTTTTACACCTCATTAATATCATTAAATCAAATACACCGCAAACGATTTTTCCCCCATACACCGTAATGTAGCAGAATTATTTTGAGTGTTCCTGTAAACGAATGGTAAATGCTACACACATCATTTTCAATACCGTACTCGCCAGAGTAAACAACAATAACATATATCAATTTCATATCGATCTGACAATTTTACTCGAGTTAGACTGCGGACAGGTGGCAGACATACAGAGAGACAGACAGACAAACTGAATTCATAAACGCTTTTCAACTATTTAGGAAAGTATTAAAAAATTCATTAAGGTTTTGAAGATTAGATAGATTGGAAATGATGAAAAGTGACTGAAATTTTGATTGTGGATTACAAAGTCTATAATTCATATAGATTTTTATTTATTTTTGCAGTTATTTATTTATGTTTTTTAGGAATAAAAAATTATGTTACATCGTAAAAATTTATAAATCGTAATTAAATCGTAAAAAGCTTTAATATTCCAGTGGAGCCCTTTTTTGGGGTATGGGGCATTACCCTCCCCCCCCCCTCCAAGAATCTGATATTTTACATTATATCAATCATCATTTGTCAGGCTAAAAAAGAAAAAAAAATCATAAATAGCACAAAGAATAAGGTAGCTTGTCAGACTCGACTAAAATAAAAACATTATCATTAAATAAATATTTTAAGCACAGAAAATAATAATTATTAATAATATTTGCTGAAGCCTTCAAATTTCAAAAATTTTTAAGTGATACTCATTTATCATAAATGAATACTTTGGCTAATTTAGAAAATATATGTGAGAATACAACCAGTGCGGGCCGCACTAATTATGCTTTTAATTGGATCCCGCGTTAGAGCATAATCTACTCTCGCTTTTTTAAGCACACACCGCAACACATTTCAATATATCAAATATGTATAACATCACACTTTATGTTTTACAGAGAACAGTAGTGTTTTGTGCAATAAAATTAGTGTAATAAAATTATAAGTGCAACGTTAAGTTTTTGTGATTTTAGAAACAACTATTTTAATGTTATTTTCTAAAGTGAATTGTTTCTTAAGTTAATAAGAATTATTAAAAACAAATAGGAACATCGCCTAATAGAAATTTTTTCACGGTCTTGTTGACTTGAGAGGAAAGTTTGATTCATTAATGCAATATAGATCGGCTACAAAAAATTCAAAATAAAGAAATACAGGATCATTTTTTAAAAGAAGTATCCAAAATGAACTTATTAATTGGATCAAACTGCTCCGTGTAAGCAGGGCTTAATTTCTAACAAAAAAAGTACCGGAGCCCTAATATTCTGCAGTACTAAAACAGTAGCGAACCCCCCCCCCCCCACACACACACACAAAATCGGCACCACTCCAATCCGCATATTTATATTTCATACAATATTTGCAAAATTTAAGGCAACCTTTTTTTTTCTTTAGCAAAATAAAAGTTTAAATTTATCTACCTGCACACTATAAAAAAAAAAAAAAAAAAAAAAAAAAAAAAAGGACTAAAATACGGAAATGCTACTGGCAACCTAGACGCCAGTACTATTTCCGTATTTTAACGGAACTTTTTCCCGGTAAATTACAAAAAAATTTCCGTTTATTTTTAATTTAACGGAAATTTTTCTGTAATTTACCGAGAAAAAGTTCCTTTAAAATATGGAAATAGTACTGGCGTCTAGATTGCCAGTAGTATTTCCGTATTTTAGTCCTTTTTTAGGTGCGTTCGTAATTATATAAATACGTAGCACCTATAGTTGTCGTTCAGTCCGTCTGTCTGTCCGTCCGTCTGTCTGTCCGTCCGCATATAATAGAGCAAAAACTACCCAACCGAATGGTCTGAAATTTTAAATATATGATTGTTGTAAAATTTTGTCGAGCCATTTCAAATTTTATGAAAATCGGATGTATAGTTAAGTTACAGGGACAGTCAAAAGTTTTTCTTTACATTACGGCCAATGGGAAAAATTATTGCACGTGCATTTTAATGATGTTAAAGCTTTCCGAATGGTCTCAAATTTTAAACATATAATTATTGCGACATTTTGTCGTGCCATTTCAAATTTTATGAAAATCGGATGTATAGTTTAATTACAGGGACAGTCAAAAGTTTTTCTTTACATTAAAGCCAATGGGAAAAATTATTGCAAGTGCATTTTAATGATGTTACAGCTTTCCGAATGGGCTGAAATTTTAAATATATAATTGCTGCAAAATTTTGTCGAACCATTTCAAATTTCATGAAAATCGGATGTATAGCTTAATTACAGGGACAGTCAAAAGTTTTCCGTTACATTAAGGGGAATGGGAAAAAATTATTGCAAGTGCATTTTAATGATGTTACAGACTATGCACTTATGAATTGCAAATAAATACACATTCAGTACAATATGGGGTGCAAAAAAATAATTATAAAAATAGTTATAGTACGAACGCACCTCATTTGCCACGTTTGACGAGCAATTTCCAACTTGTTTTTTTTTACAGTGCATATACTACTGTAATGATGAACTAACGGTCAACAACTAATGGTCAACTAACTTTTTAGTTTATCACTCCTTCCGTATAGAAACATTTGCCTAATTTTAATGTTAATTAATCGCAGAATTCTGCAATTAAATAAGGTAAGGATTATGATTCGGAAATAGTGTTAACACAAAAAGGAACTGTTCGCAGCTATTCATATCATATAATGAATGAAAAACTAGCAAAAACATTTATAAGAAAAATTTTCAGAAAATCTTACGAGCCGTTCCATCTCCATATCCTATGTGTGCAACACACAACGTCACTTAAGTGTTTTGATAGAAAAGAATGCAGAATCTTGGAAATGGGAGAGAAAGGAAAGGGTAATTTAGGCTGCGGTTTTTCGGCGGTTCTATTGCACCGGGCTCCGGAGCCCTGTATTTATGAGCTCCGGTGAATTCCGGCCAATATGTACATATTTATTAAAAACAGAGAAGTACCGGAGCTGAGCTCCGATGGGCACCTGCGCAAATTAAGCCCTGCATGTAAGCATTTATACAAAAGTGTTTTGCGAATCAAGGTTGCTAAGTACTTTGCAAAAATTCGCGATTGTGTTCCCCATACCAAGAACAAAAGTCTATGATAATTAGATATGTAACTGATGGTATATAATTAAATGTTCCATCAGGTCTATGTGAATACTTCATAAAGTTTTTCGAGGTAAGAATAAGAAGTATACTTCAGGTGAAATTTGATACAACATGAACTTCATGTAGCAACATGAACTTAGCACATTAGACCTAGATATTAAAAAAAAACCGACAAAGATATCATAACGGTGCCAATATTAAAGGATAAACCTCTTGCAACAATTTCTACAGAACATATCGATAACTTTATTTACATCAATGGACATGGCAAAATCACGACTTATTTTTTAGAGATGTGGTCATGACATATTCATATGCAAAAATTTTCTTTGGAATTGCACTGTTAAAAATTTCGTGAAAAAATACCCCTGTTTTTAAAGACTATCTATTTTCTGACAAATGAGAACGCTGCATAATCGCCTATGAAGCGTTTTCATTGGTCAGAAAATAGATAGTCTTTAAAAACAGAGGTAATTTTTCACGATATTTTTAACAGTGTGGTCAGCGTATTTGCAATCGTTATTGCATCATCTCATTAAAATAAACAAATTAGAAAACATGTTACAGATCTGTACCTAAAACTCTCTCTCAAACACGATGGGGATGTTGAATGAATAGTAAGATATAAGGAGAGGTCCGAATACCGGTTACCACTTTTGTTTTCAATCTAGATCATACAATTTTCAAAATTAATTAAATAAAAAGTGACAGCAGAGTACCTTGACATATTTTACACCTGTTTAGAGAAAAAAAATCAGTTTAAAAGGAGTTTTCTGTTTATAAAAAACGAAATTATGAAAGTCTTCAAATTTTGAGATTAAAAAACAGGGTCTAAATACCGGCTACCTAAGTTTTTTTCCAAAAAGTCACACAAATAGAGCTAATGACAATTATTAAGCAATAAGAATATTATTTTAATAAATTGTATTGATTAATAACATTTCTTATGCACAGAAAAATACGCAATTTTTAATAAATAAGTGTTTTTGTCAAATTTCTAAAATTCTTTACGACTATCTCTCACAGTCTTCTTCCCATTATGTTTCTAATTTTGTTTTTTTAACGTGTAAAACAAAATAAAAAAAAAAGCTTGCTGATTGAAATGAGAATTATTTTATCTGAAAAAACCAAAAACATAATATCACTCTTTGCGTCGGTATAGTCCCTATCAGCCCACATATCGCATTCTTAACATTGAGCCCAGAATCCCCAACCCCATTCTTGTCCACAGAGAAAGTACCCATGCAGAAGACACAAATTTATCATCTTAATGTGTTGGATATTTTCCTTTTTCACTTTTTTAACCCCCTCGCTGCGTAATTGTTTTATCAAAATAGCTTCAAAAATTGCGTATTTAACCCCTTCGCGATGAGCATCTTTTAAGAATTTTATTATTTTGTCACCGGTTTTTCAAAGCAAAAATTTTTGTCTAATTTAATCGAGGAAATGCTCCGATTAAATAAGGCAAAATTTACAATAAAAAATAACTGGTCGGAATAATCAAGGAGTGTTAATTAGACGGAAAAAATGCATCCCCGAGGAAATCTCGGGTTGCTCAGAGAGAGGGTTAAAATCAAATTTCTGCCTCTTTCGCCTGGTTTACTCCGTCATTTTTTTTCTTTCTCTTTACATTTATTACAGGCAATTTTGTAGTGTCCAACAGTGCTTTTTTGGAAAGTGATCCGGTAACCAGTGTCGGTCCTGAAGGATTGCGGCCATGGTTGCTTTTTTCATATTGCGAAATGAGACTGGAACTATTACTGAACCATTTAAATTAATTTATTAATTATGGAACTATTTAAATTAATTTATTTTCCTCCCCTTCAAGCAGAGCAACCGAGAGAGGCCCAAATACCGGCTAGCCGGTATTTAGACCACTCTAGGTAGCCGGTATTTGGACCACTGCTATGTTTAAGTTAAAACCGGTATTACTCATTCATATAATAAAATACTAATAATGTGCGCGTGGCAATTGAGAGCTAAATATATCTAGAAAATAACTTAATCAACAATTCAAGCCAATATACAATCAGTATATTTTAAAAAATGAGAAACACATATCGAAAAACTTTTGATGTACCAGATTGCGTAGATTCGACACTTTTGCATTTACTATTTGTAAATGACACAGACACACAGACTTCAGCGACGTACTTTTCGCAACTTTCTTCTCTCAATTAAAGTTACAAACTCTGTCTATCACCGCTAGGCTACGCTGCGCTCAGTTCTCAGAACACCTAGTAGCCGGTATTTGGACCCTAACCGGTATTTGGACCTTCTGCTCTACCAAGCTGCTGAACATTATAATGCACTAGACGAATTGCAGAAAACAATTATGATGGTCAAGCAAAATTTAATGCTCAGTTGTTAATCAATCAAATTATTTATTAGAAATTTCTATCCTTACTAGTTTTCTGGCACTGCTTACTCTATCAAGCAAATTGTGTGAGTACAGGACGTCAGATTGATATTATGGATATTGTTACAGGATTTTTCTTTTATTTCAAAAGCTTTGTAAATAATAAAGGCCACACAGGATAAAAGTTTCGATGAAGGCCTAAATGACGCTGAACTTGTCTTGTATTCAAGATTGGAAGTAAGTGCTTACACACGCGCAATATATATATATATACACTTACTAATTTTAAATCTTGTCTTCATAATTCTGTATATCGTAATATAATCCTTAATTTTTTATATAGAATAAAGTGTTTATGTTTTTCTCATCTAATTAACAATAATATTAAAAAACTAATTTATGATGCATTAAATCATGGTTTTCCAAAAAAATTCATATATTCTTTAAAAAATAAGTAGTACTTAAATGATCTTAAAAAACAAATTAACACATGCGTAAAAAAATTACAAAAAAATATATATATAAAATAAGAAAATAATTATAAAAAATTAAAAATTGTAAAATAATAATAATAAATTATTATAGGACGGTTAGGTGGATAGATGTTAGAGTATGATGGAGGGTGGCGTTGTCTGGATAATACGCAATGGATATTTTATTATAAAAAAAGGGGTGGGCATTTGATTTATAACTACGTTGCTAATACGCATTTTATACTGGATGTTGATTCGATACTTTTATATGTATAATGGTGTAGTTATATTTATATATTTATCAATTCATATTAAATTTATTAATATTCATTAATATTTCATAAAGTTAACGATTAACTTCTATCTAAATTTTAGCCTACTCAGGACAATATCATATTAATTTCTAATAATATACTGTCTTAAATGAGAATAAAATGGATAATGAGTGCATTTGTTATACTTAATGATATGACAGTATGGATTTTAATTTGGTAATTTTTTTTTTTTTCCTCTATCCTTTTTAACCTTGTTTCATTTTGAACTTAATTGGTGTTCAATGGATTATTTCTCGGTTTTATGTGTGTGGTGATCCCAAATTCATATTCTTTAACTTTTTTATGGCTAATATGAAGATGAAACCACACACTTTATTTGTAGAATTCTAGGCATTTGGGACCTGAAGATTCTGTCTAGGTTCTACAAATATCCATTATTTATTCTCTGCTCCTTTTATTTATTCTTTTTATGTTTGTTGGTAATTTGTAATGCTTTTTATGGTCATATCTATGTTTTTGGAATCTATGTTAAGTGTGTTGAGGAGAACTGTATTTGTTAATGTCATTTTATTCATAATTTCACATTTTTTGTTGGTTGTCGGTAATGTTTATTTAATGATTTTATATATATATATATATATGTATATGTGTGTGTGTGATTGTAAATCTTCAGATGAATTTTTGCAAACCCCAAAACAACCTTTTGAGTGCAATGCTTAATCAAATGGTAGATATAAAGCAACAGCATCAAAATTTATTTGGATTTTACTGAAATATTCAGGACCTGTTCAAAGACACCCGAAGAAAATGTACATGATGTAAATGTATGTGATCTGAAAATAGGATTTACATAGAAGAGCTGTTTCCAAAAATGATTACAAAACCGTTTGATATAGGGTAACTTGAGGTGAGATGCCGTGTTGTACAAGATGCCGAATCACATAGTTTTCATATGCGACGGCGCTGTACGGAAATTCTGCTCAGTTGTAAGGAAGAGAGTTCCCTAGTGATACTTTAATTTCCGTTTGCGGTCTTTAAAAAAAAATTTAGGTGGTACTTTTTTATTGCTATTTCGTCTTAACACTTCTGGTAAGTGTCAAAAATCTTTTACGTGAGTTCTTTATTTGCCTATATAAGTCTTACTTTAAACACCAGAGAAATAAAGCTGATGTTTTTAGAGATCACTGGTACCTGGCCTTTCTTCAAATAAATAAATGGCGGTCGGTTCTCGCTTCTCCACGTCAGTGCGGGTACCGACGTCTTGTCCAATACTTTGGGGTGAGTTGACGAACATTTTTGGAGGTAAGATGCCGTTGTTTTCCCTTGGGGTAAGATGCCGGTTATTTTCCGTTCCGGTCAAATGCCTGGTTGCTTTTTCATTGTTTAAATTACTCTTGGCTATTAACTAATTTGTCAAGGATTTTAATCAGATAATTTAAATCAATGATTAAATCGTGATTTTAATCAACTGGTTAAAAAATATTCATTGATTAAAATCATAAATTTTCTAAATGTTTAAAATGACATAAAGAAATATTAAAATCTAAGATGAGCATAATTTGAAAGGTTTCTATATGTATTCTGCCTTATAAATAAACTTTATTGGCCTTATAAATAATTGGTTAATAAATATTAATTTTAATCATTGTTAAAAATTTGATGTTAAACGCAGTTATAAATAGTTTTAATAAATGTAAATATCGGTAGTATATAATGTAGTTTTAGATAACAAGGTCTTCTGCCCCCTACGAGCTACGCTCCCTAACCTCCATCAAGATACCGCAGACTCTAAAAACAAGCTAATTTGATCTGCTTTGAAAAGATAACGGATTAATTTTCCTACCAATATTCAGAAAATGAGGATTTTTTTAAAGTGAACGAGCGTCAGTGTTAAGGGTGTCTAGCAGAGTGCAATAAAACCTTTGAAAAATGCGATTGTATCAAATGCATTCAGTGAAATTGTTGGCTATATAAAGGTTGTTCAAAGTTCCTAAACAAATGTGCAGTCTATGGCAGATCTGAGTTATAGTTGAAAAGAACAAAGGGGCATATGAAAAACACCAACAAAAAATTTGCACTTTAAAGCACTTTATCACAGTGGCTTTTTCGTATTTAAACTTATTATAATGTTTAAAAATAGACATACTTAAGAGCCATAATTCTTTTAAATGTTAAGTAGAACATAACTTTTTTTTTTTTCAAATATTAGTTTGTCCTTTTATTAAATTTCCAACGTTTGTTACATTCATATTTTTGAAATTTCCTAATATTAAGTAAGTTAACAACTTTAGTATGTCTAAAATATTAAAGTTACTTTTATACATCCCGTTATGTTTTAAACTGCTTCACAAAAATTATTTTTTACATTGGAATTCCACAAGGCATCTTACCCCTAGATAGTTGGCCATCTTACCCATAGGTATGGGTAAGATGCCGAAATGCAAGTGTTTACAAAAACAAAATTTTTGATGCTTTGTATAATATCTGTAAAATGAAATGAGGTTTAAATGATACATAATGGTGCAAACTTCAACATAAAATCAATGAATAACAAATAAAAACAACAGGCGATTTTTAAAACGACAAAGTAAAAAACTACGGCATCTTCACCCAATTTACCCTAGATGGGTACATGCTTTGTGAAGAAATGGAAGAACTAAAGTCAGTCCTATGATCATCAAAGATTCAAAATACTATGTGAATGCTTGAATTATTCGCTAGCAACAATAGAACTACCGCATTTCGAAATTTATTTATTTCTATTTCGGTTCTCTTGTCATTTTATGTGTCTGTGGTATTTGGAGGAAGCAGCTTTCCTAAGATCAAAACTTATTTGAGACCACCAATTTAACAAGAACATGTGAAGAGTTTATCCATTAAGTTCGTCGAATCTTCAATTAGCATGAGTTTAACATTAGAACGGCCATCAGCAGTCATTTTGGCGGGTATATGATAAGATATGACAAGATAATTTATTTCCAACAGAGCATTTAAAATCTAGATTTTTTCCTAAACAAAAATTAATTAATATTTTTTTAATAAATAACTTAAAAATTACTAAAACAAGTTGTACTAAAACTACGTAGTGGTATAAAAATGTTTGCTTACTTTTGTAGGCTTACATGTGTGCAAATTTATATAAAAATGCAGCTTACATCCCTTTGATCTATCGGCTCGTAAGCAGTTTTTAAGAGCACAGTAGGATTGCTTTTCATTCTACCACTGAGGCATAGTCTACAATGGAATTTTTTAATATGTTTACGCCTACGGACATTGATGTATGTTGGCTGGTGACGTCAGGATGCATAAAAGTGCTTAATTTTGAATACCACTATTTCCGAATAGTAATCTTCGAAGAATTTTGAAGGGAATAAGAAGAAGATTACTTTTCGAAAATAACGGCTCTCATTACTATTCAAAAATAAGCGCCTCTACGCACCCTGGACTAGCCCATCACAATCGTTCCCAATCAGTTCCCTCTCTCCTAAGGCCAGCCCTGATTTTTTTTTTTCTTTTTTTAAGCTGACGCAATTTGTGCTTCAGAAAGTGAGATCTATTGTCAAATGATATAAACAGCTATGAAAACAAACATGAAGAACATTTATTCTTGTTTATATATGTATTTACATATATATAAACATCTATTTATATATATATATTATTATTATTGTTTTTATAAACAATTTACTTCTTTCTGTATATAAGAATATATAGATGGCTTGTTTTTATTAAATAAAATGTATAAATATTGAAAAATTGCTTGTGTACGTGAAACAGTAAATAGGTTCTCAGAAAACATGTATGAAAAATTTCCTTCTCTCGCCAAGCCCATCATCTCTATCTCGTCAAGACCCTATACTGGAAAAACACCGTGTATTAATTGCTTCTCATATGTGCACAACAAGATAAAATAAAAGTTTGCTCCCCATCCACCGAACACCTACTTGATATTGTGTCAAGTAGGTGTTGGGAAGTATTGGCAAGTGCATTACGATTTATGCATGAGGCCTTTTTTTTTTTTTTTTTTAAATAACAGACAAGAATTTGCTTTGCATAAAAAACTAGAAGTCAATTTGTTTTACCAAAAATCCGTTTGTTATTTGGACAACAAACTGAAAAATGCACCCATCTGAACGTAATAATTAAGAGAATTTACGCTTTACATCGCCGATGTATCCATTTTGTTTTTAGGATATGAATCCCAGAATTTCTATCCATTTTTATTTCTGGCAGCAACTTGTTTAAAAATATCATTTTGGAAGAAGCCGAAATGTCTTTATTATTTTTAGAAGCATGATGATTTTTCGTTCTTTTGACATTTCAGCAAGGGTTGCAGACCTATCATTCAGCACACGCTCTTATGATATGCCAGTCACTTCTGGCACATACTTCTTTTCATTTGGTATGACCCGATTTAGTCACATTGATATGCAGTTTATCCGTCCTTCAGATGAAATACAAAATTCGGAGTTAATTGGGGGGAAAAGGTTGTAATTTGGTGAAAACACATTTCGGTTTGTATTTTGGATGAAATCATTTCAATTTTCTGATGCTTCAGTTCTTTTTTTCTTACAGATATGATTGAGCACTTTTTATACGCTTCCCATTTATGCAGGTGATTTATCATTCATACGCTTTTTAAACATTCGTGCTTATGGCGCTAAAGGTATTTATTCTACCTTTATATGATCAACGCTAAATTTTAATTTTTAGTTTTGCCCTAAAGAATTTCATCATCAAAAGGAAAAATAAAAAAATAAGATAAAATAATGAAGAATATATAAAAAAAAAATTACTAAGAAATGATAAAGAACATAATAAAAATTTTAGATTTCGCTATTTCTTTGAAAAAATACGTTTATGATTTAACATGAAACATGCAATTATTATTCTCCTAAATTTCCACATTTTAAATATTTCTTTTCGTGCTTATTTATTTTTATATGATCAACGCTAAGTTTTAATTTCTAATTTTGCCGTAGAGAATTTCACCATCAGAAGGGGGAAGAATATATAAAAAAAATTACTAAGAAATGATAAAGAACATAATAAAAATTTTAGATTTCGCCATTTCTTTGAAAAAACACGTTTATGATTTAACATGAATCATGCAATTATTATTTTCCTAAATTTCCACATTTTAAATATTTCTTTTCGTGCTTATTTATTTTTATATGATCAACGCTAAGTTTTAATTTCTAATTTTGCCGTAGAGAATTTCACCATCAGAAGGGGAAAAAATAAATAAAGAATATAAAATATTACTAAGAAATGATAAAGAACATAATAAAAAATTTATTCTATTTATTATTCTATTTTATTCTATTTCTATGGCTATTTCTTTGAAAAAATACATTTATGATTTAACGTCAAACATGCAATTATTATTCTCCTAGAGTAAAAAGTTTCCACATTTTAAATATATTTTTATAATTTAACATCTTATCAGAGGAGAGGATTGGAAATGAGTGGTTGGAGATTAATCAGTTTAAACAAATTACATTGCAAATACGCTTGACGAATTTTACCATTGCACCTATAACTAGCGGCGTTTTATTATCAATATATTTACGCTTACATACATAATGTTACATTGCAAATACGCTTGACGAATTTTACCATTGCACCTATAACTAGCGGCGTTTTATTATCAATATATTTTTAATGAATGAATTCAAACAACGAAAATCAATATTTTCAAAAGATTTAAGGGGGCACAGGACCTTTGAGTTTCTCGAAACTATCAAAAACATCGCCTTTTCCCAAGTACCAAAACACAAATAATATGCAATTAAGATCTTTTTTTCCCCTTCCTGCCTAAAGTATATATTCATAGCTATATTATCCAGAAAAATAAATGTTGTATACTATATAAAATTAATATTTAAATTTAAAAATTCATCCTACTATTGTGTGAATTAAAATCATTAAGTGCTGCGCGTATGATAAAACTCTAAATTATGCGCATAGAAAACAATTTTTAAACAAAATGGAATCATAACACACCTATTTCTAAATTAAAACCAAAATGTATAAAAATAAGGTTTGTTTAAAATTTAATTTTACACAAAATAAAAATAAAAAAATTCAGAAGTTTCAAAAGTTTTTTTCAAGTTTTTCCAAGATAAAAAAAATAATAATAAATAAATAACCAAAATATGTGATTTTTTGTTGTTGTTGTTTTAGCATGAAGACTATAAAGAAACACATATTTGGTTAATTTTTTTAACCTGTAGCTTATATAATTTGAAAGTAACGGTGCGCGCAAACTCCAAATTTACTAATACGAGAAAACGCGTTTTGAAGTTTTATTATCTATGGACCTTCAATGGATGGGTTGGGTTGGGTTGATTTTTGACGGCCGATTATCAACACGAGGGATATAGTGAGAATCTTTGAAACAAAAACTTTCATAATATCCCAGACTCTTATTTTAAATAAATATCTTTTTGTTTTAATTCACTTCTGTTACTCTCATTTCAGGGTTCTTTGATGTACGTGTTTGTGCCCAACCCAGATTTCTGCCCCCCGGTTGATGTTCCTACATTGGGCATGTATGTAGACTTTGCCCAATGTATATCTGTATCGCCTTTTCGCGCCTTCTTCTATCATGTCTCTTTCGGAAGGGAAGAGTTGTTTTTTTCCTCTCCCTCCATTTTCTGTTATTAATTACATTTAACCTAGAAATTTATTAAATCATTTAAAGGAAAAGAAATCTGCTTTTGTGGTTCAACCATGCACACTACTAATTCAAAAGAAAAATAATAAGCAACACATAGTCCAACTTTCTATTTATAACACTATAGGTATTTTTCTTGTGAAATATGCAGGTGTCTTCACTGAAGAAGTTCAACCAAGGATCGGAGCGGACCCTGCGACATTCTGAGGTAAAAGAAATTCCTTATCTCTTTTTTTTCTAATTTTGAGAAAATGATATATTAGAATATATAATATTCAAAGAGGTCTCTCCTTCATATCATATAGGCCCAAGGAGGAGTGCCCTCCGTGGGGGTCTTTCTAAGGGAACCTAACCCGTATTTACGCATCGAAATCCAAGGTTTCGAAGAAAACCACGGAAAACTCCGAAACGGTTAGGCCGACGGGCGCGATTGGGTTCGAACCCAGCACCTCTCGTCTACCAGCTTCGAGAGCAGAACCTCTCAGCCACTGGTGGGGCGGACCTTCAATGGAACTATAAATGATTATAACTCAAAAAATAATGCAGATTTTTGAATGGAGTTTTTTCCATATTGTTGGGAAATTCAGAAAAAATTCAGAAATAAAAAAAAATTCAGAATAAAACAAAGTCCGAAAACTGATTTTCTGAAAGTTTATAGGTCCTGTGTCCCCTTAGGGGTATAAACTCTTTTAAACGAAATTTAAATGTATCCTTTTAATGTTGGTAAGACTTGAAAGGTATTTTCTAAGATAAAAGAAGATAACATTTCAAGTATGAGGTGTGGCGATAAGAATAGCGATAAATAAAATGTTTCATATCTCTTCATGAAATTATCATACTGATATAAGACTTCTATTCTTACAATATGAAAGCAATTTACGCCCTTTAAGTTTCAAAAATATATGTTTCCTTTTTTTAGATTTTAACATCTCTAGACCGCTTAATTTATTATGTTAATTAGCTGACCACATTTTAATATTTATGCACACCTTTTGAATTGTTTTATTCAATTAAGTCAATTATTATTTTGAACTTTTAGGTCAAGTTACTTCAATACAAACAAAATTGCATCTCACTTTTTAAAGATTAAGCTGGTTAACTTGAAAAAAGCTTTATCTAATATTTGAGTTTTATGTGACATTATCATCAGGTGAGTTTGTCACCGAAGACTTAGAAAAACATCTTATCATTTGAAAAACTCAACTAGATTTATAGGTTTCAGCGAGGCTGGAAAATCTTCTACACTTGCATGACCTTTTTATACAGATCTTGTAAATCTAAAGTAGTTAAAGAGTTATTTTAAGTACCGTCAACCTTTGGGCCAATTTTCCAGGTTCCACTCACATTTCCATTATTAAAAAATATTATATGTGATTTTTTAACGTCAAAATGGAGTTGTAAACAATTAACATGAAACACTGAAGCAAACTGTATGGTGGTTTTAAAGAGAATTTTTTTTATTTTTTAACTATTTTTAAAGTTTTGGAACAAAGTAGCCCCCGCTGGGGGCTTCTTTGGTCTATTCACTTAGTTTTATATAAAATTAATATATTTCATTCGTAAATGAATACATTTCTATTGAAACTCCCTTGCAATAGCATTTGCTAATAAATTAACACTGCAAACTCGATAAACAAATGTTTTTTCTTTAACATTTAAACACAATAAAAAATTGTTAATATTAAAGAAACGAGAAACAGTTTTAGTTATCCTCAGCAATTGGAACAAAAACAATTAATGTAACATTTTGCAACAGTAACATTTGAAAAAAAATGTTACTTTGAACTTTAAAGAGATCTGGTTGTATAAAAGGCATTTATAAGTAGTTGGGACTATTTTCGGACCAAACAAGGTTTGGCACAAAGTAGCCCAGTACTAGTTTTCATGTTAGCTTTATGAAAACGCAAACATTTCCTCTCAAAATAAAAAGTTAAAGGAAAAACTATGATCACACATGGGTTACAGGTTACTAAAGATAATATTTTGGCACTTACGTAATTTGTACCTCTTATCCAGATTGTTTCACTATAGAAAGTTTGGAGAGTTAAAATTTACGCACGAAAATAGTTGTTTACAAACACATCCAGTGTTACCACTAAACAAATTTAAATTACCCCCCCCCCCCCCCAACTATTCAAATACCATATAGTAGGGTATAAAATATTTTTCAAGAGCAAAAATTCCGAATTATCTTGTATTGTTTGTTCAATACAAAGAATAAAAACTTTTTTTATGGGATGGACCAAAGTAACCCCGCAAGGACCAAAGTATGACGGTATTGACGGTATTTCTGTAATTTAAAAAATTGTTCCTAAATCGGTGAAAACAGTAGTAGGCTGTATAGATATATTGTGCTCAGTTCAGTTAATATCGTCTATTACAGAGAGTTCCGATTTTGTTTATGCTAGATTTATGATGGATTCTTTTAATAAAAATTATCTGCTCTTGAAGGCGATGTTGTTAAATTCTCATGAAATAAAACTTACATTTTTTTTTCAAATTATGTTTATATAATTTAACTAATCGAATGTGCCAATCTCAAAAGTTACTTCTATCTCATACATGTTAATACTTCAAAATTCGCTATCACATTGCCAAAATTAAATGGCAATGTATGCCCATCATGAGTATTCGAAAGATATGAAATTCGGAGCATTAGTTATAAGATATGACTATCGCTAAAATCATGTAAATTCCGAAAAATGCAGCATAGCCGCGCCACCTATTGTGAGATTAACACCAAAACATAATCAGTGCCAAAATTTATCAAGGTATACCTGAATCAGAAGTTTGATGAAAATTCGTCCATTATTTCTTGAGATAGAGCTATTGCGGAGATCGTGAAAAATGCAGCATAGCAGCGCCATTTGTTGGACGATTCACACCAAAAATAAATTTATATTAGGGACTAACTGAATATGCATTTTTATTAAATTCCTTGCATTAGTTCTTGAGATAGAGCGCCCACAAAATTTGTGTCACATACAGACAGACAGACAGAGTCACAGACTCACAGACAGACATTATGTAGAAACATGTTTTCCAAACTTGTTCATGTTAGATAAAAAAAAAAAAAAAAAAAAAAAAAAAAAAAAAAAAAAAAAATGAGACTTAACGTGTTATAATAATAATCACATTAAATCACAAAATAAAGATAAGGTAAATCTGCTTACCTTTTGGCTCATGATCGTCCACGATGAAAAACGGAACTTTCTTCAGCATATCCAACGAAGGGCAGTATTTATCCATTTGTTATTTAAATATCTTTGATGTTTATCCTGTAAAAGAAACTTGTGTTTTCTTTTATTAATATGTGTATTTTTTAATTCATAATGTATCCCATGAATTTTTCAGGAACATTGTGACAGTTCTGGTTTAAACTATAATATTTATATATTTCTTAAAATACAAAATTGGAGCATACATCTTTGATCCTTTCTGATAACATTTTTATATACACACTGAAAAAATTATAACATACAAAAAGCATTATTTATATTTGATTAAATAACATAAATTTAAAAAAATCTTGATTATATTTATCGATAAAACACTGAATATCATTTAAAGTCTTAAATTATTAATATAGTTCTTTCAGCTGTCAAAATCGCAGTCTTTTAATCTAAATGTTTATCAGTTTTTGATTGACATATTAGATAAACAAGGAAGTCATTTTGTGAAAGAATAATCAATTCTTATTTACGATAGGCATTAAGAGTTTTTGAAAAGCAGTTAACTTATTCATAATGAGTTTATCTAATTCTGAAGAGATTAGTATTTCCAACATGCCCCCTTAATCTCTTCAGATTGACGAAGCAAACAAGTTCATTGAATTTCTGTGATTCACTAATTCAGGTTTGGGGATTGGTTTAGTGAGTGCATCAGCAATCATATATTTTGATGGACAGTACTTTAATTCAATTATTCCATCTTCTTTGAGTTGTTTTATTGCGTGAAATCTAATATCTATGTGTTTACTACTTTTTGAAAACTTCTCACTTTCTATCATTTTGATGCAGCTTTGGTTATCTTCATATAAACAGATAGGTTTTGTCTGTGCTAAGTCTAAATCTTCCAGGAGTTTCAATAAATAACTAATTTCTTGCCCTGCACTTGCGGCTGAAACATATTCAGCTTCTGCTGATGAAAGAGCAATACATGATTGCCTTTTTGTAATCCATTGAATTGGGTTATTACCTAAGGTAAAAAGATTGCCGCTGGTTGATTTTCTTGTGCTAGTATCACCTGCCCAGTCGGCATCCGCAAAAGCCTTTAAAATCGGTTCAGTTTTAGTGTCTATGCACAAGTTTAGTTGTTTTGTGCAGTTTAAATATCGTATTATTCTTTTAGCTGCCATCCAATCTTTTTGACGCGGGAATTCGTTTCTTCTACTTAATATATTCACAGCAGCAGAAATGTCAGGTATACTGACAGATGCAATATAAAGTAATGAACCTATCGCCTGTCTGTATTTAACATTATTTGGCAATAAATTGTCATTATCTTCTAATCTATTAAAATTAGGTTCCATCGGAGTACCGACTGGTTTAGCTTCCTCTAATTCTACTAGTTCTTCTATTTTAGCCTTTTGATTTAATTCGTAACTTTCTGCTGTTTTCTTTATTTTGATTCCGAAATACTAACTTAGTTCTCCTAGATTTTTTAATTCATATTCTCGCTTAAGTTTTTCTATTATTTCTTTAATTTCGTCATCTTTTCCTGCTATAAGTATATCATCGACGTAAACGATAATATACGTTTTGCTTTCTCCTTCATTTCGAATGGATAAACATGTGTCTGAATTAGACTGTTTAAATTTTAAATCATTTAATGATTTTGTTATTTTAGTGTGCCATGCCCTGGCTGCTTGTTTCAATCCGTAAATGGATTTATTTAATCGTCAGACTTTGTTTTCCTGATTTGGAGTAATATAGCCTTCTGGCTGAGTTATGTAAATTTCTTCATCTAAATTGCCATACAGGAAAGCCGTTTTAATGTCTACGTGATTAATTTTTAATTTGTGGTAAGCTGCTGCTGCTATAAAACATCTAAGTGTCGTATATGAAACAACAGGGGCAAAAGTTTCTTCGTAGTCTACGCCATATTTTTGATAATATATCTTTACCACTAATCTCGCTTTATATTTTTGTATTCTTCCTTGATCATCATATTTAGTTTTAAAAATCCATCTGGATCCAATTATTTTGTTTACCTTGTGGGGGATCAACTAGTGTCCATGTTTTGTTTTTATTAAGAGAATTTATCTCTTCTTGTGTCGCATTTATCCAATGTTGTTTTTCTTCTGGATTTTTAATATTTATTATGTCATGAAAATTTTCTGGTTCTTTTATACGTTCGTGAGTTGTCATGTAAGTAAATCTGTCTGGAGGGACTCCTTTATTCGATCTGTCTGACCGCCTTGGTTCTGGTGTTAATTGTTTAGACTCACTTGATGTGTCTTCAGTGTTTGTGACTTCAATTTCTACGAACTTTTTATTCTGTGATTTGTCATTTTCATCAGATGGTTTTTCTCTCAAATTTAATTGTGTTTCTACCTTCTCGTGTGTATTTTTGTTTTCTAGAAACTTTACTGTTCTGGCAATTATTATTTCTTTACCACTTGTGTAAATACGGTACCCTTTGGAGTAATTGTCATAGCCGACAAAAATACCTTCAACTACTTTATCATCCAATTTTTGTCGTTTATTTTTGTTGACATAAGCAAAGGCTTTACAGCCAAACACCCTAAGGTAATACAAATTTGGTGGTCGTTCATTCCAAAGCTCAAACGGGGACTTTTCATTAGCTTTTGTAGGCAGTCGGTTTTGTAGGTGATTCGCCGTACAGATAGCTTCATCCCAGAATTTTTGAGGCAGGTTTGCTTCGCTGAGCAAAGCTCTCGTCATTTCAATCAAAGTTCTATTTTTACGTTCAGCCACTCCATTTTGGCTCGGAGAGTACGGAACAGTGTGTTGGTGCTTTATGCCATTTTTTCTAAGATAATTGTCAACTAAATCATTGTTAAATTCCCCTCCATTGTCTGTTCTTATATTTTTCGGCTTTTCGCCAAATTTATTACTAACTAAGGCAACAAATTCCTTAAGTTTTTCATAAACCTCTGATTTCTTTGATAATAAATGCAGAATGATAAATCTAGAGTAATCATCTACAAATGTTAAGAAGTATGTTTTCCCCCTTATCGTTGGTGTCTGGAAAGGCCCACATACGTCAGAGTGTATCAACGCCAATCGTTTAGTGGCTCTATAATCTGCTAATTTTGGGTAAGGTGCATCTGTTAGCTTTGTTTTGATGCAAGTTTCACAAGTTGTGTCATGTTTACATTTATTTATTTGTATTCCTTTCGCTAGGTGTTTTTCTTCGATTTGTTTGATAGATGCAAAATTTCTATGGCCGAACCTTCTGTGCCATAGTTCTATGCAATTATTATCTTACAAGCATAAGTTTTATTTACATAGTTTATATTTCCGCTTTCATTTGCTAATTGAATTTCATATAAGTTATTTTTCTTTACTGCTTCCGGGCGGGTTATTCCGTTAAATGTTAAGTTACATTTATCATTTTTGAATAAAATCTCGCATCCATTTTCTGTAGCTTTACTAACGGGTTTGATTCAATATCAGGAAAAAATAAAACATCTTTTAGTGTTATGTTGTGTGTTTCACCGTCTGAAGTTATTGTTTTTATTAGTGTATTTCCTGATCCATAAGAAACTAATTTGTTTCCGTTTGCAATAACAACATTAGTTTTTTCATTTGATTTAATTTCTGTAAATAAATGTTGATCATTTGTTATGTGACTGGAACTGCTACTGTCAACTATCCACGCTTTGTTATTGCGCGGTTTTATTATAAACGCACAATGTTTATTACCTTGATGACTTTCATATTCATTGCAATCGGCATTTTTATCGGAATTTGATACATAATCATTTCTAACATTTTTATCATCCTTTTGGAAAACAAGAGAAGAATTAAAATTTTTCTTGTAGTTTTGTTTGCAATTCGTATTATGTGAAGGATTGTTTTGTTTATTTTTATAGTTGTTATTATGCCAGCATTCTTTAGTGTTATGGTTTTTTAATTTACAATTTGAACAGTATTTTTGTTCCTTTTTATATCCCACATAATTAAATTTGTATCCTTGTATTTGTATTTGTAATTTTGCATTGTTAAATTTCTTCACAGTTTTGAATGCTCTAGCGGTATTTTCAGACGATTCCGAGCTATCGCTTCTGCGATTATATTCATCAATCAATTTACTTTTAATAAAAGTAGGTGTCAATTCATCTTCATTTCGGGATTCAAGTGCCGTTATGAGTGTGTCGTAAGCAGCTGGTAAGCTACACAGCAAGAGGGCTGAATTATGATTATCTTTTATGGTTTCTCCGATTGCTAATAATTTGACTATCAACTCAAGTATGTTTGTGATATGCTTAACCATATCACCACCTTCAGGTAATTTTGTGCTATACAAATTGCGTAACAGGTATAGCTTGCTAGACAAATTACTTCTTTCATGAATTGCTTTTAAAGTGTTCCAGGTATCTCTAGCATTTTGAATATTTTTTACGTGGCCGATCTGGCTATCCTCAATGCTGAGGTTAATTATAGCCCTTGCCTTTCAGTCCTTTTTGGACCAATCGGTTGTAATTGGGTTTGGTGGTTCATCAGTAATGATCTCAAAAAGATCTTCTTTTATGAGAAGGATCTCGATTTTAAATTTCCAAACATTATAATTATTCGAGTTGGGCTTCTCTATTATCTGTGCATCTTTCGCTGAAATCATTTTTAACTTCTGTTACCACATTTTAATTTTCAAATAAACCCTTTTATTATATCATAATATACTTATATTTAATATTTAAGGAAGGCAACGCGTCAGTCTCATAATCATTGTTAGATAAAAAATGAGATTTAACATGTTATAATAATAATCACATTAAATCACAAAATAAAGATAAGGTAAATCTGCTTACCTTTTGGTTCATGATCGTCCACAATGAAAAACGGAACTTTCTTCAGCATATCCAACCAAGGTTAGTATTTATTTATTTGTTATTTAAATATCTTTGATGTTTATCCTGTAAAAGAAATTGTGTTTTCTTTTGTTAATATGTGTATTTTTTAATTCATAATGTATACCATGAATTTTTCAGGAATATTGTGACAGTTCTGGTTTAAACTATAATATTTATATATTTCTTAAAATACAAAATTGGAGCATACATCTTTGCTCCTTTCTGATTACATTTCTATATACACACTGAAAAAATTAGAACATACATTATTGATATTTGATTAAATAACATAAATAAAAAAAATTCTTGATTATATTCATCGATAAAACACTGAATATCATTTAAAGTCTTAAATTATTAATACAGTAGACTCTCGTTTTTACGAACCTCTTTTTCACGAACACTTGCGATTTTACGAACTATAGAGTGGTCCCGAATACATTCCCATAGAATCAGTGTAATTTTTCGCTTCTATTTACGAACTACAGATTATGAAAATCTCTTTTTTGCGAACTCAGTTTTCGTACTTCTGATTTTTTTTTTTTTTTTTTTTTTTTTTTTAATATCGGAATGCAATGCCAACGTCAGTTAAACTCTATACAGGTACAATGAGTCATCAGGTACATTCCAAGAATGTGTTCTAAGAATCTCTTTTGTAGGGAGGGGGCATAGCAACAATTTCAAGTAGTGGTTGTCAGGAGTCAGGCACTTTTTTGAAGGGAACAATAACTGTGAAAGGTAAAGATAGTAAAAGTTTCCAAAGATAAAGTGGAAACATATTTTTCAAAATGTGATTTTTTTTAAAAAAGGTAAGTGATTATTTCCATTCCTAATTTTTTATCTATGTTTTCATCTATGTATTTTCATCTACTAAGTACTAATACAGTCTGTGCTTTCATATGTAATATTTTTCAAAGCATGGTAACGTATGTTTCTGTGTACTAAAATTATTTTTTGTGCATAAATTTGCATTTATTTCTTGTATATTTAAAAATACATGTATCACTTTATTAAATAATAAATAATCTTGAAATACTGCTTCATCCATGAAGAGGGGGCAGTTTGATAAAAATAGACATAAATAATGTACGCATTCATATCATTTTTGGTGTTTTTCTATTTTACGAACTTTCTATTTTACGAAATATTTGGGTGTTCCCTACGAGTTCGTAAAAACGAGCGTCGACTGTATAGTTTTTTCAGCTGTTAAAATCGCAGTCTTTTAATCTAAATGTTTATCAGTCTTTGATTGACACATTAAATAAACAAGGAAGCCATTTTGTGAAAGAATAATCAAGTCTTATTTACGACAGGCATTAAGAGTTTTTTGAAAAGCAGTTAACTTGATTTATAATGAGTTTATCTAGTTCTGAAGAGATTAGTATTTTTAACAGTTTACATGTACAATGTACATGTAGAATTTCTGACCCCTAAAACGTGTAAATCAGTCGAAAACCGAAAGTCATAATTTTTCACGAATCCGATACTTAAATATACTAAGGTGTACTATATGGAATATTATTAAAAAGGGAAATTTATGTAAAATAATTTTAGCCTTGGCGAAAAAATTTAAAATTTGTAATATATATATATATATCATATATATATATATATATATATATATATATATATCATATATCTATATGTATGTATATAACCATTAAATAAACATTACCGAGCACCAACAAAAACTGTGAAATTATGAATAAAATGACATTAACAAATAGTTCTCCCAACACACTTAACATAGATTCCAAAAACATAGTAAAAAACAGCAGAAATTGAATAACATAAATGGAATGATCTAAATTTGTAGAACTTAGACAGAATCATCAGGTCTCAAATTATATATGTATATATAATGGTTAATAATTACAAAACGTTTTATTATATACAGGGTGGTTCAGAACCATATGGCAAAATGTGAAGACAGGTAGAGGGGACCTAAATAAGCAAATTTCGTATAGGAATATGGCTATGGGTGCAAAAATGAAGTGTTGAGGCAGTAGAGTTCAGTGGATAAAAGCACTCCTCAGGCTTGAATTGTCATTCTCCGATCGGATTTCGAGCAACATGCGTTGTTACACCAATGCGGAGCTTGCCGACATATATTTCATGTATTGGGCTGCACAAGGAAATGGAGCGATTGCTCAAAGGATCTACATGGAACGATTCCAGGGTAGGAATCTACCGGATCTCTAAACATTTGAGCATCTTCATCGGGAGTTGTGCGCGAGTGCATCATTTTATGCTTCGAGGCATGATACAGGCGCTGGAAGATATAGCAGAATTCATGCAGTGGCAGAAGCAGTATTACGCACAGTAGAGGATAGTCCTTCTACAATCTCGAGAGCTGTTGGACGTGCATTGGGTTGTAAGCCATTTCCTTCCGAAGCTCCATACATGAAATGCATGTCGGCAAGCTCCGCATTGGTATAATAATGCATGTTGCTCGAAATCAGTGCGGGAAAAGACGCTTGAAGACGTCGAAGAGCATTCATCCGCCGCAATCAACATCGCCCTCTACTACCTCAACGCTGCATTTCCGCACCCACATTCCTATACGATATCTGCTTATGTAGGTCCCCTCTGCCTGCCTTTACATTTTTGACATAGGGTAGATGTGCCAGTAATGGACACCCTTAAGGAATTTCTCTCAAAATTATTATTTTATTAATAGTTATAATTATTATATTCCAGTTTTTTCAATATTATATGAACCTATCAACAATATTTAACTATTCTTATAGTCTCATTTCCCAATATGAATCAAAATTTAATTTTAAATAACAGAAATATATCAAAACACCCAAAAGCCCAGTAATGGACACCCTCTAGCCCAGTAATGGACACCTTCTGGCCCAGTAATGGACACCCCATAAAAAGCAATAAATAAAAAAAATTTTATGATTGTATTTAGAACCAGAATTTAATGAATACATACTAATGAAACAAAATAGTTATTTTCAAATAAATTTAACAATTAGGATACCAGTAATTAATAAAATATTTATGATAATCATTTACTGTTTGCATCAATTGTAATTTTCAGAAGATCGATGTTTTAATTATTTTAGATGGATAGTTTAAAATACTAAATATCAGGCAATTACAGCTATCAAATTATTGAAACAGTGGGGGATTTTAAAGGCAATTTAAAAAAAAGTTTTGGAATATTAGTGTTTAGTTTTGTCTCACTATTTTTAAC
The DNA here is from genome assembly GCA_963932465.1 of Maratus speciosus. Lineage (NCBI taxonomy): Eukaryota > Metazoa > Arthropoda > Arachnida > Araneae > Salticidae > Maratus > Maratus speciosus. The sequence continues at coordinate 374,476,402 of OZ010789.1, read as the reverse complement.
AATTAATCTTCCAGAGACTACTTGATATATCATTTATTATAATTAATATTACAAATAGGAAAAAAATGATATTGTGAGTTGAATATTTTAAATACTAAATAAAATAATTTCAAAATAAAACTGTAGAACTGATGTTTGAGGTCACTGATCTGCTGATTCACTAGTTTCATGAATATTACCTATAACTTTCATTAATATTACATTTTTTTCTCTTTTTTTTTCTCAGAGATGAATAAGGAAACATTTAAGACAGAAAATAGATTTTTAATAACTTCTATAACTTAATTGTTTTTATTTAAACGGAGGGGGATTAAGCCCTATGAGCTGTGCTCTTAAACAATATTTTCTGCTTCCTGGCTGGTTTGATTGCCAGATTATAAAATATGCAACGTACATCTACATAAAAAAAAATAATAAAATAAATAAATAAAATAAAATATTGAAATTTTATTAATCCACATAAAATAACTTGAAAGCAGCTATTTATAAAAGTTTTGGAGTTATTACATTTGGCAAGTATAATTTAAAAATTAAATTTGATTATTTAGGTTTGCAGTTAAGTCAAAATATTTTATGCACTATGAACATTACTGAAATTGCATTTTTAGCAATGTCAATGGGGTGTCCATTACTGGAAAATGACTAATTAACCATCCCAGTAATGGACACCCCCCTCTTAAAACCTTAAAAATAAATTAAATTTTGTAAATGGCCGTTAGTATATAAAATTCTAAGTTTTCTATTGCTACTCAAACAAAAACATTCAAATTTTTCAAAAAATAAATAATATATAACTTAATTAAACGAAGCCAGCTCTTAGCCTCTTTATTAAAATTTTCACAGAAAAACAGCGAAACTTTGAAACATTATTTTCTGCTTCTTGATTGGTTTGATTAAAAGTGTCAACAATAACACAGTTTTATAAAACATGCAAGGGGGAATTATTAAAAAAATAATTAAAGCTAAATATTCATTAGTTATTTTTTTATGAACTAAAAACTTCAAGGGGTGTCCATTACTGGAAGGGTGTTCATTACTGGCACATCTACCCTAGTTCTGCACCACCTGTATATAATAAAACTTTTTGTAATTATTAACCATTATATATATATATATATATAATGAAGATGAAATCACAAATATGTGAACAAATGGTAAAATTTTAAAGATGAACAAGATATGAACATAGGAAACCAGTATGCAAAATAAGAAACTATGAATAACCCACAGAATCATCAGAGGTGCTTGTTGGTTAATTCATAGTGAAGATTATATATATATGTACATATATATATATATATATATATATATATATATATATATTATAAAATTTAAATTTTTTCGCCAAGGTTAAAATTATTCTACATAAATTTCCCCTTTTAATAATATTCCATATAGTATACCTTAGTATATTTAAGTATTGGATTCGTGAAAATTTTTGACTTCCGGTTTTCGACGGATTTATACGCTTTAGGGGCCAGAAATTCCGAAAAACATGTTTTTACAAAATATCTGTCTGTGAGTCTGTGACTCTGTCTGTATGTGACACAAATTTTGTGGGCGCTCTGTCTCAAGAACTAATGAACGGAATTTAATAAAAATTTATATTCCATTAGTCCGTGATATAAATTGGTGCGGATAAGTCACACCGGACCCCTATATATACTATATATATATAGATAGAGAGAGAGTCTTGTCTTGTTCCATTGAATATGAAAAGTGGAGAATATGGTGACATACTTTTAATCTATATTTTTAGATCTTGTGTAACATTGCGTTTCTTCTTTAAAAATAGTGGTAATTATTTTTTGAATTTATTTTTCTGATATAGAATGCCATGATAAAGATACAAAACCTAGTTTGTTTCATAAACATAATAGTACAGGTAAAATAGGGTTTTTTTTTAAACAACTGATGGCCTTTCACCAAAAATTGGGAAAAACTTCGTTTTGGCACTAGAAATGAAGATCTGATGAGTCCACCAAAAATAAAGTTGTTTTACCATGTTTTGGGGGTTTAACTCAGGGAGACGGGACAACTCAAAAATTTTTAAGTGGGTCAAGTGGGGTATCGTTTATTACGTTTTTTTTAAATTCTGAATCGAATGACAGCATCCGCAAGTCGATACGATCATTTGTTACAAAGTTACGGTAGGTTTTATAATACAAAGTTGAAAATTATACTTTAGTGCAGGTAAAATAGGTTTTTACAGCAGCAACTGATGACCATACACGAAAATTTGAGAAAAACTTTGTTTTGGTACTGGAAATGAAGATCTGATGAGTTCTCCAAAAAAGAAGTTGTTAAAGGTGGTCGTTATAACTCGGGATATAATTCAACTTTTTTAAGTAGTTCAAGATGGATATCATTTATTATGTGCTTTAAAATTCTGAATCAAATGACACCATCCAAGTGTCGATACTATCATTCATTACAAAGTTAAGGTAGGTTTTATGAATACAAAGTCGAAAATTAGATTTCATTATTGAGTACAGCTTTGCTACATTTATTTTACGTTCAAAACATGTTCTTTATATCATATTCAATCATCTCAAATAATCATTTTTCAAAATTATCAAATGTCCTTTAAAATAGCAATAATCAAAATCAGGATAATCCAAATCTTTTTCAAGGTCTTTAAAGTTGTCAAAATCTATGTATTCATAATTTTGCATTCATAAAGCCATTCATGACTTAGTATTTATAAAACCATTCATGACTTTGTTTTCATAAAACCATTCATGACTGTCTATTCATAAAACCTATCATAACATCCCAACGAATGATCGTATGTACTTGCGGACGGTGTCATTCGATTCAGAATTAAAAATTATATAATAAACGATGCTTCACTTGATCTATTAAAAAAAAAATTGAATTAACCACCCACAGGTTATTAAAATGCCCCCTTTTTTAAAAAAATTTTCAGTGGAATTCAAAGCAAAATTTATGTATAGCTTTCGATAGCAGAGACGACTTCCTATTGACTTGTTGTCCTCATTTGTTTTATACAATTATCTACGTCACAATTACAAGCGATGATGTCGTTCGTGCTCATGTTCCGTGCATATGCATGCATATGCACAGTTCACTAATAATATAAATTCATCCTATTAAATTTTCCCGAAAAATCGCCATTTTTTATCGATACAAATATTTTAATAAATATGTTATTTCTCAATGCTAAAACCATCACATTTCATAAGATCTTATAATATTTTTGTATCTCGAGTTCAAATATCTATTACATTAAATACCACTCAGTATTAATACCGCTTCTTATTTTTTACTGACACTGAAAGAAACTATATACTATTTTTAATATTTACCAAATACGAAATAAGTGCAATAGAAATGCACCTTTATTTGTCTTAGGAAATTTAGATCTATTTGGCAACTTCTTCTTGAAGAAGATTTATTCCGCAATTATTCAAACCGACAAAATATGATCTCAAATTAAACATATCGTCGGCATAACGCCAAAGGCTGCGATGTAAAATCGCAGTTATTTTCACTTACAACAAGTTTTAAAAGCTGGTGTTATATTCTGCAAACTGAAAGGCGCGCTAATGTGATTTATATCTCTAAATTATGAAAGTTAAGCATTATCCTTTACTTAACTAAAGAAAGCAACTGTTCTAAAACTCAAATTTCAATGCTGCAATTTTTTGATATGACGCATGCAATATCTTAAAAAGTAGGGGATAGGGGAGACGAAAATAACTATAAGTATATGAAATATAATATTTTTAATAGCGTTTTATTTAAACTGAAAAGATTGTAAGCCAAAGTTCTTTTAAATGTGAGATAGTTTAAAAAATCGCAAATAAATTTTTTTTAATGAATGTAGGAAAATGTGCACAACTTTATTTGAGACACATCTACATATTAACTTTATTTGAGACACATCTACATATTCTATCATTTTTTATCCTAATTTTATAAAATTTCTTTTTTTCAGGGAAAATAATTAATTTCTACATTTCTACAATATACAAAATAGAATTAAATATAGAATTAAAAGGCATAGAATTAAAAAAGCAGACAAGCTTAGATTTACGTTAAAAAATTTCAAGAAAATAAAATATTTTGTATTTAAAATTTTGTTGCATAAAACATAAAATTTTAATGTACTTGATATTAATTCCCATATTTTGTTTTTCGATGAGTGTTAAAAGAAGATTATTTCTATTTTCAATTAGTTGATCTTCAATTTCGTTGCAAGCAAAAAAAAAAAGGAAGAAATAAGACATTTAGAATAGTATTTTATTAAATTTTCATGTTAAATGCAATATGTTTTAGTTTCTAAATTACATTAAATCTGAAAATATTTGTAATGAGCAGTAAGTTGATTAGTTTAAAAATATCGGAATATCAAAAATATCGGATATACACAGAAAGTATCGGATATATATGTCGGATAATTTTGATATTTTCGAACCCTGCATGCATATTCCAAAACCATACTTTATAAGCACCATTTCAAAATGAGAGTAAAAAAAAAAAGCTTTTGATATTTCATTTTTAAATGATGCTCAGCAATTTTTTTTTTTTACTAGTGTAACATGAAAATAGATAACATTTCTGTTAAAAATTTTGACATCTAAGGCAGTTTTCCACAGGGCCGAAACTAGCCTTTTTTGCACCCGGGGCAAACATGGATTTTGGCGCCCCCCCCCCCCCCTATTTCGTAAAGTATTTTTATAAAGAGAATTTTACTAATTTTCTAATAGCAGACTTATTTTAAAATTTAAAATACGTAATACTGAACTACGTAATCTATAATGGCGGATCCAAAGGGGAGGTCACGGGGTCATGACTCCCCTCTGAACACCAACAAAAAACTTCCAAATATCATTTAAAAAATGAAATATACAGTTAGAGTCCCGATTATTCGAGTCCTGCTTAACCGAGTTTCCGCTTTCACCGAGTTATTTTCTTCTGCTGGACTGATGGCTTCTATTATTATGAAACAGCCATTATAAATGAAGTGTTAAGTGAAGATGAAACAGCAGTCGTAAAAAGTTAGAATTCTGATTTTCTGTTCAGAATGGGAAGAAAAAAAATGGCCATAATCAGAGTTCTAACTTTTTACGACTGCTCTTTCATCTTCACCTAACACTTCATTTATAATGGCTGTTTCATAATAATAGAAGCCATCAGTCCATCAGAAGAAAATGATCCATTCCAAAGGTATAATACTTCATTTGGCGTCCCTTCATACTGGCACCCGGGGCACATGCCCCCTCTGCCTCCCCCCCCTTAGTTTCGGCCCTGGTTTCCATTTGAAGGACTCCTTATATGAGGCATCTAATCAAAGAATATTAACCTCAATTACAATTTATTACTATTTACTTTAACACCCTGTTTATATGAACCTCATACGAGACTAATTTAAATGAAGATAAAACAGAGCTCAAACCTTTTCAAGCGCAAAGCACATCCATTGCTAAAACGTTGAAATGAATGAATGACACCGGAATTTACGAACAAATTTATTTGCAAATTAGAAAAAGCTATATTTCAAATACATAATAAACGAAAAATTTTATACCGAAATTCTAGTGCCATTGTGACATTTAGGAATTAAAATTAAGTGGTTTCATAAACATACCACCGCCTTTGAAAGGGTTAAAATGGGTTTTCGACTAAATTTTATTTTGAGGGGAATCTCCTCGATATCCAAGTCTCATATATTTCACAAATAAATAAATGTATATGCAAGGTACTAAAATATTTAAATCATATTTTAAATCTAAAATTTAACTTGATTTCTCATTTAAAATATTTTGAAATTTTTAATATCTAATTCTTAATTTGCCCCTGGAAAGTTGTTTTCTTGGGCCAATAGATATTATTTTTAGATATAAAATCATACCCAATTTTAAAATAAAAAGTGATGAGTAAGTGTTATTTTCAGTGTCTTGTGATCAGACCCTGCAGATGCCCTTACCCCGGAATTCCTGCACCGGCAGGTCCAGATAACAATCAAAAGCTGTTAAACCAATTAAGATTAAGTTTACACTCAGTTGACACCTTCTTTATCTATTTGAAAAATTACAACTTCTCTAACAAAAGAAGAGATTACACGTCAAGAACGCATATTTTAAGATATTCAGGCTCCTCTTGGACCCATGATGTAACATGATATCAACTATGGGATCTCGGGACCTCCAAAATAATGACCAAATTCTAACTACTTTGGATGTAATGTGGACCTGCTAAATAAATGCGACCGGTCAACAACGAAGTCCTGTGTCTAGTTATTTTCTATATACTTTAATTCATCACACACATATATTACACAACCTAGAAAAACATTTTAATAATGCGAATTAAAAACTGATTTTTTCTTTTGATTGTTCTGAACTTTCATAAACGAGCGGGGTAAGTCTGAGAGATGAGTGATTTTATTACAATTGGGCAATCTGAATGCTTCATTAGGTTTCAGGCAAAGTCCCCCTCCCCTCTTCCCTTAAATTCCATTTGTTAAATTCTATTCTTTCTAGTAACTCTGTGAATTCGAAAAGCTATACACTAGTTTCTTAAACGTTTTAATACTTTAACTTTCGATTTTTCATTGCTAGTCCGTTACCGACGACCACTTCAAACCTCATGCATTCGGAGATTTGCACATTCATGCCGACTATTACAAGGAATCGTTTCAAGATCAAATGAAGATCATTCTGCTTTCGTAAATTTACTTGAAATTATGAAGTATTGATTATTAAAATAATAAAACTTTGTAAAAAATCTTCATAAAATAAAAACAATACAAACACTTTTCTCTTCTGCATGTGCTCCTTTCAGCTAGCGCCATCTGTCGCATTCTTTGCAACATTCTCTACCTTTCAGTACATTTTTGACCTTGTCTTCTTACGGACACGTGTTTACTGCAGCTGATGACGAGCTGTTATATTGTTTGCTCGAAACGCGTCCTATGTATTGTTTTTATTTTATGGTGATTTTTTACAATGTTTTATTATTTTAATTTGTTATCGCCAGTTTTCGGTGCTGTTTCGCTATTGTTAAATTAAGTCGTATTATGGGATTTACTCAATATTTGTCACATAAAAATGAAATGCTTCATTAGAAGTGGGTTCACAGCTTATTGATTGGAACATATTTTTACACAGACTCCTATTTTGAACCATAGAGCGAAACAAATTCTGGTAGATTACTGATAGCCCAGTGGTTAGGGAGTTGAATTCGGAAATAATTAGGGGAAAGCTGGAAATTGTTTTAACCCCTTCAGTTTAGGTCTAGAATGAATATGTTACGTTTTCTCCCTCGTACTAGGTGAGCGTTAGGAATTATACATTGATTTATAGTCAAAAAACAGGTTTTTTTTTTTTTAAATACCATAACACTATCTCAAAATAGTTAATTCTTTCAAAAACGTTGTCAATACAAATGTTGTAGAGCTTAAAATTCTGAATAAAATGAGTCCTACATTTAATACTTTTGTTCAACATTAAGGTCACAATTTTACTTTAAAGTTTTAGCCCCGTGGTTAGAGGGTTGAACTCAGAATTAATTAGGGAAAAACTGAAAATCGTTTTAATCCATTTGATTAGGTCTGAAATGAATATTCTATGTTTTCCCCCTCGTACCAAGTGAGCGTTAGGAAATATGTACGTATTTATATTCGAAAAACATGTTTTTCCTTAATATTTTTAACAATATCCCAAAATAGTTAATTCTATCAAAAACATTGTCAATACAAATGTTGTAGAGCTTAAAATTCTGAATAAAATGAGCATACACATTAGTGTTTTTGTTCAAAATTAAGGTCGCAATTCCATTTCAAAATTTTGCCTTAATCGCTAATCAAGAGCTTCAAGATAGGAGAGACCAGATTACCTTAACAATATCTCAAAACAGCTAACTATATCAAAAAATTGCCAATACAGATGTAGAGCTTAAAATTCTGAGTAAAATGAATACTCACATTAATATTTTTGTTCAAAATTAAGGTCGCAATTTCAGATATTGTTAGAAATATTAAAGAGAAACGTGTTTTTCGAATGTAAATGTGTACATATTTCCTAACACTCACTTACTAGGAATAGGAAGGGGAAAACATAGAATATTCATTTTACACCTAATCTGAAGGGATTAAAATGATTTCCAGTTTGCCCTAATTAATTCTGAGTTCAGCCCTCTGACCACGGTGCTAAAACTTTAAAGTAGAATTGTGACCTTAATATTCAACAAAAGTATTAAGTGTAGGTACTCATTTTATTCAGAATTTTAAGCTCTACAGCATTTGTACAGACAATATTTTTGAAAAAGTTAGGGATTTCGAGATAGTGGTAGGGTATTTAAAAAAAAACGTGTTTTTTTACTATAAATCAATGTATAATTCCTAACGCTCACCTAGTACGAGGGGGAAAACATAGCATATTCATTCTAGACATAAACTGAAGGGATTAAAACAATTTCTAGCTTTCCCCTAATTATTTCCGAATTGGGCCTTCTTTTGCTCTCCTACCACTGTGCTATAAATGACGAGTGATTTGCATAAGCCATTCTATTAAGAATCTATAGGATCCGATTTTTTAATTATATTTGCGGAACTTTTTTGTATGTTTGTTTTTGCTTAAAAAGCTATTCAGATACTTATCCAAAGGAAGAAAATAAAGGTTTATTTAAATCGGGGTACGGGTCGCATGTCATTTTGTGTACTGTTAACCCTTTGGCTGCCGCCTGACTGCTGGCGATCTCATCTACCATTAAAAAAAATCTAAAAATGTTTGTAAAGAAACGAAAAATGTACTGGCAGCAAAGTTACCGTCTATTCTCCGTTTTAGTATCATTCCTTCGTTTTCGCGATGGATATAGTCCGCTATTCAAGACGGGAAATTCTTTGTTTTCTGAAATAAATATGAAATGTGAAATACGGATATACTGGTGATATTTACACGGAAAAGGTATTTATATTGAATATTAACACACCCATTTTTTTATCGCATTGTCTTCCTCCAGATTCGAAATTCGTTATAGTTACTCGCCATTAAGCAATAAATACTTTGTCAGCTAAACAGTTCGGCCATATAATTAAAAATATATAATTATGTTATAATTAAAAATAGCTTTTTGTTCTTTTTAGAGTGCCGTACCTCAAAAGGAAAAACGGAACCTTTATAGACTCGCTTTGGAAACCCCGATTATGGAAAATCACGAAATAAATCGACATAGAATTATAAATTTAGGATTTTCAGCTTTTGTCCTTTACATGTGTGTGCTCTAAGATTTTCTTTCAAGTCAAATCTCAAGATTCTAGGTCAACCGGGAGTACCCTATAAGTTTTACTGTCAAAACTTGTAGGGCATTTCCAGTTGACCTAGAACCTTGAAATTTGGTACCAGGGAAGATTTTATAGTGCATGTAAAAGAAAAAATACAAAAATCCTTAATTTATAAATCTATGTCGATTTATTACTTGACAAACTCATGAATTTCCATTATCAGTACTAACGCCAAATTAACGGATTGTAACGGATTTTTTTTAATGGCAATATAACCTAACAGAACAGAATCCCCAAGGTGCGAGTAAAACCCGCATTTATCCTGATTCTTTTCTTTCTCACTTATATCTTAAATCAACGTTTACGAACCGCCATTTTTGAAATATAAAACGTGATTATAAACATACGACTACATACGGCTTAAGAACGCTTTTTTAAAAATAGCAAAGCTGAATGCTGCAATATAAATGTTGTGAGTAAGTCCAGATATTATGTTATACAGTCGAGATATAACAGTGTAAATGGAAAATACTTTAAACTTTGAATAGATTTTTAATTAATTTTCTTCCATAATGCATTCGCTTCAAAAGGCATAACTTAAATTTTGATATTTAGTTTATCATATTATTTTCTGATTGTATGAAACAAAAAAAATTTCGGAGTCATTTATTTGAATAATAATATTGTATGCTTGAAATAGAAATGTCATAATAAATCTTTGTCTAGATTTAAAACTTTTATAATTAAACAAATATTTGAAATTGTAATAAATTGTGAAGATAAAATTATGCCCTATATTTATATATTGCTTTCATTCAACCAAATTTAAAATATTTTGATGTAACATATTCCTTAAACTTTTAAAAACCTGCGTAATATTCTATATGATTAAATGTTTTTGAACAATACTAGAGATTTATATCAAACATATTTCACTATAATATTTACTGAAATTAAATTTAAAAGAATGATTACATTATATTACTGTTGCAATATACAATACCTTTGAAAATCAAAAGACAACTGAGAAGTTCTTTTAACAAAACCTGAGAAAGATCTCTAGTGTTAAGATGGCATGTTTAATTTATTACCGGGAAAGTCAAAAGTTCGATAAAATTTAAAAAAACTCATAAAAAAGGAAGAAATTATGATAAAGGAATGAGGTTTGCAAGAAAGGGTTCACATGATAGTCAGATTTTTTTAGCAGAAGAAATAGTTCAAAAAGTCACATGTAGAGGTCGCTGACGACCCAAAACACAATGAACAAGACAACAATAATGCGGTAGAATGTTCTGGAAGTCATGTTGAACATTTGTTATTGGAAGAAGAAATGAATGGAGCGTATTGTTGTCCTGTTCATTATGTTTCCGGTCGTCAGCGCCATCTACATGGGATTTTTTAACCTTTTTTTTTTTTGCTGCTAAAAGAAAATTTGGTTACGTTGAGAGTCCTTTCTTGCAAACTGCAATCCTTTATCATAGTTTCTTTCTTTTTTATGAATTTTTAAAGTTTTAACGAACTCTTGGCTCACCGGGTATATAAAATACCTAATGTGAAGTTAAAAAACTAACATACTCGAACAATAAAGTGACCGAAACTCCAAATTTAGAAATAGCAAATAATAATCCACAGAATTGTCACAGGAAATTAAAAAAATCAATTTATGTAAAACAAACTATTAAATTCTATTACAATAGGAATAAAAAATTATTTATTGATTAACAAATGGAATATACATATCAAATGATGACAGAAATTTAAGAAACCAAACCGACAAGTGGATGCTAATCGTTAGTTGGCAGGTCACTACATGTCGCATTTAAATGTATTATTTGATATAATTAATTGGCTCACCGGGTATATAAAATGTCTAATGTGAAGTTAAAAAGTCCTTCCGGCCAGTGCCGGGAGGAAGAGGTAGCTTTCATAATCCTTATTTTAAAAAAGCCAACTTATATCATGCAAACACACGAAGCTCAATTTAGTGGAAACCGAATATAGGAGATTCAATACTAATTTTTATCAATATAATGAATGAGAATTTCGCGAAATTAGTCAGCTTTATCCAAGCTGCTTTTCTTTAAAATAACTTATATTTGGCTGCCAAATTCGGCAATTTCTTAAAGTGCCTGTCATTTTAAGATAACATGGTGGATGAGGCTAAGCAGTGAACTTGGTCGAGACCTTAGTAATTGCTGTGCACATGCTCACTCACATCGGAATCGGTTAATATATAGGAGTGCTGTCGCATGCAAAAAATCAGATTTTTTAAAATGTCACCCACAATAGAAATTGAAACTGCTATATCTGAGCCATTTTTTAAGGTAAAGACAAACAAAAAATGCTCCTGAATCCTTATATCAAGATCAAATACTTAAGAAAGAAACCTTTTTCGATTTCTAATTTTTTTGCACCTCACTTTAAATATATATATATATTTTTTAATTTAATGGCCGCCATTTTGAAACAAGATGGCTGATGAATCTGGTCAGCGAACTTGGTCGAGGTGTTGATGTATACTATCCACATGCCTTCTTACATCGAAATAGGCGAATACGTGTGTTATCGCGTGACAAATACAAGATCGTTTCAAAATGTTAGCCATGCTAGAAATTCAAAGTGCTATAAATCAACCATTTTTTAAGATATCAACAAAAGAACAAATTTTCAGAAACAAAAACTGCTCCGGAATCTTTGTATCAAGGCCAAACACATAAAAAAAATCTTTTTCATTTTCCAATTTTTTAATACCTCATTTTGAATTTTAAATTTAATTTTCTTTAAATGGCAACCCTTTTGAAACAAGATGGCGAATGAAGCTGGTCAACGAACTCGGTCGAGACATTGGTATGTACTATGTACAGACCAAGTTACATCCAAATAGGTTCATAAATACGCCTGTTATCGCGTGACAAAAATCAGGTCGTTTTAAAATGTCAGCCACAAGAGAAATTCAAAATGCTATTACTCAGCAATTTTTTTTTAGATATAGACGAAAGAAAAACTGTTCCGGAATCTTTGTATTAAGGTCAAACACATACAAAAAAAATCTTTTTCATTTTCCAATTTTTTGGTATCTCATTTAAATTTTTTTATTTTTTAATTTTTTTAAATGGACGCCATTTTGAAACAAGATGGCGGATGAAGCTGGCCAACGAACTCGGTCGAGATATTTGTATGTACTATGTACACACCAAGGTACATCCAAGTCGGTTCATAAATACGCCTGTTATTACGTGAGAAAAATCAAGACGTTTCAAAATGTCAGCCATGCTAGAAATTCAAAATGCTATAACTCTGCCATTTCTTAAGATATAGACGAAACAAAAACTGCTCCCGAATCTTTTTATTAAGGTCAAACACACAAGAAGAAAATATTTTTTCAATTTTCAATTTTTGGTACCACATTTCAAATTTAAATTTTTCTTAAAAATTTAAATGGCCGCTATTTTTAAACAAGATGGCGGGTGAAGCTGGCCAACGAACTCGGTCGAGACATTGGTATGTACTATGTATAAACGAAGTTACATCCAAATCGGTTCATAAGTACGCCTTTTATCGCGTGACAAAATTCAGGACGTTTCAAAATGTCAGCCACGCTAGAAATTAAAAATGCTTTAACTCAGCCATTTTTTAAGATATAGACGAAACAAAAACTGCTCCGGAATCTTTGTATAAAGGTCAAATACATAAGAAAAAAATATTTTTCCATTTTTAATTTTTTGGTACCACATTTCAAGTTTTAAATTTTTTTAAAAATTTTAAATGGCCGCCATTTTGAAACAAAACGGCGGATGAAGCTGGCCAACGAACTCGGTCGAGACATTGGTATGTACTATGTACACACCGAATTACATCGAAATCGGTTCATAATTACGGGAGTTACAGTGTGACATAGGTCAGATATATATATATATAGATTTTAGTGGTTGTTCGGGCACAGGGGAAAATTAATTTTAGCTTTAGCTTATTTCTCCCACAGAAAACAACCATTTTGCTTATATCATTGAATTCTGTGCCCTCGATAACGTAATTCAATGTATAAGCTTTTCAATTTTTGTCGGTGTCCACTTTTTTCTTTTTTCTTCCATAATAATTCTTATAATATTTTTTTTTTTTTTTTTTTTTTTTTTTTTTTTTTTTTAAATACTTACAGCTTTAATTCATAATAATTGACGGTGGCAGGTTATGTTTAATTAATGGTAATATATTAGCATTCAAATTACTATGATGCATTTGCGCAAGTTATTATGAATGTATGCTTTTTACGATATTTTTACGATATTTTAAATATCTTTTCATTTTGAATGTCAACAATTCATTTTGATGTATTTTTTCCTTAAGGTATCTTATATATATTTTTATATATTCCCAGGTCGCTAAATTATTTAGCAATCTTTTAAATATTATACGCTTAGATCATTGCTGCAATTAGCGCACAATCTATGTGTATTATCAATAAGATTTCTACCATGTAGTTATCTGATACCTATTTTAGGATTCCATTAATTTTTTCATTCCTATCATTGCAACGATTTATTTAATGTTTTTTAATTTTCTAGCTATGATTTTATCTGAATTTTCTTGTAGTTAGTGTATGATATTGTCCTATATATTTTCTATTTGTGCTATAGCTTTACATAATTCTGTAGAGATAATCATTTTATATATACATTAATATGGTAGCAATAATTATTTCATTTCAATGATTTAATGTTAATTTGCTTTAGTTTAAATTCATATTACTTTGATCTGAGTAGTTAGTTGGGTAAGCGTTTTGGTTGTCTTTGCATGGTTATAGTTGTTCTAGGATTTGGATGTTATGCGGATCTTTTTAGACTTATTTGTTATAAAATAGTCTAGTGGTTGCTTGATATTATTCATCTACGTTATTTGGGTTGTTATCATAATTTGGTTTTGGATAATTTGAAGATTGTTTCTGCGTTCTGCTTCTATGATTGTAAATATTGTATATATATATTTTTTCATACTCAAGTTTTATTATTTAATCAAGGCTAATTTAATTAAATTATTAATTTTTATTATTAAAATTTCTTATTTTTATGGCAATTATTGCACTTTCCATACATAAATTTTATATGGCAGTTCTTAGTAAACATCTCGATACTGGCAAGATACACTTAGCATCTATGCAGTGTAGTGCCCGGTACAGGAATAATAATTGGGTTGTTCCTGGATCGTCATCCAGCGACCATTTATACTCTCCCCCTCGTCCTTTATTTTTTCGTAAGTGCTATGATTCTCGGTGCAAGACATGTCCATACGCTGCTCAGACACAAATTGTCTCAGATCCTAACTATTCAAGTTTTTGTAAAGCATTTAATGTTATTTATAGTATAAAGTGCAACTTATGTAATATGAAATATATTGGTGAAACATCAGGTCCAATTCATAAACGAATCAATCATCATCGATCAGACTCTAATAATAACAAAGCAAAAAATATACAATCTACAGCTGAAATTCAACATTTTCATAAACATCTATTTAAAAATACGACAATTGAAATCCTTCAAATTCTAAAAAATAAATCAGAACGTCTTTATATGGAATCATCATATATGAAATATTATAACACAATATATCCTTATGGACTTAACAGTGAAGTATTTAACAGACCTGTCAAAGTCTTCACATCTATAAATAACAATATTGATTATTCTCCAATTTATCCTACTCTTAATCATAATTTAAATGCTAAAACAACACGTAATAAACGCGGAAAGGGTTCATCATCAGTTGTAGTTTCCAAAAAATCTATCACAAAACAAATTAATGATCTTCAACGTAATTACCTAGAGAATTATAACTGGTTGTTAATTCGTAAAAACATCTTTGCTATTAAAAAGAAACAGCTGGTACAACATTTAAATGTCTTTCTAAGTAAATCTTTCTCTAAACATTTCTCTGATATTTACTTTGACCTTATTATGAGTAGGGTTAATCTTTTAAATATTAATATACAAAAAAAACACAAAATTCAGAACATGAATACTCAAATGATAATTACTTTTTCAAATCACATTTTTAATAAAATTAATATCAATTCTATAATTAATGATAAAAATTGTTTTTTTCCTATCAATAATCTTCATATATCAAAAACCTTTAAATATCCGAATACAATTGGGAGAAAAATTTTTAACTATAATACATTTTCAAAAAATACATCTGCTGCAAGTACTTTTCCGTGTAACTGCAAAGACCCCACTCTAAAAAAATACATAAACAATGATCATGGACATATAATCACTGGAAATCTTGATATTGTTCATGATTTTAAATTGAAACAACTAATGGGTTATGGTACTAAATATAGACTTCCATCTAAATTTAATGTTAAATCTATTATCAAACAGTTTACATATGATATTGATATTTTTATTTATAAAATTTCTATCTCTTATAATAAGCCTATTGAATATTTTAATCAATGGAAGATATTAGTAATTGAAAAATTAACTATGGTTTTAAAAAATAATATTGCTGATTTGGTTTCTATTAATACACAGCATTATTTCCAACAAATTACTAAATTACAAAAAAACTTCGTTATTACATATGTAGACAAATCTCCTAACAATTATGCTATTATATGTAAATCATATTATCACCAACTACTTACAAATTCTATTTCTTCTAATAAGTCTTTTCAAAAAACTAATGAAAATGTTATTGTAAATAATCGTAAAATTCGAAGTTATTATAAACTTTTAAATATTTTATCTACTAATTTTAATTATCCATATTTAGTTCTTATTCCCAAATTTCATAAAACTCCTATTAAATTTAGGACTGTTACTATTGGTTGTAATACATATAATAATAAAGCCAATACACTTCTCTTAAAAATTCTTAATCAAATATATGAACTTACTACAAACAATGATAATACACATTGTATAAAAAATAGCTATCAACTTGTTAAGATTTTAAAAAATCTTCATTCTGTTTGTAATATAACGACATATGACTTCAAAGATCTTTTTAATAATATAGACCTATTAGATTTACATAAAATTATAAATGCATTATTTAAAAAGTATTATAAAAAACTGGAATTACCATCTTATATAGATATTGCATATTTCAAATCTTTAACTAACTTCATTATCTATAATAATTATATATTGCAAGATAATACTTTATATTTACAGCATGTCGGTATACCACAAGGCGGTTGTACTTCCAGTTTACTCTCAGACTTATACTTATCTCATTATGAACGCAATTTTACTAATAATAATCTACATTTATATCGTTATATTGATGACATCATTTTAATCGAAACTGATCAATCTGCAATTACTCGATTTCCAGTTGATTATCCCACTAATTTGGAATTAACGGAAAACCTTTTATCTAACAATACAATTAACTTCTTAGATCTTAAAATTACAATAAAAGACAATAAAACAATCACAGATTTGTATGACAAACGTAAAGAATTTAAATTCACAGTTAATACATTTACAAATTTTAAATCTTGTCTACATCATTCTGTATTTCGTAATATAATACTTAATCATTTATATAGAATAAAATGTTTATGTTCTTCTCCTCTAATTAACAATAATATTAAAAAACTAATTTATGATGCATTAAATCATGGTTTTCCAAAAAAATTCATATATTCATTAATATACAATTAGTACTTTTCTTACATGATCTATAAACACAAATTAACACATGCGTAAACAAAATTACAAAAAAAATTATAAAATAAAAAAATATCGATAAAAAATTAAAAATTGTAAAATAATATAAAAAAAAAATATTATAGGTTGGTTGGGTGGGTAGATGTTAGAGTACGGAGGAGGGTGGTGTTGTCTGGATAATACGCAATGGTTAATTATTTATTTAAAAAAAAAAAAAAAAAAAAAAAAAAAAAAAAAAAAGCGGGGCTCTTGTATTATTACTATTTTTTTGTTATGTATTTTATGTGGATGTTGATTTGATATTTTATATGTAAGTTGGAGATTTTCATTAATATTATAATTAGCTTAATTATTCATTAATCTAATTTACAATTATTTGTTATTAAATTCTAATTTACTAAGGACAATATCATATTAATTACTAATAGTATGCCACTCTTAGTTTAATGTTTTTGAATGTCCCATATTCATACTTTATGGATTTTTATGGATGTCTGAAAATAATCCACATTCTATATTTGTGCGTTTTAAGTAATGGGATTTTAAGTATTATTTAACCTTCTATATACTTCCACATGTTTGATATTTCCTGTTCATTTTATAAATATCTTATATATAATTCATTAAAAAATAATTTTTAGATAATTTTTAATAATTATTTATATTAATTATTACTGAATTTATTTTGTTTTATAGCATATAGATATATGCTATATATTATCAATGTTCTAACATTATTTAAACTCTTAGTTTAGTTTAAATAATTTAGCTAATAGAACATATTGTATGCTTTTAAATTTTATTAACAATAGTTTTAAATACTTTGTGTGATTTATATTAGGTTTATAATTCTCTATATATAAGGATTTGTTTGGTTTTGCTGTTTAAACAGTTATTTACATTCAAAAGCTTGCAAATTTTAATCTTGCGATAGATGTTTAATATAATTATTAATAGATGGCAGCACTAAAATTGTATCTTTCATATTGCTCTTATTTTTAATTCTTCTAGCTCCATTTTAGTTATATTTTATACACCAGGGTGTATTTTTAGCTAAATTTTGACGATATTGTTAAACTGTTATCTATTAATTTAATAGTGCATTTTAAATAATGTAATTAATTTCTATATATTTTATATTATATTAAATTTGTTTTTACAAGGTATTTCAAATATTATTTCAAAATGTATTAACTGCATCCTTTGGTATCATTTACTGTGATTTCTTAATTGTTTTATTCACCTTAATCTTTTTGATATACTGGAAGACATGTGCACATGGATTTTTGTAAAATACTGAAATATTAATCGGTATGGTGTTTATTATTTCTATTTTATATCCTATAAATATTTAAATACGTTTTATTGATTCTTCCATTTCATATTATTTGTTTCTATTCTGCTTTCATTTTTAATCAATTCACTTGATTTTAGTGGTTGTTCTCTAATTCTCTATATATAAGGATTTGTTTGGTTTTGCTGTTTAAACAGTTATCTACATTCAAAAGCTTGCAAATTTTTATCTTGCGATAGATGTTTAATATAATTATTAATAGATGGCAGCACTAAAATTGTATCTTTCATATTGCTCTTATATTTAATTTTTCTAGCTCCATTTTAGTTATATTTTATACACCAGGGTGTATTTTTAGCTAAATTTTGACGATATTGTTAAACTGTTATCTATTAATTTAATAGTGCATTTTAAATAATGTAATTAATTTCTATATATTTTATATTAGATTAAATTTGTTTTACAAGGTATTTCAAATATTATTTCAAAATGTATTAACTGCATCCTTTGGTATCATTTACTGTGATTTCTTAACTGTTTTATTCACCTTAATCTTTTTGATCTACTGGAAGACATGAGCACATGGATTTTTGTAAAATACTGAAATATTAATCGGTATGGTGTTTATTATTTCTATTTTATATCCTATAAATATTTAAATACGTTTTATTGATTCTTCCATTTCATATTATTTGTTTCTATTCTGCTTTCATTTTTAATCAATTCACTTGATTTTAGTGGTTGTTCGGGCACAGGGGAAAATTAATTTTAGCTTTAGCTTATTTCTCCCACAGAAAACAACCATTTTGCTTATATCATTGAATTCTGTGCCCTCGATAACGTAATTCAATGTATAAGCTTTTCAATTTTTGTCGGTGTCCACTTTTTTCTTTTTTCTTCCATAATAATTCTTATAATATTTTTTTTTTTTTTTTTTTTTTTTTAAATACTTACAGCTTTAATTCATAATAATTGACGGTGGCAGGTTATGTTTAATTAATGGTAATATATATATATATATATATATATATATATATATATATATATCAATTTTGAACGGAGGGTGGTTTCGGGGTCTGGGGGTCATGATCGATGAAAATATACTAACATTTTTTGAAATCGCTTTCCTCCGAACGGCTGCAATAGGTAGCTTTTTTGTAAAGAAAGCTACCTAAAAACTAACATACTCGAACGATAAAGTGACCGAAACTCCAAATTTAGAGATGGCAAATAATAATCCACAGAATTGTCACTGGAAAAATTAAAAGATATCAATTTATATAAAACAAACTATTAAATTCTATTACAATAGGAATAAAAAAATTATTCATTGATTAACAAATGGAATATACATATCAAATGATGACAGAAATTTAAGAAACCAAACCGACAAGTGGATGCTTAATCGTTAGTTGGCAGGTCACTACATGTCGCATTTAAATGCATTATTTGATATAATTAATTGGCTCACCGGGTATATAAAATGTCTAATGTGAATTTAAAAAAACTAACATAGTCGAACAATAAAGTGACCAAAACTATCAATTTAGAGATGGCAAATAATAATCCACAGAATTGTCACAGGAAAAATGAAAAAACATCAATTTATATAAAACAAACTATTAAATTCTATTACAATAGGAATAAAAAAATATTTATTGATTAACAAATGGAATATATATATCAAATGATGACAGAAATTTAAGAAACCAAACCGACAAGTAGATGCCTAATCGTTAGTTGGCAGGTCACTACATGTCGCATTTAAATGCATTATTTCATATAATTGGCTCACCGGGTATATAAAATACCTAATGTTAAGTTAAAAAACTAACATACTCGAACAATAAAGTGACCGAAACTCTAAATTTAGAGATGGCAAATAATAAACCACAGAATTGTCACAGGAAAAATTAAAAAACATCAATTTATATAAAACAAACTATTAAATTCTATTACAATAGGAATAAAAAATTATTTATTGATTAACAAATGGAATATACATATCAAATGATGACAGAAATTTAAGAAACCAAACCGACAAGTGGATGCCTAATCGTTAGTTGGCAGGCCACTACATGTCGCATTTAAATGCATTATTTCATATAATTGACAGTTAAATTTGCCAATCACTGCCGATATAATGCATTGGAATATGAAACAGAAGGCAAAAGAAGAAAATCAGAGAAATATAGAACATTTGTATGCACATACCGCAAAACCATTTGGAGACATACTAAATATGAAAGACTTCAAGCTTCTCGATTCGAGGGAGGCTGAACTCGCTGTTTGAACATCTCATGAATAATCAAAATAAAGAGCGCCGTAAAAAAAAAAAAAAACTAAATAACAGTTTTTAATAAGTGAATTTATCTAGATCTTTAATTATATTTTAGAGCGAATTCTTTCATTTTTATTTTATCACTTAAGGGGACAGTTTACCTTTTCAACAATTTTGTTTATTTTTAAAAATATTGTTCAAATGGTGAACTCACTGCATTTCAATGTTCAACTAACTGTGAATTTTGAAAAAAAAAATATGTTTAATTTATTATTATTTATTATATACGGCTGCATATTTAATTAAAAATGTAAAAAAAGTTTTAAAAATATTGCATTTTTAAAAAAATCCCTACTACTTTTTAAATATTGATATTTTTGCCCAAAGTTTTTTTTAAAGGTTTACAAATGTGTATTACACTAGTCTGTGTATGGATTTTTAGATACATCTGATATTATATTTAATATAATTTTTTAACTGATATAGGGTAGATGTGCCAATAATGGACACCCTTCCAGTAATGGACACCCCTTGATGTTTTTGGTTCATAAAAAAATAACTAATAAATATTTAGCTTTAATTTTTTCTTATAATACCTCCTTGCATGTTTTATAAAACTGGGTTATTGTTGACACTTTTAATCAAACCAATCAGGAAGCAGAAAATAATGTTTCAAAGTTTCGCTGTTTTTCTGTGAAAATCTTAATGAAGAGGCTAAGAGTTAGCTTCGTTTAATTAATTTATATATTACTTATTTTCCTGCAAAATTTGAATGTTTTTATTTGAGTAGCAATAGAAACTTAGAATATTATATACTAACGGTCATTTACAAAATTTCATTTATTTTTAAGGTTTTAAGAGGGGGTTGTCCATTACTGGAATGGTTTATTAATCATTTTCCAGTAATGGACACCCCATGTAGACATTGCTAAAAATGCAATTTCAGTAATGTTTATAGTGCATAAAATATTTTGACTTAACTACAAACCTAAATAATCAAATTTAATATTTAAATTATACATACCAAAATGTAATAACCCCAAAACTTTTATAAATAACTGCCTTTAAGTTATTTTATGTGATTAATAAAATTTCAATGTTTTATTCTTTTTTTTATGTGTATGTACCTTACATATTTTATAATCTGGCAATCAAACCAGCCAGGAAGCAGAAAATATTGTTTAAGAGCACAGTCAAAGAGTGGCTCATAGGGTTTAATCCCTCTCTGTTTAAATAAAAACAATTAAGTTACAGAAGCTATTAAAAATCTATTTTCTGTCTTAAATGTTTCCTTGTTCACATCTGACAAAAAAAGAAAAAAAAGTAATACTAATGAAAGTTATAAGTAATATTCATGAAACTAGTAAATCTGCAGATCAGTGGCCTTAAACATCAATTCTACAGTTTTGTTTTGAAATTATTTCATTTAGTATTTAAAATATTCAACTCACAATATCATTTTTTCATATTTGTAATATTAATTATTATAAATGATATATCAAGTAGTCTCTGGAAGATTAATTGTTAAAAATAGTGAGACAAAACTAAACACTAATATTCCAAAACTTTTTTAAAAATTACCTTTTAAATCCCCCACTGTTTCAATAATTTGGTAGCTGTAATCGCCTGATATTTAGTATTTTAAACTATCCATCTAAAATAATTAAAACATCGATCTTCTGATAATTACAATTATTGATGCAAACAGTAAACAATTATCACAAATATTTTATTAATTACTGGTATCCTAATTGTTAAATTTATTTGGAAATAACTATTTTGTTTCATTAGTATGTATTCATTAAATTTTGGTTCTAAATACAGTCATAAAAATAATTATATTTATTACTTTTTATGGGGTGTCCATTACTGGAACAGAGGGTGTCCATTACTGGGCCATAGGGTGTCCATTACTGGGCCAGAGGGTGTCCATTACTAGGCTTTTGGGTGTTTTGACACATTTTTGTTATTTAAAATTAAATTTCGATTTATATTGGGAAACCAGACTATAAGAATGGTTAAATATTGTTGATAGGTTAATATAACATTGAAAAAACTGGAATATAATAATTATAACTATTAATAGAAAAATAATTTTAAAAGAAATTCCTTAAAGGTGTCCATTACTGGCACATCTACCCTATATGGTGAAAAACGATGAAATCTAACAAATCTTCATATGCTTTTATTTAAAAAAAAAAAAAAAAAAAAAAACTGAAGGTCAATTCGAATCGCAGATTTATCACATATATAATAAAGGACATACACAAAAAAGTTTAAATCTCTATCTCAAATATATTTAAAAAAAAAACATTAGCATTTTAAAAACAGGAAAATGACGAAAATATGAATATGGAGAAAAAGCCATGTAAAATTTTAATTTGTATGGGTAATTGCGCTGGGTGTATTAACAAAATTTACAATATCTCGCGATATAATTACCGTATGGGTAAAAATGAGGTGTCAAAATATTCACAATTAAACAAGCTTTCATTTAATTTAAAAAATCGACTTTTTGACCTATTTGGAGTAAACTGCCCCCTCAAATAAAGGATTTAAAATAACACAATCGTGGATAAAAGTGTAACGTCTCTGAAAACACAAATGACATTTATCTTTCTCGTATTGTCCTAAAATGTTATCAACATTTTTAGTATGAAAGGTAAATATTGGATTGTTTTTCTTAGGAAAATAAAACTGTCCAAAATAGCATTGATATCGATTCTACAATTTTACATAAATAAATAAATAAAAGACTTATTTTATGGGTACCTGACAATTTTTAAAATACAAAAATTTCCTTGGGAAAAAACAACCGTCGTTTTTAATTTAGTGATGTATACAATTAGGACAATTAATAATTAATAATAACCTTAATATTTCAGGGACGGAGCTTCCTTGAAATAACAAAGCAATTGATGAAATAAAAAAGCTCACAGAAAAGAAAACAATCTTGAAATATCAGTGAATATAATAGTATTTCCCGTTACTTGTGTCAAAAGAGTTAAAACTCCTGAACCTATTTGGAATCTAAAAGGTGGATGGATGAAAGTAAATGGGTCTAAAAGATTAATCTAAAGGGTATATTTGAAATGTAAAGTCAATGAGACATCAAATTCCGTTCGGTAATGTTAAATCTATAGGCTTGGAATGCATTTTTAATTTTAAAATATCTCTCCAGGTAATTAGAAGTAATTCAAAGTTTTAATTGCTGAATTTTTATTCAACTTGGCTTAGAGGCGCAAAATCAACAGAGTAAGAAGTGTCCAAGCCTGGACTCGATCCAGGGTCGTTGATATTGCGCGCCAATGCTCTACGACTAAGCTACCTGGACAATACCAGACCCAGCACTTCTCACTTTTATCTGTTGGCAAAGCTGCAACCGCAGCACACAATGAGATATTTTTCATGAGCTATCGACTCTGGGGCAAACAAGAAATGAAAGAGAATCTAGCATCGATGAAATTGAATATAGCACATACATAAAATTTTGTAGAAAATTTCACACGTCTAGAATTTTTAGTAATTTGAAATTTTAATTGCTGAATTTTTATTCGACTTGGCTTATAGGTCTAAAACCAACAAAATGAAATATAGTGCAAACCTGGACTCGAACCACAGTCACTAACATTATGCACTATTAATTTGAAATTTTAATTGCTGAATTTTTATTCAACTAGTCTTATAGGCGTAAAACTAACAGAGTGAAAAATTGTGAAAACCTGGATTCGAACCAGGGTCCTAACATTACGCATCATTAATTTGAAATTTTTATTGTTGAATTTTTATTCAACTAGCCTTAGAGGCGTAAAACCAACAGAGTGAAAAATTGTGCAAACCTGGATTCGAACCAGGGTCCTAACATTACGCATCATTAATTTGAAATTTTCATTGCTGAATTTTTATTCAACTTGATTTCGAGGAGCAAAATAAAGGGAGTGAAAAAGTGAACAATTCTGGTAACTTTATTTTTTTCTGTATACTCTTTTTAAAGGATGTATTTTCTTTTTTAGTTTATAAAATATTTCTAAAATATATATTACATTTTATTTGAAGTGTTAAAAACTTACTCACAGCTCACTAGCTTTTAACACGTACTAAATTAAGCATATATTTTAGAAATATTTTGTCAAAAAAGACATTTTTTAGAAGAATATAATGAAATAAGAATTTAAAGATATTTAATTTTTTAGGGAGATATTTAAAAATTAAGAATGCATTATATGCTCATAAGTTTAACATTACCGAGGAGAATTTCAGATCTCACTGGCCATTTCACACTAAACACCATTCAAGGAACTGCAGGCCGACGAGAGAGCGGTAGATTCAACACCTACTTTATATTCAAAGTGTTGGTAGAGTCGATACAAATTACCAGTGGCCGGATCTCTTAAAGGGCCCGTCTCGGGCTATGTTTAAATAAAATAACACCTCTAGCACTTTTTTTTTCGCATAAAGCTCTTACTTTTTTCATTTTAAGGCCACAAATTATGAATGTGCTATTAAAAGACCAATAGACAAAGTACTTGAAGTTTTTATTTAAAATTTATATAGCACCTGAGTAAATTTCAACTTCAAAATAAATTTCATAATGATGTCTTGCTATTTGATATTATTAGCTTTTTACTTTCTTCTATCTTTACAAGAAGAAAGTATTCGATTCGTGCAAACTTTCGAATTCCAGTTTTTGGCGGATTTACACGTTTTAAAGGTCAGAGATTAAAAAAAAACATGTTTTTACAAAATGTCTGTCTGTGAATCTGTGACTCTCTCTGTCTGTATGTGACATAAATTGTGTGGGCGCTCTATCTCAAGAACTAATGCACGGAATTTAATAAAAATTTATATTCACTTTGTCACTGATATAAATTGATGTTGATTAGTTTTTGATGCAAATCGCTCAACAAATGACGCTGCTATGCTCCATTTACGATTTCCGCAACAGCTCTATCTCAAGAACTAATGCACGGATTTTCATCAGACTTCAGATTCGGTTAGTCCTTGACATGAATTGATGCTGTTTAGATTTTGGTGTAAGTCGTCCAACAGGTGACGCTACTATGCTGCATTTTTCACGATTTCTGCAATAGCTCTTAACTCAAGAATTAATGCACGGATTTTCATCAAACTTCAGATTCAGTTAATTCTCGATATGAATTGGTTCTGTTTATGTTTTGGTATCAATCTCCCTGCAGGTAGTGCTGCTATGCTGAATTTTTCCCGATTTTCGCAATAGCTCTATCTCAAGAACTAATGAACGAATTTTCATCAAGCTTCATATTCAAGCATACCTTGATAAATATTATTGCTGATTATGCTTTGGTGTAAATTGCCCAACAAGTGGTACTATTATGCTGCATTTTTCCCGATTTCCGCAAAAGTCCTATTTCAAGAACTAATGAATGGAATTTCATATTTTTAGAGTCCTCACGATGGGCATAGATTGCCATTTAATTTTGGCACTGTGATAGTCATTTATGAAATATAAGCATGTATGAGATAGAAGAAAGTTTTTTTTTTTATTTCCACACTCGATTAGTTCAAATTACTTTAACAAAACAATTTTCAAAAAGAAAATGTATTTCATTTTAAATGTTGTCAGGCATTATTACAAAAATCTTCGGGGTGGAAATTTTAAAAAGTATATTAAAAAAATGAATTCAAAAGAAGATTTTTAAATTTAAAGAAATATGAGGATCAGTTTAATCTGTTTGCTTCACCTCTAATGATTGATGTTGAAATTATTGTTCAGAATTTATTTTACTACAGTTAATAAAGATTCAGTGCGATTCCATAGTAGAGAGAAAATATACAGATACAGGGTTTGCAAATTCCGTTAATCATTCATCAATCGACCAATTTTTTAAAGTATAGTTTGCAATTATTATTTTTTTGTATTATTTCAAGTCAAATAAACATAATTTGAAGGAGGAAATGTGTTTAATAAATCAAATCAAATAATTAGCACATACATGCAAGACACATTTTATTAAATACATTATCTGGTTCAAAATGCGTTTATTTTTATTTTTTGGTTGAAGAAAACACAGAAGATTGATAGCTAGTGTACAATCAATTTTTAAAATAAATACAATTTGGGAAATTCGATTAAATTTTGTAGATTTGGTTGATAAAAAGTAATTTTGAGTATTTTTTCGGAAAAAAAACTGCGTATAATAATAACCTTTGAACTTTTGCGTGAATATTTCTTTAAATTGGCTATGTTTTGTACAAAAAAAATTATTCTGCGCAATGACAATCACATTTTTTCTTTTATGTGGCCCGTGGCTGTGTAGGGGAAACTGGAGAGGGTTGACCCCCTTTTTACAAAAGGATTTTTTATTTTTTAAATATTGAAACTAGAATAATGTTTCATATATATATTTTATTCGTTATACAATCAGTTATAAAAATAAAATTGCGACTTAAGTGTAATATACAAGAATCTTGGAAAAGTTATTGATTTTAATCATGAGAAAATAATCGGTCAAAGTTCCCCACGTATGGGAAGCTTGACCCCCTTTTTTTTATACATTAAAATATTTAAGGGAAATAAAATCAGTTTTTTAAAAAGGCAGAATAACATTATGCTAACGGTTTAATTATTAATAAAAATTATTTGGAAAAATGTGATGTGTAAACAAATTTGCTTAGACGGAATTTTCAAGGCGCAGGAGAAAAATTCCGGTTTAAACACCCACATTTTTGTGACACTCGACCTGTCAACACTAGTTGTCACAGAGTTTGGCTTCATCTCATTGTGTTCATCTTAGAAAAAATTTTGCCTATATATCTTCTCAGAGTGTTTTGATCAATGCTTTGTTCTTTTGCAGAGGCATGAACACTTAACATTTCATAAGGCTGCTACTTTCAGCCTTTCTAGTCTCTTCCATTATTTCTATTTACTAACTATGGGTACTATTTAAATGAAATAAAAGTTCCTATCAACCTTCCCACTTTTATTTCATTATTTATTTCCCTTGCTTCTGTAGCAATATTTTACATCTTTCTCTAATCAATTTTAAACATTTTCCTATCTATCACCCTCATTTTACTGTAGCTTTACAAAATAAATTTACATTGTTTTAGAAATATAACTATTAACCCTTCATATGTACAGTGTATAATAAAAATATTTCTAAAAACACCTAATTAAGAAAGCTTTGACCATCTCGTCAACCCTCCCTCACATTGATTGGGTCAAGCCTCCTCACATAGTTACTTTTTAAAGTATAGCACATGATTAGGTTTTGTCTAATTTACAGTATAATCTTTATTCCTGGAATGAAAGCTCAATATTTCTGCATTCCTTAAAACCTACTTACTTAAATTTCTATGATATATTTTATATGAGAAAATTTTAGAAAACTTTTCTAAAACACTCTTTTCTTTCACTTTTTTAGCTGAAAACGCTTCACAATTTAGTTTTCCACACCTGTTTCAATTATCTACATGAAACAAAAACTATTATTTGAGCATTTCAGTAGCTTTGGTTGCCACTCATTGGCAAAATTCTGAAATTCTTTTATATATGAAAACTGAAGGGTCGGTTAAGCCTCCCCCATGGTCAACCCTACCCAGTCTCCACTACATATGTAATGCTTAATTTGATCTGCAGAGGTAAATTAGCTTGACATGCCTGCTTTAAAAGAAATTGGGACATATTTCAGACCTACTAATGTGGAAATAAAATCGTCAGATGGTGCAGACTTCTATAATTTTTATTTTCAGTATACCTATCCTACATTTTTTCTCATGACTTTCTCTCTACTGCGTCAAAAAAAAAAAAAAAAAAAAAATGATAATACTAAAAAAAGCCAAAATTTACTTTCTTTTCTATACTTATTTCTTTATTTTAAACAATAAAATACATGGCATCCAATAAAAAAGTAACAAATTGTCGTATGGGAATGCAGTTTGCCCCATAAAACCAGACAAAGAGTACGATTTCTCGTGGCAAAAGAAACAAATCCGAAATTGTACGTCAAACGTGGCAAATGAGGTGCGTTCGTACTATAACTAGTTTTATAAAGATTCAGATCTTGGTGCAATAGCTGTTGCACTCTTATGCAAAAATGCATGAATACAAAATTTATTGACTCTAGTAAATTCAGAAATACGGAATTAATATGACTCCATCTTAAGTAGGACGTCATAACCATGGCAACCTAGAATCATTACTTATCATGGGATATCATTGAATGAATTACGTATGATAGGATTTAGTAGAATGAAGAAAACATTTATTAATATCTTTTTAAGCTTTGATTCGATTTTCATAAAATTTGAAATGACTCGACAATATTCTGCAACGATTATACTTATTCAATTTCGAACCATTCGGTTAAGTAGTTTTTGCGCTGTTATATGTGCAAATAGACGACGACTATAACTAACAGAGGCTAACAGACGACGACTATAGGTGCTACGCATTTATATAATTACGAACGTACCAAAAACACAAATAGTTCAAGCAATCCAATAAGTCCGTTCACATTTCAAAAATTCGTAGTAAAAGAAAAATAAATTGTTGCATCAGACGACTGCGGTTTGCGAAATAAGGTTTGTCAAATTGTCTCGGAAATTTGTTACCGAAAAATTTGTTTGCCTTTTCCACGAAAATTCGAACCTTTCGACAAGTCTTATCGCGCAAATCACATTCCAATACGACAATTTTTTTTTTTTTAAATCCAATTTTGGAAATGTGAACGTGTTTCTGGGACACCTTGTATATGAGAAAAATATTAAATATAAATCACATATAAAACTTTAAAAAAAAATACAGATAAAAATGAGTACTGATTTCATTAATAACTGGATAAAATGACAGAATATATGTTGTTTATCCTGATTTGAAATTCTTCTTCTTCCTTTCTATGATAACGATAAATCTTGCAAAAATTTCCTTTTGTTTGGCAGCATTCATGCAAATTTTGCCTTATCACACACGAAAAAAAACGTTCACACTGGAGAGAAATGAGATTGAGTAGAAATTCAAGTTTTCAAGGCAGTGTGGTAGCTTAAATTTATAGGTCATAAGCGATCGGCTGTTGGTAACAGGTTTGAAATACAAGGCATCGCCGGAAACTTTTTGCGATAGCTGCTGTAGTTGTCACGGCACTTTTCCAATAATGCGGTGTTACATCAAATACGTGAAGTGTGTTAAGACAAAATATTTTTTTAAAAAATTACAGCATTTTTGAAAAAAAAACAAATTCAAATAAAAGTGAGGCATCATTTTTTATTTAAATAAAAAAATTATACAGTAAAATCGGTAAAAACAGAACACATCTCTGAAAACATACATATCTCTATAAAATATGTCTTAAGAGCAAATATTCATGGGCAAGTCGAAAAAAAAAAAAATCCAGGTTTTTCACTGTCTTTTGATAAGCATTAGCAATTTGACCAGGTCCGTACACACAGGAGGGTAGAGCCGGTACAAATAACCGGGGCCCGGCTTTAGTCGTGATTTTTAAAATAAAACAGCAAAAAAGTACTATAATCGTACTTTTTACCTAAACTTTTTAAGTTAAAATAACTAACAAATAATAAATTTAAAAAATCAGAAATTGATGGTTTTTCTTTTCGGTCTGGACAGAAGGCCCCAACTCAGGCTGCCTACTCTTGTTAGAGGTATCTAATATTTGACTTTTACGCTCGAAAAACAGAAAAGAACTTTTATTAAAATTCAGACCAGATGACATCGCAAAGACGCAGGCGTTAGGCAATAAGTGCTGTGAAATCTGTACAACCAAATTCCCAAGGGAGTCGTATTTTGATAAATATCCCTGTATTATAAAGCTTTTTACTTGCTCATTATTGCTAAAAAAATTTTAATACAGTAAAACTTGCCTATAATGTAATCACGCTTTAAACGAGAAAAAAATCATGATTCCGTTAAAAAGAAAAAAAATGCAATTATACCTCATAAGACGGAAACAGCCTGTCTAAGACAGTGCTTTCATTAATCGTTTGCGTTCCATCATAGGAGGTTTTATTGTATCATACTTATGGTGTGGGGGGAGGAGGACCTGCATTCGAATTACTACTTGGTGGCCGCGGTCTCTCTGTAACCTGAATTTGGCATTAAAGAAAAACTAATGCAGCCAAATTCAAATAACATTAGCAAAGATTTGTCATGAAACGCTGATTATATTATAGTTCTCTTCCTTTCAGTATGTGTTCCAATTTTTTGTAATTGGTTTTAGAATAATTAATTTATCTAAGTGAAATGAAGTATCGGTTATAGAAGCTACTAAAGACAAGCGTGTTACAAATGCTTTGCAAAATCGAGCAAAACAAATTCTGGCCAAGATTTACTTCTAAATAGTTTTATGAAACAAAACTAGAGTTATCTCTAGATAGCACATTATTGGGCTAAATCAAATTAAATAAATAAATCAAATTTAAAACTAGTCGGATGTGACAATCCCAAAACTTTCTTCTATTTCATATACGTTAATACTTCAAAATTCACTATCACAGTGCCAAAATTAAATGACAACCTATGTCCATCGTGAGGATTCTAAAATTCCGTGCATTAGTTCTTGAAATAGGACTGTTGCGGATATTGCGAAAAATGCAGCGTAAAAGCGCCACCTGTTGGACGATTTACACCAAAACATAATCAGCTATAATATTTATCAAGTTGAATCTGAGTTGGATGAAAATTCCTGCATTAGGTCTTGAGATAGAGCTATTGCGGGAATCGGGAAAAATTCAAAGTAGCAGCGCCACCTGTTGGGCGATTGACACCAAAACGTAAACAGAACCAACTAATATCAAGGATTAGCTGAATCTGAAGTTTGATAAAAATTCGTCCATTAATTCTTGAGATAGAGCTATTGCGGAAATCGTGAAAAATGCAACATAGCAGCGCCAACTCGAGCGATTTACACCAAAATGTAAACAGCGTCAATTCATGTCAAGGACTAACCGAATCTGAAGTCTGATGAAAATCCGTGTATTAGTTCTTGAGATAGAGCTGTTGCGAAAATCGTAAAAAATGCAGCATAGCAGCGCCACCTGTTGAGAGATTTACACCAAAAACTAATCAACGTCAATTTATATCAGGGACTACCTAAATATAAATTTTAAATTCTGTTCATTAGTTCTTGAGATAGAGCGCCCATAAAATTTATGTCACATACATACAGAGTCACAGACTCACAGACAGACATTTGGTAAAAACATGTTTTTTTTTTTCATCTCTGACCCCTAAAACGTGTAAATCCGTCAAAAAACCGCACTTTGAAAATTTTCACGAATGTAGTACTTTCTTCTTGTAAAGATAGAAGAAAGTAAAAACACATCTGAACGAGTTCTTAAAAATATCAAAACACAAATAATAAGATAGCAGAAACTTTTAATCGTAAAATGGTATCATTGAGATTTGTGAGTGACGGTGAAAGAAAAAAGAACTCTCACAATTTGCCGATTTCAATCTTTCGTTTTCGCGCTAAATGAAACATTTTGTCGCGATTTGATACGATGACGATCGGTAACATGAACCAAGAACCCTACATACAATAATATCTGCTAAGACGGAAAACTTTCTAACATGGAGAATTTTTACCGTTCTCTAGGGATTTCGTCTTAGCAGGTTTTTATTACACTTTATTAATTATAGTCATTACTGTTGAAAAAACTTACACGGAAAAATCTGGCGATAAATCACAATTAAATAATAAAACTTTGTATGAATCAGCATAAAACAAAAGAACACACACACTGTAAAAAAAAAAAAAAAAAAAAAAAAAAAAAAAATCTATAATGTTACTAAGAATTTTCTAGGAAACTGGGATGCGTAGAACTTTTTATGTAACTTCAACAAAAGAAATTCATGTAACAGATACTGTTAAAAAAAATAAAAGAACTGTTAAAAAAATAAAAGAAAGAAAAGAAAAAAGAAAGAAAACAAGAAAAAAAATTGTAAGATTACTAAGAATTTTTTAGAAACTGGGATTCCTGGAACTTTTTATGTAACTGCAACAAAAAAAATCATGTAACTATCTCGGGTTACCGATAAAATTTTAGTAAGCATACAGATTTCTGTAGCCTTACAAACCTAATTTTGTAGTTTTACATCCTGTTTCTTTAAAATGTGCGGATACAATTTTAGTAAACATACAGATTTCTGAAGCTTTTACAAAAACTAGTTTTGTAGATTTACATTTTTACTTTCTTCTATCTTCAATAGAAGAAAGTATTGTAATCGAAATTTTTTTTTCGACGGCTTTACACGTTTTAGGGGTCAGAGATCCCCCGAAAACATCTTATAGAAAATGTCTGTCTGTCCGTGTGTCTGTCGCCATTGTACCATCAAAAAGTGTATGAAGTGTTACCAAAACGCGTTCTGTGTGTTCTTTTGTTTTATGATGATTCATAAAAAGTTTTATTATTTAATTATAGTCATTACTATATTACAATAAAAATATCGCTTACAACAGAACAGTTAACGTTTCTATACCGCCGTCAAATTTGTCGTCTAGCTTTTCCTTTTCGCTTTCTCTTACAAGGAGAATATTGTAAAAACAATGTACAGTAACTTCCGCATTTGGGGATACATTTCATTTTAAATGAAAATTCTTGTTTTGTAGGATAACAGTCATATTAACGGTGGCAACAACGGACCCGCTAAATTTCGCTTTTTCTGCGATTTTTTTTTTTTTTTTTTTTTTTTTTTTTTTTTTACTTCTAAACATCGCACAATTTCAACTTTTACACCATCGAATAGGAGGAAATTTTTGTTCAAAGTTTTTTTATTATTATTATTATTATTCATTTATTGTAGTTTTTGAAAAATTTCAAGCATGAACTTTTTTTTAAAAAAATCCATCTCTATCTCATGCAGATCGAATACGAAAGATTAAACCATTTACACTTTAAAACAATATAATACTTCAGCATTTGTTCCCAGCTAGTATTCCATACTGAAATTAAAACTTCATCAATAAACAAATAAAATAATATAAATAAAACGCAAATTTTGTTAAAATATACCAAATAATGTAATCACCAATGAAGATTAATTATACAAATCAACTCTATTGATGTCAGTGATATAGCACCACCGTTTTCCCCTCATAAATATAAACATTAATAAGACTTTTAATAATAACTTTACGCGCACGTTAATAATGATTTTTATTTATTTATTCATTATTACAGGTGATCTATCTGCGTAAGGAACGAAATTGTAGTGAATTCTCTCTATGTATAATCCAGAATTAAAACTTCTTATTTTCTTTCAAAAGTCGTGGTTACTTCAAATAATCTTCACACATGATATAATGGATTACTCAACTACCATTCACTATGGATTAACTATATAATGTATATATTTTAAATAAACAATAAAGTAAGATGAGATAGACGAACTTACGCAAATTATATATTAGCTTTTAGTTGTCTAATAACAAATTTAACAGACATGTAATCGAACTACACGCGTCTTAAACCCCCAACATTATCAGAATCAAGCAGGCTGCTTTCTGGCAGAATCATTTTGTGAATCCTTCGACTATTGTGCTCTGGCAGGCGGCTAATCCAAAGGTATTCTTTTAAATAATCTTCAAAGCTTTATTTGAATATATAATTGATACGCTGAAAAAGGCACCAGGGGTTCGAATTCCGGTCCTGCCAATAAAATGTTTCTTAGATATTACTAGTTTTCTTATAACTCGGTTTAGTAAAGTAAATTGTATTTTATTTCATAAGGATTTGTTTTGTTCTTCATTTTTAATTATAAAAAATACCATCCCCAATATTTCTTTTATTAATGGTTTTGTATTTAAAATTTTAAATTAAAAGCTTTGTCGTGTAATTATCGATTAAATAAATTGAAATTATCTACAGTTTTTGGTATATTTTTATTATAATTGATCGATAAGGCATATATACTAAGAAAAGTAGGTAATTATTTTCCGTAAAATAAAAAAATAATAATATTAATAATAATAATAAACTTGGAATTGCTCTTTTTTGGATCTGAAAATTGAATTCTCCCGAAGATAATCTATTGCGTGTATCCGCGTAAAGACAGTTAACCCTCCATCACTCGCTCCTGTTTTTGTCGCACGATCACTCGCGGGAGTGTTGTAAACACCCCAAAACTTTTATCCCAAATTTTGTAATTTACTCGTAATTAATGTAGCTTACTTTAACTTTTTCTAAATAAATACAAATAACATGTGATTTTACAAAAATTATATATAAAAAAATTATATATACTACTATATTACGGTTAAAATTATATGAAAAAGATTTACATTTATTACTTACATTACTTGTACTCTAAAAATATTGTCTTGTTGTAATTTTTTTTCTTTTTTCTTTTTTTTTCTTTCTTTTCTTTTTTTTTTTTTTTTTTTGCCTTGTTACGACACACATTAAGTTTTGTTTATGTATAATGATTTGATAATGTTATTTATTAAAAAAGACTGTAGTTCGGCATCAGGATCTTGTACTTGTTCCAATATTTCATCAGTTTCTTTGTTCTGATTCTGCGTTGTGATCAGATCGTTCTTCAAAGTGTTCGTCATCATCCAAAAAATTATCATCTGTACCTGCTGCCTCATCATGTTCAAAATCTGTTGAAACAGAAATCAAAAGTCATTTTCCATGGAGATTTCGACAATTTCTAGAAGGAAGGGCACAAAATTGATGTAAATGACTCAAAATAAAATTTTAAAAATAATAAAAGTTATTCCTAAATTTAATTATTTCTATGATAAAAAGAAAATAACTCCGTAATGTAGCTTACCTATCTTTTGTTTTCAATCAAAAAATATTCCGTGATTATTCGCCGGGTTCAGCATCCCAGATGAAATTTTCACGTCCTCACTTCTTCATAGAAAAAAGGTAGAATGAACGTTTGTTGTCAGTAGGCGTGGTAACTACACTGTTAAAAATTTCCAGCATTCTGGCAGGTCAATTGACCGTTTTTTTCTGAAAACGGTTACACAACCGTGAATTTAACACTATTCTCACCATATTATTGGCCATTTTATGGTCAGAATATAGTTAAATTATGGTTATGAAACCGTTTTTTCAAAAAACAATCGAATGACCTGCCAGAGTGCTGCAAAACTTTTAACAGTGTAGGACATAAGTGAGCTACTAAAATTATTTAACCTTCACTGTTAAAAATTTGCAGCATTCTGGCCGGTCATTTGACCGTTTTTTCCGAAAACGGTTAAAACAACCGTAATTTAACACTATTCTGACCATATTATTGGCCATTTTATGGTCAGAATATAGTTAAATTATGGTTATGAAACCGTTTTTTCAAAAAACGGTCGAATGACCTGCCAGAATGCTGCAAAATTTTTAACAGTGTTGAGCTTGAGCAGTTCCGTACTTGTGGAAAATGTTTTTTTGTTCGTGGGGTAATCGGAACACCCCACGCGAGTATTGGAGGGTTAATAATATACAGTGGGTACCCACATTGTTAAAAATTTTGCAGCATTCTGGCAGGTCATTCGACCGTTTTTTGAAAAAAAAACGGCTTCATAACCATATTTTAACTATATTCTGACCATAAAATGGCCAATAATATGGCCAGAATAGTGTTAAAATTACGGTTGTGTAACCTTTTTCGGAAAAAACGGTCAAATGACCTGCCAGAATGCTGCAAATTTTTAACAGTGCAGGCCGTTTATAAAAGGAGAGATTTTTATTTCTTTTGGTTTTGACTATTACTAACAAATATTTTATAAAAATGTTTGACATTTTAATGCTGTTAGGAATTTAATTTTCTGTGGAACCTTTAAATTGTTTATTGTCAAGTTTTGACTGGTACTTTCTAGTTATATATTGAAGCTATAATTATTATTATGTATTAAATAGAAGGATTTTGTGCTTTCCTTTATTTTAAAATAAAGTAATCTCTTTGCAATTTTATACAAGTCTGTTATAATTTATTATTAAACAATACATTCTTTATTTGCTTCTATATTTTCTTTATATTTTTTAACTAATTGTTAGCAATTGTTTAAGATATTTTATTTGTATTAGGTTTGTATTATACTCTTACTTTGTATCTTATGCTGTTTTGGTTAAATTATAATAATGAAACTGCCTTTTTTTCTCGGAATTTCACAGTTTTGATTTATATGGGAAGGGTGCAAATATTATCTCTCTATTTATATGTTTGAAAATATGTTTCGGTAAGTCTCTTAAATTCTTAATTTATTTTAAATTTAAATCATCATTTATTTTAAATGTATTACATTCAATATTTTAGAATAAACCGAGAAATAATATTGCAATATTGGGCAAGAGAGAGAGATAGAAACAGCGATAGAAAATAGGAAGAAAAAAATGCAAATGGTAAAATGCAAAGAATAAACAACACCCTATTTCTTTCTTAGAAAATTATAAATATTATCAGAAAGAAAACTTTGCCGTGACAAGAAAGCATTAGAAATGAGTCATGTGTTGGTAACATTTCACGTGTTACTGATGTAGCAAAATTTAAATTCTGCAAAAACAGTTATTGATGAAATATCATTCCTCTTATTAAAATGAAAAATATCAAGAAAATCTCCATTAATCATATCGTGATTCACCTTCATTTTTCACCACAGCCATTTTTTTTTCTTTTATGTATTTTGATTTTGTTTTTCATTTTGAAAAACAGTTACTCACCATTTACCAAGCATTCTTCCCTCATCGCATTACACTGTTTAAGTTCTTTTGTAAAATTAGCTTTACAAATATGTTCGAAGAGAGAGATGATTTTGACCTTGAATGTTCCCATGGGGAAAATTAGAACGTTGAAAAGCAACACATATACGTAATAGGAAATACGATTAAATCTTGCGTTCTAAGCTTTTCTTAAATTCTCTAAAATGCAAACCAATAGATGCCATACACCGTTAGAAAAAAAAAATGCAATTCTACAAATGTAAAGTTGCAGAAATCTGTATGCTTACTAAAATTTTGCCTGTGCACTGTACAAAAAAAGATTTAAATCTACAAAGCTAGTTTTTATAAAGCTATAGAAATCTGTAGCTTTACAAAAGAATCTACTAAAATTACAGTAATCTTACTAAAATTTTATCTGTAACCTAGGTTGCAGTTACATAAAAAGTTCTAGGCATCCCAGTTTCCTAGAAAATTCTTAGCAACTTTACAGATTTTTTGATTTACAGTGCAAACGTGTATCTGTTACATGAATTTTTGTTGTTGCCGTTACATAAAAAGTTCTAGGCATCCCAGTTTCCTAGAAAATTCTTAGTAACCTTATAGTTTTTTTTTTTTTTTACAGTGTAGTTATTCATCATCACTTATCAGATCTGATAGATAGAGGTATGAACGGATCGAAATTGTCAGGTACGACCCAGCCTGTTATGAAATCTAAATAATCGGCCCAATCGGGGCTCGTACAAGAACTTCATTGGCCCTGTCCGGTATAAAAGCTAAAAATTATCTCAGAGTCCGATTAGGTCCGTTATGAAGTTTGAAATTTCGGGCTGGACCCGACTCAATTTCTACTAAACGTTGCGATATTTCTGAAACAACATTATCCTACAATTAAAATTATTAAAAAAATACACTTACTTATGCATTAGATTTTATTTTCAGATTATATATCAACAATTCATAGGATACAGGCTATCAGTAATATTAATAACCATTTAGACGTATATAAACAATCATTAAAAATAATGTACTACACTGTAAAAAAAAATCTGTAAAGTTACTAAAATATTTCTAGGAAACTGGGATTCCAGGAACTTTTTATGTAACGGCAACAGCAAAAATTTCTGTAACAGCATCTGTTACAGGAATTTTTCTTGTTGACGTTACATAAAAAGTTCCTGGAATCCCAGTTTCCTAGAAAAATTTTAGTAACTTTACAATTTTTTTTTTACAGTGTAGACAACTGCATTCAAATGATACTTCAATAAGAAAATATACGTAGTTTTGAATGCAAATATATATAGATATATATATATATATATATATAATGATAAAAGGAAAACACAATTTAAAAGCTCTACAAAGAATAAAGTAGATTTTTAAAAATATTTCTCTACGATTTATTAAACCAAATTAAATTTCTAAATATTTCGTTAAATAAATGTACAAGATCATTTAATTTTTATAAAAATAAATTAATAAAATGCCATTCACGCATAGGCTCGAACTCTAGAAGGTAAAGAAGGCCAAACCCGGCTCGGCCCGAAAGAAAAGAAGTCTAGCCAGCCCGTGTTTCATGAAATAAAATTAGCCAGATTCCGTACAAACATCTTGATATAGGATCATTAATATTTAGTAACACTTCTAAACAGTGCATTTTTCCTCAAAAAAAAAATTTTCCTATAAAAATACGTAGTAACATAATTTTATTTGTTTTTTATGTATATTCCATTAAAAAACGTGTATTAAAGGATCATATACTAAGAAAGAAGCAGCATGTGGGAAACAGTATAAATGTAAAATAAATTGAAATAAATTTTTCGAATTACCCTAAGCTTTCAACTGAACATTTACAGAAAAATAAATTGGGTAACAATAAAAAAAATTTAAATTGACTGTCGTACAGGAAATCAAAATAAGAATGAAAACGAAAAGAACTTTATTAGCATTCTTTAAACGTGACTCGTGTTTTTCTGACAATGAAAACCACTTTATTCAATTTGTTTACTTTCATAAAATTGATTCAATTGAGTTTGTTTTAATAAAATGAAGTCTTTGAAGTGTTTTGAAAGACCCGTATTTATAAATTTACATTGAAAAATAATTATAATTTGGAAGAATTGGCTCTATAAATAATTTTCAGAGAAATTTTAACTTTAACACTGATGTCATTTCTCTCCACTATCGTCATCAGACCAAAAATATTGCAAATAATAAAAATAAGTGTCGAATCATTACAATATAATTTTTTCTTTTTGTTTTGTATAGATTGTGTTGTGTTATTAATTTGTATACGCAGTGATCGGAAAAACTACTTTTATATTTTGCAGCGGACTTCAACTACATCTATTTTATCTAAAGTACAGTTAAATACAATTATAACTAATTGTTTTGAAAAGTAGCATCTGCAAACTACTTTTCAAAAGTAGTCTCTACTTCTGTACTTTCAGATTTTGAGAAAGAATTCAATATACTGGAAATTAAAGACACGGATTACGTAATACAGTGGCCCGTCATTATATCGCGTCTACTAAAATAAAATCCCATAAATGCCATATACGAAGGAGTCTTAAAATATTAAGAAATATAGTATTGTGACATCATGAGAATAATTTGGAGGAAAACCGTTTAGCAAACACAAGTCTTTATTTAGAGACGCAGCACCAAATAAAAACATCAGATGAAGGCTAAATTGGTGGATGTAGATTACGCAGAATTGTGAAGAACTTATATAGATTTGTCCTCATTAATTGTTCGATTCTACACGTCGGGTTCTTGGACCATGTGTACAACTGTACTCTATTTTGCTATCTCAGATGAGATGTCCGCCGGTCTTAGTTAATGGACACAAACTTGTCCTTCATACTGGACAGACCTATGGCTTCGGAAA
This sequence comes from Maratus speciosus, assembly GCA_963932465.1. Taxonomy (NCBI): domain Eukaryota; kingdom Metazoa; phylum Arthropoda; class Arachnida; order Araneae; family Salticidae; genus Maratus; species Maratus speciosus. The sequence goes on along the minus strand of OZ010789.1, from coordinate 374,436,358 downwards.
AGCATAGAGCTGATCTGCTTTCTAGCACGATCCAAACTAAAATCCTCGAATGGCCCATGAGCAATGGTATATATCGGAAGAGGATTCCTTTTGTTGTTAGCTGCTTCGAAAAGGCATCTCAAGTGTCCTGAATTTTTTTACATTCAAGCTGTCTAAAATACTGTCAGGGTTAATCTGTTGGTTTAAGTTATGTCTTTTACACTGTCATATCGAGAAGTTGAAGTGGAATTTATTTCAAGGCTAATTGAATGGTTAAAGATTTTTATGAAATACAGATTTTCATTCGTTTTGTATGAGAAGGAGAATTTTTAGGTTTAACATCTGAATCTCTTAACAGTGCACTATTGAGTAACGCCAGGCAAGACACTAAAACATAAAAGAATATGTTAGAAAACCAGGAAAATTCATCAACAAAAATAGAATCGAAATGTCTGTGAGTAGGCCGGTTGTGGTACCTATATGAAAGCAGGTATAAGTCACTTTGCACATTCATATAATCATATTATATGACAGCGATGATTGCCTCGGGAACTCAGCTTTCGGTTTGGTGTATGCGTTCAATCGCGGGAAAGGACTCCTTTTTTCGGTAAGTTTGTTTTAGGTTTCGTCCTAAAAGTGTTTTTTGTTTTTCGGATCACTACGAAATGGCCTTACCTGCTTATATCTATATAAGCAGGTAAGGCCATTTCGTAGTGATCCGAAAAACAAAAACCACTTTAGTAGATATCATCGTCAGGTTACTGAGAGACTTTTTGCCTCAATCTTGTAGGTGTACCTTGTGGGACTGCATGTTCGATATGAAAACACTCATCTATAGAATCTGCATAATACTTCCCTATTATCTTTCTTGTTAAATGGGCAGAGTTTGCAAGTTACAAGGTGATTACCCTTGACTTGTTCTTAGGTATCTTTAAAATAGTACTCATTATGCCGGCTAAGTGAGTTCAATTTTAATTTATTTTGTTATCACATAAAATATAATTAATCTACAAATAAAGGAATTCCAAAAGCCGGCATTTGTAGACTTAATAAAGAGTAAGTAGACAAGTGCTGCAAACGAGAAACTTGGTCAAACTGGATCAGCTGTATTATAAAGCTATATGATGCGTTACTAAACCCTGCAGCGGAGATTTGTTGCTGATATTTACAAATTGTTGCGCAGAATAATAAACTTTGCACAATATAGGCAAATTAAGATCCCGTGATTTTCAAACTGCACAATTTTAACTGATTGGCTTTTTTGTTTTATTTTTTCTTGAGTACCCTAAAGTATTGTCAGTGCTCGCTACAAACTATCGATTGTTTGTATCGCACTACTTGCTACATTACATTTTTCAAAATGTAGCGCATTGTAGTACAAACTACTTAAAAAAGTAGCGACTACTGTAGTTTCGGTTTAGGCCACCACTTCCGATTCCTGAATATAGTCATTCTAAATCAGTAGCTCCTTTCTATTTTGCTAATTCTATATATTTACATGTAGGTTCAATGGATCCTTTTGGTATTTTTTACGTAGTATTTTCTTTTTGCCGTAGTCGTAGAGTTAAAAAAGAAACAAAAAACATAAATAAACATGTAAGCCACTCGTTCATAAAATACAAACTTTCTGAATGAATGTGGGCTTGTTGTTTCTATAAATTAAATCTGTGTGAGTTAATGGATCCTTCTTTCTTATAAAGGCACTCTAACTTTCAAAGTATCGATCGAGTCTGGCGAAAGGTGGACCTTTTAAACCCACATGTAAAATAAATAATATTTTAAAAAAAAAAATGGTATTACATACAGGTGAGACAGCAAACAAAAGTATAAAATTCAAAAAATGCCAAAACTTTATTTGTTTCCGTTTTGAAAAGTGTCCTATACATAGCACGATGATACCTAATGATATAAATTGTGTTCATTTACTTTTCAGGTACTCAGCAATATTCAGTTATACCACGACCGACTTCAGTACCGGCCGACGAAGTTCTTGTTTGTTTGACTCCCTCCCTAGGACGCCTTTCTCAGCTGATGGGAGAGGCGGAGATCATGTCGCTCACCCGCAAGAAAAGTGACACATCTCGACAAAAGTAAATTTCACAGGAGAGGCAAATGGGGGGGAAGTTTCGCATTTTTTTAATGTAACATAAAACGATAGTACTTAACTCTGCATGCAGCTTTAAAAGCGTACAAAAAATGGGTAAAACGTTTAAGAATTAAGACATAAAAGAGATAGGGTGGGTTTAGTAAATTTATACCCCCCACCGGCACCCTTTCCGGCACAGTGTTCCCGGGTCGGGATACCTAATTTTAATTCCAAACTTACGAACGGCACCAAGAATATTTTAGTAAAATTTTACTTTTACAATGAATAGTTAAAATAACATGTTTTTAATTTTTTAAAAAGTCAATTTAAAATTCCGGTGTCAGTCAACCATTTTATCAATTTATAACAAAATTGTCCATGCCGGAAAGGGTTAATAAATGTAACCCCTTGTTGAGTTGTGACGCTTTTCTTGTTGCACAGCACAATTTGTCAAATTCCAGTTGCCTTTCAAAATAGTACGTGCAAACATGTGAATTTTTAAAACTTTTCAGTTGAAAAGTGTGTTTATGAATTCGGCTTGTTTTTCTGTCTGCCTGTCTGTCCATCCGGCCTATAACTCGCAGAAGCATAGTCCGATGTCATGAAATTCTTAGATGCTATTGGGTATCACTATGGCATGTTTGGTATCGTAAATGAAGTCTATAGCATTTACGGTTCATTTACAGAGACACCCCAAAAAATTTTGTTACATTACGGTCAATGGGTAAAAATCGTTTGCGGTGTATTTTAATGATATCACACTATTTTAAACACATACTCAAATTTATATATATATATCACTGAGGTGTACTACGGCATTTACTGCAGACTATGGTGTGCATAGAATGTATCGTTCATTTACATCATTATCATCATCAATGTAGGGACACACAAAAGAATTTGGCTGAAGATGAAATTTAACTATTGAAGTCTATGAACAATAATTGCGGGAAGTTCGTTTGCAGTTGTGGTACGCGTTTTTAAATTGAACTGTTTATTTTATTTAAATATTACTTGGTGTGGATAAATTCTATAGATACAATATAGGGCTGCACAAAAAGTTCTCAACTACATTTCCGTTTATTCACGGAAATGGCTGAATAGATATTTTCAACTGTGCTATGCGTTTCACTGAACTAACTTTTAGCATACTATGTAGTATACATACAAATCCGTAAATCATATACAGGCCTGCACAAAAAAAAAAGATATTTTTCCGACTTGATTGTAATACGAGAAATTGGCTTTTCAAATGAGGTATGAGTTTTACAATTGCTTATTTAGACATGATATTGCACCTTAATAAACTATGAAGTTTTGTTACAGTATACTGAATGTGTTGGAAAATGTTACATAAACTATATTGGGCGCATGACTTTTCATTCTCGTTTTAAACCACAATGTTTTAATTTAAATGTATTATCATTCATTAACAAAAATATTAGTTTGCATCAATATAAGAATCAACCACAGATTCATAACAAGATTTCTAAGAAATTAAATTAAAATAAAAAGCATAAAATACATAATGTGAACTTTAAAAAGTCCACAGTTTTAATTAAAAGGCGACTAAAGTAATGAAAAAGATGTTGCAAGTTTAAAATATACATTTTATTTAAAACGTTTTAGTACTTTGAAGCTTTCAAAGCTCATCATCAGAGAGCCAATAATTACTAGAGTTGAATTATTTATACAAATACGTCACTTTGTTTTGAAAATCAAATTTAATTCAACTCTAGTAATTATTGGCTCTCTCATTTTCAAAACAAAGTGACTTGTTTGTATAAATAAACAACAATTCGTTATTAAAATATTCTCTAATGATAAGCTTGAAAGTACTAAGAAGTTTTAAATAAAATGTATTTTTTAAACTTGTAACATCTTTTTCATTGCTTTAGTCGCCTTTTAAGTAAAACTGTGCGCTTTTTAAAGTTCACATTATACATTTTATGTTGAATCAAGGTGAAAAATTGCGTTTCGTCTTATGATTTTATTTATTTTATTTACAAAAAGCATATTTCAAAACTTTTTTATAATTATTATAAAACTACAATCTTACAATTGCATTTCAGTGAAACAAAATTATAGTTACTACAAAATAAATATATAAAATAAGTATACAAGAACTGATTATTAAATTAATAAATCATATAGACGTAATTACGTCATCCCAATATTTTCTATAACAATTGAAAAATAAAAGAAGTAGGTCAGTTATTTTTCATGCTTTAATAGTAATGACTATTTATTAGTTCAAAACATTTTTATATATTTATAAACTACATTATTATAAAAAAGTACCTTACTTAGGAGAACAAAAAATACAATAATTATTGGTTGTTGTTTAGTAATAATTCAAAAACAAATATGTTTTGTCGGAGTTTCCTCTTAGTCCGCACAACTTCGAAGAAAATCCTTATTATTTATATGCTGCCACCACCGATATGATTACGTGATATCGGTCACGCACTGAGAAGATTGTTTAAATGAAAACCAACGCTTTCAATTAACTAAATTAACAGTTTATTTACACACTATTTACACAACAACAAAACACTATTTACGCGTACAAATTCGGATATAGGTGATCCGGTTCAACATTAAATTGAATACAGTAAATGCTGGCTGTGTACTGTTAAACTACGGTAAACCACTCTCACTCTACACACGTTAAATTAGCTTTCCGGAGATCAATCTCGATCTCCCAGCACATATGTGCTCTAAGTCTAAGCTCTCCGAGCCTCACTCAATCCTACGGTCTATCTCTAAGAGCTATACACAGTGACTACCTTGCGCTTGCCGCTCTCGGCTCCAACTCAACCCTACGCTCTATCTAAGAGCTACAAACAGCAACTCACCTTGCGCCTTGCACGCCAACTTTCAACTGACTCCCTCAGCAGAAGAGACTGCCTTGCAGCAACCCCTTGCTACTTCTCAACGTAACCCCTCAGGGTTTTCTACCTGGCTCGCATTCCAAGCTCTATTCTTCGTTCGTGGAATGCTTTTGTCTCCCCATCTTCCACAGACATCTCAAAAGTTTGGGCAAACCCCTCTCCAACTATCTTTTTTCCCTTTCATTACATCTATACATTTTCCCCGGCTTAAATCCAGTTTTAGACAAGGAAAGGATGTTATTTTGAAATTCCAGTACACAGGCCATACAATATATCATATATTAAGACAAAAATAATATAGAACCCCAGTTCTAATAGCAGATGTTTCTCAGAACCTGACATGTTTTTCCCAGTTTTCAGAGTTATTTTCTCCAAAAGCATGAACAGATTACTACGTTCGTTTTGTAGCTTCTTCAAACTTTTGAAAAAGAAAAATAATTATTCAAATCAAAAACATAACATATAATTATCACGGATTTTTTAAAAAAACACTTAAATTAAAATAAAAAACTAGATGAGTGGCTTTATCTTTTTTTTTTTTTTTTTTTTTGTTATTCTTATAAAAATTAATATTGCAGCATTTTACAGGACATTCAGAAACTGGAACTTTATTTTCGAAAGCTCTGCATGGATGCTACACAATCCTTTATGCTCACTGTGAAAGTTATAATGTAGAAAAAAGGGCATAACTTTGAGGAATATGCCTGGAAACAATTAAAGACATGCAATCTTGTCTCTTCCGTTTACTCAAACGAAAGAGTTTCGAATACGCTTTATGTGTTCTCTTTTATCTTTAGCTTTAACTCCAAACTCAGAAAAATCGCCTCTGTCATAAGAATATTTTACGTTGAGTGAAAAAGGTATTGATATATCAAATCTTAAACTTTTGATTCTGGGAAACTGAAGAACGTTACCTTCATTATCTTTCAAATAATTTCTAAGCACACTCCATTTTGCCACTCAATCGTTTTAAACCTAAAAAACCAGAATGAACTAACTCACTCACTGAAAATTGACCCCCGTCTTTTTGGCGTTCTAATCAATGTTACGTACTGTTGAGGAGTGTAAATTTGGCCGTATTTCTTTTTTTTTTCTTTTTTCTTTTTTTTTTTTTGTTTCTCTATTACTGAATGGACAGCATCGCCTTCATTGTACGTGTGCCCACAGATCAAGAATTTTATTGTCATTTTATAGATTTTTAGTGTCATAACAACATGCATGAATAATGAAATTAAATATTTATTAGCCTCCGGTATGGTATGCTATTTCTTTCTCCCAGCTTATTTTGTGTCCAAAAAATAACGTCACCTTACAGAAGCTAGCCGTAAAACAAAGCATTACGATTAAATACTCTTTAGCAATTTTTTTTAACTTCTAAGAATCGCACATTTTCAATTTTTATACCGTCGTATTGAAAAAAAAAAAAGTTCTTTTAAATGCATTTTGTTTGAAAACTGTATCTCCATTTATTTTTGAAATATTAATTTTTTTGTAGTTTTTGGAGCCATTTGCTTAATGTTGGCAACGGAAGTACTCCATTTTTGTAGAAAGTAAAGGAAAAATAGTTTAAAAATAGTAATTATATATTTTTGTTGCCATTTTCTCGTAACAACCGAAAGAAAATGTAATTAAAATACGTGCTATTTTGAAAAAAATATAAACGAATGATTTCTGTTAAAACAATGGAGCTATTATATAGTACTATATTTAATTGTAAGTATCTATGAATCATTAGATAGCAGTTTTTTTTTTTCGATTTTCTTGAATGACGGAATCTTTTTGCTGCATTTGTGCATTATTTCGCGATAGTGATGTGATATGCATGCTTTACAGTAGATGTTTAAAAGTAGATCGTAAATGTGGAATTCTTCAGCGGATGCGAATGACGTCATTTTACATAAAATAAAACGTGTGCTTTAAGCCTTAAAATTGAAATATGTTTTGTACTGTACCATAATAAATAAAATAATATTGCAAAACAGTTTAAATTTAAAAATTGCGCGAGACATTTATTTTATATTTTAAGATGATCATGATATTTCATTTCTAACAAAAGTATTTTTACGTGAATATTAAAAAGAGAAAGAAAAGTTTGGTGAAAATTACGACAGATTATAATTGCCAGATTCAAATTATAATTCAATCTACCGAAAACTTTTTAAAGCCGATCAAATTAGCGTGCTGTTAGAGTCTGCGGTTTCTGAACGGGGGTTGACGAGCGTAGCTCGTAGGGGGCGGAGCCCCCTAGTTAAATTATATGAAAATTAATCCACGCTCGCAAATAGCTAATTTAATTTTAATTTAATTTTAGGTTTGCAATATTTTTCATTATGCATCATGTCTCGTGACATTGTTTACTATGTTTATTGTTTTTAAATTTTGTGAAAATATTTTCTATCATAAATGATTTTGAAAATGTCGCCGTTTGTGTGACGAAACGATCGTCAATCTTAATAATGATATTTTATCACTTTTTATAGCATTTTTTTACTTAATTCTGTTTATAAGTGATTATTATACATGTTTTTATAACATAGGATATTTAAACTTTGCATTGCGTTTATTTAAAATGATGAATTTTGATACTGCGCGCAGTGTTATTAAAAAAATAAGCATGGGAATCAAAGGAAATTTTCAAAACATATTAATTTCTGTATTACCTACAACTTAAAACCAGAAAAATGTAACATTTTTTTCTGCTTTTTTTTTTTTTTAACTTGGAAAATATTTTTTTTAAGTGAAAATTTTTAATTTTCTGTTATTTTTTTGATTTAGTCAATATTTTTTTCAAATATTCTGGTTTTAGTATAAAGGTAACACTATTATGCATTTATTTTCAACAAAATTTCCTCTTTATATGCATATTTTAATATTTTATCATGCGCGCAAGATTTCTTTCACTTGTTATCATATATTTTTAATCTTATCATTTCAATGAATTTACAAGTATATATATATATGTATATATATATTTAAATATAAATTTAAATGTGAGCTTTACATTTAAATGAAGTTTGAGTTTTATTATTGACTTATTACACAAGTTTTGAATTATTTTTGACTTATTACACAAGTTTTGAATTTTGGAACATAGTGATATTTTTTACTTTTTAGACGTGTTCAAAGGTATCCTACCCCCTTAAATGAACCTGAAATTTGTATCACAGGTCCGTATAGAGGGGGAGGGGGGGGGATAGAGACGATGAAAATTACGAGGGACAAATTTTGACACAACAAACCTTTTATCAAATCGGGAGTTTCTGATAAGAGAGACAAAATTTCTTTAACCTTTTCAGGGGCAAAGCAATTCCATTGCTAAACTGTTGAAACTAATGAATGACACCGGAATTTGAAAACAAATTTATTTGTAAATAAGAAAAAGCTTATATAATAAATTATATTTCGCATATATAATAAACCGATTTTTTTTTTTTTTTTTTTTTTTCTACAATTCTGGTGCCATTGTGACGTTTGGGCATTAAAATTAAGTGGTTTCATAGAAATACCACCGCCCTTCAAGGGGTTAAAGGCATGACAACATTTTGTAAGCTTCTTGCTGCTGTTTAATTCGCATTTCCAACACAATGCTTTGCAGAAATTGCACGTTTCACTCAAAGTCCCGCAGTTATGCTCCGGAACGTTTAACCGTTAAATGCCTGACTTTTCAAACATCATTGTAATAATGTTTTTCGGCTTTCATTTTTTAAATAAATCATGGGAAAAATACTTTTAAAAAATCATATTTTGTTTTAAGTATGGTTTACGCCTAAAAAACAATTCGTTACTAATCGGCAATACTGGTCTTTAATTGAAAAAATAATTTTCCTTGATAAAATTCTATAATATTAAACACACAAGAGTTTTAGGAACTATAATAAGAAATAAATTTTACTTGCTGACTGCAGAACAAAATAGAGTATTTCGCACGCTTCCAAACAAAACAAGAGGAACAAGTAGCAACAATTGAAAAAATAAATCTATCTTTATTCTTAAACAGCACAAGTGTTACCATCTACATGTTGAAAATCGATTTAATAGTATTTTCAGAATGTATTTTATTGGCAACATTAGGTATTATAGCTTCAATATTATTCTAATAGTATTTTAGAAGCCTAAATTAGGTATGTTGCCTAAAAGCAACACCCGGCATTTAAGGGTTAAATCAGTAATCAGCATATATACAGGGTGCAATATGTTATCTATCGCCGACCTTTAATTTCGCAACCGTTGGCCGTAGACATATAGTCCCAACTGCAAAAGCGTTTCAAATAAGCTAAATATTCATGTTGTGGCATTATTTAAAGTAAAAAATCAATTTTATAAAAATTACGAAATCTAACTTTTTATACGGTCCCCCAGTCCCTATAGTTATGTTTAGTAAAAGTTTACACATATCATAACAGATATAACACAAAAAGTTTGACATCTGTATTGCAAAAATTGACACAGTTATTAAATTTCAAAGTTTGAGATTTTTGCACATGATTTTGTCTTTCATTGAGGCGCGAAATGACCTGCATTTGTCGGTGTATTTGTAAGGGTTAAAATTCCTATTATTTAAAACCGATTGTCCCATCGATAAGAAGGTGGTTTCAGATTTACGAACACATTATTGGTTTGTCAGTACCTCTAAAATTTTGCCCCGAAGAAGCGAAACCCCAACGAAACACTCAGATTTTTACTGATTTCATCGAAATTTTTACACATTTTATTTTGTAAGAAATATTTCTACCCGTTCGAACGTTTCAAAATTTTAGTAGATGATGTAAATCTGGTCTATTTATTGAGATGCTCTAAAAAGAATATGGTCGTTTAGTTATTTTTAGCGTAGAAAAAATATCGTCTTTGTGAGGTGCGAAGTGACTTGCGTTTACCGGTGTATTTGAAAGGGTTAAAATTTATATTTGTTTTAAACCAATTGCACCACCGATTAGAAGAGGGTTTCACCTTAAGAACATATTTTTGGTTTGTCGGTACCTCTAAAATTGTGCCCTGGACGGGCGTTGCAATAAGGGAGAAAAAGTTTTTCAGGAAAACGACCCCTTTTGAAAATGGTTTTTCAAGCGGTTAACTACGATATATATATTTTTTTTATTATTGATTGCGGCATTTGAGGCGTAGATCTTTCAGAATATGTCTTTCATTTTTAACTTTACTAAGCGGTTTGGCTGATGTAAGTTAATAAATAATGACAAAATACCCCCGAAATTTCCTGTTTTCGTTCTTCATTTTCAGCAGATGCGTAAATAAGGCTTCTGTGCGTACGCCAGAGTTTTTTCTTTCTCGCAAGGACCGAGTTGAGTTTTAATGAGAGTGAGTTGCGATTTTTAATTAATAACTCAAGTAATTATTAGAATTTTAAAATTCTGTGTATCAGGTGCATCAGGAGACATTTTGAGCTAGCCTCACAAAAATTTTCAGTCACGTACGTGCCGTAGATTAGCCATCGCACACACACAGACACACAGGCAGAGCAAAACTTTCTTTTATTAGCATAGATAAGTAGTTCGTGTAATTTTTAATAACCTTGCCATATAACTGGGATTACCCTAGGGCTGTCAATTTAATTACCAAAATTCTTCAAAATTTCGTTTTTTTAAGTTGATTTTTCTCTTACAGGATTGATGAAGAAAAAATATATTATTGTTCCAAATGAAATATTATTTTATTAAATGAAATTAATCAGGACTTATCACAGAGTTATGCCTAGAAAACAATGTTGTGCAGATAAACATTTAAAGAAAGCAAATTCATGTAAATGCGATTTTCGCATTTGAAGTATCATTTTAACAACCGGTTCGCCGAACTCAACACAAATTAACAACCGGTTCTACCGAACCGGCTGAATCCCACCACTAGGCAAAACACATTGGTTAAATACCTTTCTTTTCAAACACGGGGGCATGCTACTCTTCAGAATAATATTGTTCTTCCCAAAAGCACTCCATCCATTTCTTATTCTTCTATTGATTTCATTCATGATACTATTATCAGATTATATTTCTTGCCCAAGGTACACATAACTTTGCACTTCTTTAATTTCAGTGTTGTTGTAGACGATTTTCTTTTTTGATGCAAATGAATTGAACATCACCTTAGTCTTTTCCAAGTTTATTTTTAATCCCACATTAATGCTAGCTTCTGCCAAATCTTTTAGCATATTTTCCAATTCTTCAGGACTGTTACTGAAAATTAAAATGTCGTCAGCGAATCGGAGATGACTTAAATATTCCCCATTTAAATCCCTTTGTTTTCCCAATCCAGCTTCTTGAAAATATTTTCTAAGACAGCAGTAAAAAGCTTAGGCGAAATGGTGTCTCCTTGTCTTACCCCTCTTCCAAGCTTGATCTTTGCTTTTCCTTTGTCCAAGCGGATGGTTGCTGTTGCTTTCTTGTAAATCTTCTTTATAATATTGATGTAAGGTTTGTCTATACCAATGTCCTCCAGAGATTCTACTACTGCTGATGTGTAGACCGAATCAAATGCTTTTTCATAATCAATAAAGGCAAAGCAAAGAGGTAAATTATATTCCTTATGTTTTTCTATGAGTTCCCTTACCGTTTGGATATGATCCACTGTGTTGAATCCACTTCAGAATCCTGCTTGTTCTCTAGGTTGAGCTGGGTCCAGAGCTGATTCAAGTCTTGTCGTTAAAACTTTGGTGAAAATTTTATAAATCACTGACAGTAAGCTGATTGGACGTTAGTTTTTAATGTTTTCCTTCTCTCCTTTCTTGTAAAGTAGCACCATCACAGCATTATTCCAATCTTCTGGTACATCTGACTTCTGGAGACATTTGGAAAACAGTAAGGATAGCATTTTTGCAAATTCTTCTCTTGCTTCTTTGATAAGGTCGATTGTAATTCCATCTTCTCCGGGGCATTTACCTTTTTTCATAAATTTAATGGCTTGTAAAACTTCGTCTGTCGTCACTGGGATTATGGCATCGGTTTCTGTTAAGTTTTCTCGTGGATCACATAAGTTGATTTCCCTCTGATCTTCACATTTATATAAATCGTTATAGAATTTTTCGACAATGTGTACTATTTCTTTATTGATTTTGGTGATTGTTCCATCTGCCCTCTTTAGTGCAAAAATACCTTTTCTTCCAACACAAAGTTTTCGCCTAGCTGGTTTTAAACTTTTGTTATCTTCTAGAATTTTCTTGACAAGATCAGAGTTAAATTTTCTGATATCTTCTGTAACACATTTTCTTACCGTTTTACATAATTCAGCATATTCAACTCTTGATTTAGGATCGTTTTTCTTCATTTTAAATTCTCTGCGTTTCTTCATCAATCTTCTTGTTTCTTCTGTTATTTTCTTTGTCTGCTTTATTTGTGCATCGCCGGCTACCTTCTTTGCAATATCTTGTAGAGTACTGGTTAGTTTCTCGTTCACTACTGTAACATCTTGCTCTTCTTCTAAAGCTGATTGAAGTACTTGGAAACGGTTTTTAAGTTCCAAATGGAATTCTTCTTTATGTTTCTGGAGATTTATTATATCGATTGATTTCTTTGAGTGTTGCAAAAGCTTCATTCTTTCCACTTTAGTATTTAACAGCAGTTTGCATCTAACCAACCTGTGATCACTTCCTGTATTGAAGTTATTGAGAACGCTGCAATCCTGAATAAGATGCTTTTTGTTTGTTAAGATGTAGTCGATTTCACTTGTTGAGCCATTTGCACAACGCCATGTCCATTTTCTTTGTGGCTTTTTCTTGAAAAATGAATTCATGATATACAACTGTTCACATTCTGCAAACTCAATCAATCTGTTTCCTCTTTCATTTCGCATCCCATATCCATGATTTCCTACTGATAACTCACCTTTCTCTTTTTCCCCAATTCTAGCATTCCAGTCTCCCATTATTAATTTTATGTAGCATTTTCCCTTTTGATGCATTGAAGCTACTTCTTCATAGAAATCCCCAACTTCTTCATCAGTATAGCTTACTGTTGGTGCATAAATTTGGGTAATTTGCAGCTTGTATCTTCTGGACACTTGTATTACTAACCTTGCAACTCTATCTGATGCACTATCATATTCTACGATGCGATTCTTCCACCTTTTATGAATCAGAAATCCTACACCGCTTGTTCTTCCATCTTCTGTGCCTCTGTAGTATAATACATGTCCGCTGGCAAGATCTATATTCTCTTCTCCTTTTCTTCTTACTTCACATAATCCTAGGATGTCCCAGTTGATTCTTTCTAATTCTTCTTCAAGTTCCTGTAAACGATTTTCCGAAGATAGGGATCGTCCATTATACGTAGCCAAGGTCATCAACTTATGGCAGCCTAGCCGAGCCCGGTTATTCTTAGCACCCTCTGTCTTCATGTCTTTCTGATCGCTGCCGTAACCAGGAACATTCAGACCGCCGGGAATTAAGGGCCGTGATTTATTTTGTGAATTCATGGTAAAATAAGGGGGGTAGGTGGCCAAATTCCTCCACGCTGGCCAAGCGGGTTGGGGGAAGCCCATCCGCGTTCGTTCCCCATGCACTAGGCAAGGGTACTAACAGGCTGTACCGGTGGAAGGTGCGGATTGGACATTAAGTCTCCGCTCCCAGTCGATTCCTTTAAGTCCTCCTCGAAGGCAATTAAAGGGTCTTCTCCTGGTTAATAAGCAGAGGCTATTAAACAGCCCATATATATATATATATATATATAGGTATATATATATATAATATTTTTTTGCCGTTTTTTTCCCCCCTCTTGTATCAAAATCTAACTTGTTAAACTGTGAAGATTTGAATAATGGATCCCTCTAATATCCAAACAACTCAGCTTATTACCTGAAATAATTATGGTAAATAATTTGATTTTTTTTAAACCGTTGAGGTTGCTGCCATTTATTATACAACAAGCATGATTTTTCTTACACATTGTTCTCACAGATGGCGCAGAAATTAAAATTCAATTCTTACTACTGACATGTGTAAATACTTTTCTAAGATGTTTCTTGCTATTGCAATGAAATATTTTGCATTTGTAGTCACGTAACTACTGGCGCGTAAAAAGTACGATATGCTGATACTTGTGCAAAAAATTTAAGCGCGTCTGCTGAAAGGTTAAACTTCTTTTCAGAATTACAATCTGTAAAATTTAAGAGGATATAATCCAAATACTAAGTAATCCACCAATTCACTAAAACAAATGCTTTTGAACTTATTCTTCAAAAGGTTAAAACACAACTTTCTATAATGTAAACATAGGAAGAGAAACAGCCTCTGTAATCAATGTTGAATTCAGGGTTGCCTGGAGGACATCCCTCCCCGGAAGATTTGGGATTTCATGCTCATTATTGGTCTATGCGTGCAATTTCCCCTCCTTCCCCCGGACAAAAATGTCTCAATTCAACAGTGTCCTTAACAAAACACGTAGTCAAACGTGACACAGCTGTGTGTCACAACTTTTGCTATTTTACAATCGATATCTTATAACAATAGATAAAAGAGAAACTTAAGAAATACATTTGTCTTAGATAGCTGTATAGGTGAAAAAAATCTAGGAGAACGGAGAAAAACTGCTTAGTTTTTTACTTTGTCTGAGAAACCAGGGAAGGATGCGAATTCAAAACGATCTTTCTCGAAGGGTGTAACCGTCTTACGTCTGAGCACGTATGCATCACATTTCAAAATAATAAAGTTCAACGAAACGCCCCATTTCAGCGACTTTATTTTGTTTCCTAAATGAAATGGATAAACGCATTGTGTAATTCTTTCGGTAAAAATCGTGGAAAATGGTCTTAATATTCGGCGCGTATACAGTCTGTTCCAAAAAAGGTTGAAAAACGCTTCAATTTTTTAATTGTTGGCGATACGTAGGCAATGCAAATTGCAAAATCGTACAAAATAAGGTAAAATTAAGATTATGCTGCTGAAAATTTCTCCCACTGATTAAATAAAAGTTATAGTTTTTATATTTTTATACGATCCCTCGGTCCTATAAGTTATATTTAAAAAAAAAAAAAAGAAAGAAAAAAAGGAAAAAGAAATGTTCTGAAAAGTAAAACAGTAAAAAGTAAATTCTTCTACGACCAAAATTCATCGAGTTACGATACTTTGAATTGTATGAAACTTCGAAGCTTTCTAGGACTAAAAACAAAAAAAAAATTTTTTAGTGCCAGAAAACTCCAAAATTTTATAAAATTCGAAGTATCATAATTATGTGAATTTTAACGTTAGGTGAATGAAATGCTTACTGTTTTACATGTTAGAACATGGATAAAATTTTTCTAAATATAATTTATAGGACCCAGCGACAGTACAAAAATTTAAAAACTGTAACGTTTTGAAAAATAATGCAAGGCTATTTCATTAACATAATCTTAATTTCTAATTAATTTTGAATAAGTTGCTACTTACAGGCCCTAACCAGCTGGTAGCGAGCGAGCAGGTCATGTGCCTTGTGCGCCAAAACAGGGCGGTGCCAAAAGATTTAGTTCGTCGTTCGGTACAAAAAGCAAATGATGAAATTTGGACAAAAAAATCACGTAATAGAACAAGACAACCGAACGTAAAAATACACTATTTTGTTAATTTTATACTCTTTGCTTTGAATCGGGCAGGTTTTATTATTAGGTAATCACCTAGGGAAGTCAGAATAATGAAATGTTTGTACATCAAATGAAACTTTGTTCCTAATTAATGTTAAAAAATACAAAATGAAATTTACTTAAAAACGTGTTTCCCTTCTTGGGTAATTTAAATATCGCTTTATTAATTTGATTATAGTTGGCTTATGTTTGATTATCCACGTGATAAGTAAACATGTTTCATAAAGGCACATGAATTTTCTTTGAATAGGAGCACTGTATCTGCACCGGCCACGCATTTGAAATCTTTCAAACATTTTCAAAAAGTAATAAAGAAGGTTAAAACTGACCACAGAGTCTTTGGAAAAGATTTTAAAAAAGAAACTTTTTGAAAATTACTGACAGAAGACAGAATTCCTACCTTATTTTGTACACTTTTGTAATTTTCATTGCCAACATATCTCCAATAAGTAAATAATTAAAGCGCATTTTAATACTTTTAGGACACCCTATATATTTGTTAAATTTAAATGTACTAAGCACAGGTGCGGGAAGAACAAAATTCATAGGGAGGCAACAGTTTTAAACAGTTTCCAGTGGTACGCAGTCTTGGTCGCATTTTTTTTTTTTTTTTTTTTTTTTTTTTTTTTTTTAATGAATAATGTAAACATGAACTCTAAACTAAGAATGTTTTCTCAGAAAACCCCGTGTAAGACAACTTTTGAAGCGCACTAAAGATAATCTAATTAATTTAAAATTTAAATTAAATCTAACTAATTTAAAAACCAATCCAGAAATTTGGCAATTAAAAATTGTTAAATAATCAAAAATGTCTAATAGCGCTTTTCAAAAAGCAAAACTGTAAAATTATGGGGTTTTCTTCTTACGAAAAATACTCTCTTAAAGTTTAATTATTTTAAGTCACTGAAAAAGAATACATATTATTTTTTCTAAGGAGAAAAATAAAATATAGTTAATAAAATTTAAAAATCTAATTAGGGGTTATGCCCCCCCCTCCCTTACTGGTGCCCATGGAAGTAGAACCGGTATAATGCGAATCCAGTCTGATAAGAAATACTGCAATATTTGATATGGCGTATAATGAAGTTTTGTACTAAAATTGTACCATACAAAAAATTCCCCTTGGGAGTTTATTTGTAGATTGAACAAACCACTCTTAATTGAAAATAATAGTACCGGTATCTAAATAGCCTAGCAAATAAAAAATTAAGATGCTGTGTAGTCAAGTCTTTTTTTTTTTTCACAATTGTACTTTATAGAAATTGAGAGGATTTATATCAAATACAAAATAATGTCGTGATGCTTTTGAACTTATTCTTCAAAGCTAAAAAGTGCCTCCTCCCGTTTTATAATGTAAATATAAACTGGCAAAAATTCTTTCTTTCACAGAACGTAGCAGAATAGTTTGTCACAACTTTTGCTATTCTACAATCGATATCTTGAAACAATACATAAAGGAGAAACTGAAGAGAAACATTTATCTTAGATAACTGTAGGTGAAAAATCTTGGAAGATGGAGAAAAATTGCTTAGTTTTCAGCTTTGTATGAGAAACAAAGTATGGATGCGAATTCAAAATCGTTCGCAAAGAGTGTAACTGTATCACATCTGAGCACGCACACATACACATCACACTTCTAAATAATACAAGGCCCGATTTCACCAACTTTGTTTTTGTTTTGTTTGTAGAATAAAATGGATAATCGCAATGCATAACTTGTACTATAAAAGTCGCGAAAAAAGTCTTTGAATATTGTGCGTATATATGACTCTAAAAATTTTTTAAATATGTGTGTTGCACAATGTATACCGGATGATCGAATAGAAAACAATTTAAAATCAACAATTCTCAAAGTAATAAATATTGAAAAATGCTTTTTGCACGTAAACGATAGTAATGACAGACTACAGATATTTTTCTTGTAATTTTCTGTAAAAGGAAATAATTTTTATAATGAGATTATACATACAAGTATATATATATATATATATATGTATATATAATAGTGCATTTTCTTCTTATTTAGATTTTTTGTGAGTAAGTTAAAGCAAACAAACGGTGGTTCATTTGATAAAAATGACAATACATGTTTTATAATTTAACAACCACTAAGTGGTTAGAAACCACCGATTAATTCGTGTACTAATTTACAAAATAATTCTAAATTTAACTGATACAGCAATTGTGTCTAGAATTTCCACATGAAAGAAAATGGTTCTGTTCTAACTTCCCATGAAAGTGTGATTATGTGAATTACTGAGGACAAATACATGATTAATGTGAAGAAAAGAACAAGTACCTGAAAACTTAGTATGCAGTTACTTCAAGACTTTATAAATATGCACTATGGAAGAATTTACAAAGCAAAACAATTTTTATTGCACTGTTCATTGTTAGTTTTCGGCACAAATAACGGAGCAACGAAGGCTGCTTAACACGTTGAATGTCACGTAAGTCACTGGTGACTGACACTGATCTTTCCGTTTAGGCCGCGTCAGTCATCGGTGACTGACACTTATAGATTCTGTAACGGGTGTCTTATTTTGTGGCCTAAACGGAAAGACAGACAAAATAGACTTGGCATTCAACGTGTTAAGGGCAGTTGGGCCTAGTTGTAAAGCAACAGCAACTTCACGTTCGAGCAAACTGTAAGCATTTTGCCATGAAATTGGAGACAAAATTGATTCTGCAATAAATAAGATTCTTTGTAAAGTATTTAAAAACAATTTTCCCTGAATTTTCCCGGTTGAAACTCTTTCTTTTAGATTAATTTACATATGTCATAATTCCTATTAGAAATGAACGTAACGAATGATTTTTATGTTCGTATTCTTTTTAATGAATTGAAACCAGAAATTTTGTTTGGAAAAAAGTAAATAAGTAAGTAGAAAAAATTAAACGGCTCTTAATGTATCTTTTTTTCCCTTTCTTTTTCAGAAGTAAAGTGTCGTCACTAAAAAATAACGTTACGTTACTTAAGCCAGTCGTAAAACGAAGCAATGTATCATTATACGGTTAAATACTGATAATCTCGACTACAATTTTTTTAACTTCTAAGCATCGCGCTTTTTCACTTTTTACACACTCGTATAGGGGAAAAAAGAACTTTGAACTGCAATTTGTTTGAAAACTGCATCTCAAATTATTTTATTTATTTATCTTTTTTTTTTTTTTGTAGTTTTTAATGACATTTCTGTAGTGGTTACAACTGAATTATTCCATTTCTGTAGAAAGCAAAGGGAAAATAGTTGAAAAATAGTAGGTTACTATATCTTTTTATTACCATTTTCTCATAACAACTGAAAAGAATGTAATTAAAATACGTGCTATTTTGAAAAAATGTAAATGGATGATTTCTGATAAAACATGGGGCTATTGTAAACTATATTTAATTTTTCAGTATCCATATTGATGTTACAAACGAATGAAGGCATATGAATCATTAGATAGCCGATTTTTTTCGTAGAGTTTACGACATCGCTTTTTGCTGTGTTTGTATATTATTCCGCGATAGTGACGTCCTATGCAAACTTTTCTATAGATGTTCTTTAATCTTAAATGTCGAATTCTTCAGCGGATGCAAGTGACGTCATTTTATATAAAATAAAAGTGTATATTTTAAGTCTTAAAACTGAAACATGTTTTGCAGAAGAGCATCATTTTCACTGCAGCGACTTTGAAATTCTTAATAGGTGGAAATGCTTCACTTTTGAAAATAACGCAATTGAAATCACACACTGATAAAACGCAAAGTTTTAGAAAAAGTTAGAGTGTCTTTATAGAAGAACAGTGACTGTCGAACACTGATAAAGCAATGGACTGTTATTACTTTTCCATAGGTTTTTATTATTTATTGCCAAGGGGCAATCGTTGAAATGAGCTTCTGATTTGAGAGCGAGGGCGCTCGTTACAGACGTGTTGTTTGGGAGACAACGAAGCTCAACTGAACGTTACATCATTTAACAGCTAGGTGGCGCTGATCACTTAATCAAACTTCGGGAGCGCATATACCGGCCCCCATTGAAGTATTCTGATAGTTCAATGATACACAACAAGTAAATATACAATAACATACAGATGATATTACTAATTAATGGTTACACATAAAGCACTAAATATAAACACAATAATAAGAAATAAGAAATTCAATAGACATAGGTTAAGCTTAATTGATATTTTCGTTATTTACCATAGGTAACACACAAAGGTTGGAAATACTTCTTTTGCAAGTTCCGGATGGAATCCGGACTATTACAACCCTAACATTGTCATCATTTCCCTTGATGATTTCTAAAATACGACCTACTATCCATTTACAAACTGGTAGGTCTCCATCTTTTACCAGAACCATCATACCTGGTGCAACATTTTGCTTTTTAAAGAGCCATTTGGATCTCCGCTGCAAATGGCTTAAATAAGAATTGGTCCAATTTTTCCAAATTAATTGCACCATTTTCTGAGTTTTCTGCCATCTGTCGAGCAAGTTTTCTCTTTCATTAATCAAATTTGGCTCAGGAAGAGCATTGATTGGTCTACCAATCAGGAAATGACCTGGGGTCAAAACTTCATAGTCTTTTAATTCAGAAGATAATGGGGAAAGAGGACGCGAATTGAGAATACCTTCAATTTGCGTAGTAATAGTCAAAAATTCTTCAAGAGTTAATTTCATAACACCAATAGTTCTTTTTAAGTGGTATTTGAACTGTCCGACGCCTCTCTCCCAGAGTCTTCCAGAATTTGGGGAACGAGGGGGAAGAAATTTCCAGAGAACTTGCTCGGATGACAGAAAATTTGATACATCATCATTTTTTTTATTTATAGAATTTAACAATCTCTTTAGTTCCGCATATGCTCCAACAAAGTTGGATGCATTGTCACAAGAGATTGTACTGCTTTTGCCTCTGCGAACAAAAAATCTTTTAAGGGTTGCAATCAGGGTTCGTTGATATATATCAATGGATATATATCTTGATATATATCATGATATATATCCGATATTTATTTTCAAAATATCAAGGTTTTTGATATTTTCGATATTTTCATTTTCATACATTTGATATTTATTTTTTAAATGTCGTATTTCTGGATATTTCATATATGTGATATTTATTTTCAAAATATTTTCAGTCAAAAGAAGTGTAAATGAATTCTTCAACTCTTATTAAAAATTAGCCCATTTGTAAATAAACACTAAAAAGAATAGCTCACAAAATATTCCCTACACTCCAAAATCTAGTTTTGGATTGTACCTGCAGCTTTCCCATTACCATCATAAGAAATCTATCTGTCTTTCAACAATACCTCCCTAGCCTGTCTCAATTCTTTTTGTAGACTGCACCTGTTAGAATGGGATAAAGGGGTTAATTGGTGATTGGATATTAGTAAAAAAATCTCAATTTTATAAGGTTTATGTTTGAAACTGAATATTTAAATGTTGAACCAAAAATTTGGTGGGATAATATTAAATTAGAACAGCCCATAAATGATGATTTAACTTATCAGTTGTTTACAGCTTCTCCTTCAGTAGAGGTATTAGAATCTTTTCTAGTTTTGGTTTACTTCAGTCTAACAGCACAGTACATTAGGGAATGAAAAAGCAGACAAACTTACATTCATGTTCAAATTCTTCAATAGAAAAAATAAAAAATAAACTTTATTTTGTATTTCAGAATTTGTTTATTTTTATTTATTTTTTTAATTGAATCATGAATTCTGTGTTTTGATGAGTGAAAAAGCAACTTTTACAGAAAATTGTTTGTGTTTTCATTTATTTGATTATAAATTGTAAGAAAAAAATAAAAAAAGTCATTTAGAATATTGCTTTATTATGTTTTCATGCTAAATGTAATATGTTTTAGATTCTAATTTATATTAAGTCTAAAAATATTTATAATCAACAGTAAGCTGACAATTTTGAAAATATCGGATATATATCGAAAATATCGGATATATATCAAAATATCGGATATTTTTGATATTTTCGAAAATATCATGATATTTACGAACCCTGGTTGCAATTAATGCATTAGAAGTTAAGTCATAAAGTAGTTCTAAATGCACTGCTTTAGTAACCATGCATATGAAAATGGCTACATAAATTTTATTAAATATTCCTTTTCTCTGGTTGCGATATTTAATAAAAAATGGACCGCATAGGTCAAGACCTGCATTGGAAAACGGTGGCCCTTGTATTACTCTTTCAGGGGGCAAATTATCCATTATTTGACTTACAATTGTAGGTTTAATTTTGAAACATTGAACACACTCATGTACAACTTGACGAGCAATGTTTCTTCCATTAACAGGCCAAAATATTTGTCTTACACTATTTAATAGCCCTTGAGGACTAACATGTAAGTCTCTTTTATGATAGTAAAGAAAGATAATTTTAGTCAATTTACTACTTGGGGGTAAAATAATTTGGTGAGATCGGTCATAGCTTAAATTTGAGTTGGCCAAACGACCACCCACTCTTAATTGATCATCTTTATCTAAGAAGGGATCTAAAAATCTCAACTTACTTTTTACAGGGACAGACATGCCTTTTTTCAATGCCGAAATTTCTGATGAAAAATACTCACCTTGAGCACTCTTAATTAAGAAGTTCCTGGCAACCCCAAATTCCTCTAAATTTAAGGAATCTTTAAGTTTGACCGTATTTTTACAGTTGTGAACAAACCTGAAAATAAATGCTAACACTCTCATTAATTTAATATAACTATTTGAAATATTAAGAAAAGAGTCAGTAAAGTCAGAAATTATAACTGAAGTGAGAACCGGAACTGACTTTAGTTCCTTTAAAAATTGTTCGTCTTCCTTATAAGAGTCCTTTTGTGGACAAAAATTTACAATGTCTTGTTTCAGGAAAGTGGGTCCCTCCCACCAGAGTTTATTTGTAGCGAGCGATTTTGCATCCTGACCTCGGCATAACACATCCGCCGGATTCAGTTTTGACGGCACATATCTCCACTCGTAGTTTTTGGTAAGTTCTTGAATCTTAGACACTCTGTTCGCAACAAAGGTTTTAAGAAGATGTGGCGATATGTCTATCCATGCTAGGGAAATTGTGGAGTCCGACCAAAGTATGACTTTGTCGATTTGAAGTTTCATAGCTCTAATTACCTTTTGAGCAAGTTGGCACAACAATAGACAGGCTGAAAGTTCAAGCCTCGGAATGCTGACAGTTTTAATAGGGGCAACTTTACTTTTGCTGCAAATGAGGTGGCAAACAGGCGAATTTGAGTCAGAGTTCGTTTGAAGATAAAGGGAAGCTCCGAAAGCTTTCTCACTCGCGTCAGCAAAACCATGTAAGATGATAGTTGATGCATATTTAATAAGAATACATCTAGGAATTTTGAATGTTTCTATAAGAACTAGTGAATTGAGGAAATTGTCCCACTCTTAAGCAACATGAAGTGGAATTTTATAATTCCAGTCGCACTTTAGCAACCATAGTTGTTGCATGAAGATTTTTGCACGACTAATTACAGGTCCGAGCAAGCCAAGGGGGTCAAAGAGTCTTGCAATTTGACTCAGAATTTCGCGTTTTGTGTAGTCAGAACTTCTGTTGACAGTAACTTTAAAGTTAAATGTATCACTAGTGCAGTCCCATAGTATTCCGAGAGTTTTCGTTGAAACCTCTTCGGCATTTTGATTAAAGGGAAAAATTTGACAATCAGGATTTATTTCTTCAACAGCATTAGAACGCCATTTATGCAAGGCCATCTGACCTCTTTTGAAAATATCTGTTAGTTGTTTTTTAATTTTAAAAAATTCGGAAATGTCTGATGCACCTGACAGGCAATCGTTCATGTACATATCGTTCTTTACAACTTCGGCAGCTAATGGGAAATTGTTTGCTTCATCTACTGCTAACTGCTGGAGCACTCTAGTGGCAAGGTATGGACTACGTGCACAACCGTAGGTGATTGTTTTCAGAGTGCAGATTTTGTCCGGTTCCTCCCTCCCTTCTCTCCACAATATTTTTTGGTATCTAGTATGCAACGCATTTACTTCTATTTGTCGAAACATTTTATTTACATCAACTATAAATGCGAAAATATGTTTTCTAAAACGAATCATAATCGAAAAAAGATCATCTTGTATTATCCCTCCTTTAAACAATAAGTCGTTTAAAGACTTCCCATTAGTAGTTTTACAACTCCCATCAAAAACAAAACTCAGTTTAGTTGTAGTACTCGTCGGTCGCAAAACACCGTGATGAGGGAAAAAATATCCTTTATCAGGATTTATGTCATCGGAGTTTTCTTCCATGTGTCCTAAAGTAGCGTAATCCTTTAGAAATTCTGAGTATAATTCCTTTAATTTGGGATCCCGCTCTAAACGGTTCCATAACTGATTTAATCTTTTAGAGGCAATTTGTTTTGAATCTCCCAGAGAATTATCTAACATTTGAATCTTAAAGGCTAATTCAACAACGTATCTGCCGTCCGGTTTTCGATAGTGAGTCTTTAAAAAATGTTCATTACAGTAATTTAACTCCTCACTAAGGGTTTTAATTCCCTTACTTGCTCCAATTCCCAAAAAGAACTTATTTCTTCTTCCAAATTTGTATAATCTGTTACAAAAAAACATGAATCAGAAGATTCTCTTAAATTCGAGATAGAATTGCATACAGTGCCTGATATAACATGCCCGAAAAATGTTTCTACTAACATTAATTGAGAATCATCAATTTTAATTTTATTCGACCCTATTAATTCATAGAATAACTGCGCTCCAATCAGTGCATGTACGCGTTTGGGTTTATTCCAGTTATTATCCGCTAATTCTATATTCGACGGCAATTTTAATTTTGACGTATTTATATATTTGGGTGAAAGATTGGCGATTTTAGGAACTACTAACATATCTAATTGATAAGATTTAGTTTTGTTTTCATTCGTTAGTTCCGTACTAGCAAATGATTTAGCGTTTAAACATAAATCATTAAGTCCAGAAATGGAAATATGAGTTTTTTGTTTACGCAACCCTAAGAAATTTGCCGCATGAGAACTCAATAAATGCGAGCTCGAACAACTGTCTAATGCAGCAATTAAAGGTTGAAATTCCCCAGAACCGCCCTTCAAATATATCACAGCTGTGTTTAAAATTACACAAGATTTATTCATTTCATTTTCCTTCGCGAAAAATGTTTGATTATCAGGAGAGGGGGAGGGGGGATAATACAGGCTCCGATCTGTCTGGTCATCAACTCTGAATTGCTTACTGATATTATTATTTTCATTTAATGAATGAAGCAAGCTATTACGTTCTTTGCTGTTACATGACAGGCAGGTATTTTTAGATAAACAAGGATTAGGTAAATGATTATTTAGACAAGACTGGCATAAATTAATTTTAACAAATTCTGATCTTTTCATCACATTCATTTGTTTAAATTTCTCACATCTGTATAAAGAATGTGAATCTGTACATCCTAAAATACATCCTTTTCTCTGTTTTGATTTTGTTAAAAGGGATTTTTCAATGTTTGGCTTAGTGCCAGATTTCCAATTATTATAAGGGAACTTTTTTTGCTCTTTTGATATAACAGTATTTTGAAGGATGCGATTTCGTTCTTCCAAAAAGCTTAAGTTATTTAATTTAGGAATTTCGTTTTTAATTAATTTAATTTGGAAAGACCTTTTAATTTCAGGATCCAATTTTTGAAACAAGATGTGCATTATTAAAGAATCTGAGAGTTCGTTAAATTCAAACTCAAGTAATTTTAATGCACGCAAATTACATTTTGTATTATCAATTAATTGCATTAAATGGTTAGGAGAATCTGGTACTTTTGACAAATTAAGTAGTTTAATAATATGGCAATCAATGACAGCTCTTTTATTTTCATATCTTTTTTCTAAAGACTGCCAAAGAGATTCGTAGGTATCTTGGGCTGACTCAAACCTTTTGGCAACACCCTTTAGACAGCCTTTCAAGTAGCATAACTGCTGAGTTGAATTCAGATTTTTATTATTTCCGATAATGAACATAAATTGAGCTTTAAAATTTTGAAATTCATCATATTTCCCATAGAAATTGGGCAGAGGTAAGTCTGGTATTTTACAGTTATTACTAACAGTAGGATTTTCTTTTTTAATATTAGCACATTCATATTTAGATATAAAAATGTTAATTTTTACCACCGATTCTTCCAGTTCACCTTCTAGCTCAGTTGCTACTTCCAAAGACTCTGCTATGTCGACATCTTCCGGAAGAGTTGTATAGGATTCAATCAAATTACGGAGTGACGTTTTAAGCTCCAAATTCGAAACTTTTTGCCTTTTAAGCGCAATCGTTCTTCTTGCTGCTCTTCTTGCGATTCTTTTAGATGGGTGCAATCATATTCGTTAATAAATTTCGTGATTTTGTTTAGTTTGGTTTTCAGTACGCCACGTTGGCAATTTAAAGTAGTTAAAGTAGTCATTTTTTTTTATTATTTGCTGTGCTCCGGTCGGCTAGGACCATATATCGAACACTGATAAAGCAATAGACTGTTATTACTTTTCCATAGGTTTTTATTATTTATTGCCAAGGGGCAATCGTTGAAATGAGCATCTGATTTGAGAGCGAGGGCGCTCGTTACAGACGTGTTGTTTGGGAGACAACGAAGCTCAACTGAACGTTACATCATTTATCAGCTAGGTGGCGCTGATCACTTAATCAAACTTCGGGAGCGCACAGTGACCTTTAGGTTAAAATAATATTTGTTTGAGAGTTATACTAACCAATATAAGATGCGTTTTTTTATTGTAACTATTTTTGTAGGTTTATTATAAACTAATGAAACAGTTCCTTCTAAAGCATTTTGTTTTGTCAAAATTCGACGGGTTCCACCTCGTAATAATAATTTTTTTTTTCTCATTGAAAGCGAAACTAAATTCTGGAAAAGCAGAATTCCTGCTTCCTGCTTGTTTTTTTACAAAATTTTTAGTTTTAATTGATTAAAATAGCAGCTAAGGTTGGCAGCTGTGCATTTGCGCAAATCCTTCATTATGCCCATCATCACTTCATCTTCTTTATCCGTCTGCGCCAAAATGAATGTATGATTAATGTAAAAAACAAGTAGCCAAAAAATCGGTGTATAGTTGTGTCATCTCGGCATCTTAAACATATCTCTTCATCGATGCGAAATGGGAGGAGAGATAATTTAAAAATCAGCAGCAATTTTTCTGCAGTGGGCTTTGCTGACTTTTGCAAGGTCTAGATGCACTCAAATAATTTCTAAAAGAATTGCAATTGTGAGGCAGGTGTCTACCTATAGTAAAATGACAGTACGCTATTATGAGGGGATAGCAGCTCTCCTACAATTCGGAT
This sequence comes from Maratus speciosus, assembly GCA_963932465.1. Taxonomy (NCBI): domain Eukaryota; kingdom Metazoa; phylum Arthropoda; class Arachnida; order Araneae; family Salticidae; genus Maratus; species Maratus speciosus. The sequence continues at coordinate 374,409,517 of OZ010789.1, read as the reverse complement.
AGCTGCAATTCGAAAACTGTTGAAAATATCCCGAAAACTTTAAAAGATTGCGAAAACAAGTCAGTTACAAATATATAGCAGGGCTTGAAATTCAACTTTTCCTTGGAGGGGAGTTTCCCTACCAACATTTATAAATGGAGGGGAGTTGAGCTATTTGGGAGGGAGGAAAAAATCTAAAACCCACTGTTATTTTACATGCTATTTAAAGATTTACATTAATTATTTTGTCATGTCTGTATGAATACACACATGACAAAATCTTTTGACGAAATTCTCTTTTTGTTTTCGCTATCTTTTGACGAAATTCGCGTTTTTTCGCGATTCTTTGACGAAATTTGCATTTTTGTGATCTTTTGGTGAAATTTGCGTTTCTTGCGATCCTTTGACGAAATGAGCATTTTTTTCGCGATCCTTTGTTGAAATTCACATTTTTTCCGCGATCATTTATCGAAATTCACATTTTTTTCCGCGATCCTTTATCGAAATTCGCATTTTTTCCACGATCCTTTATCGAAATTCGCATTTTTCCCTCGATCCTTTATCGAAATTCGCATTTTCCCGCAATCTTTTGACGAAGCGCGTGTTTTTTCCTGGATCCTTTGACAAAAATTTGCGGTTTTTTTTTTATGAAATCCGCGGTTTTCTTCAGCGGCCCTTTGACTAAATTCGCGTTTTTCCGCGATATTTTGACGAAATTTGCATTTTCCCGCGATAACTTGCCGAAACTCGTGTTTTTTCCACATTCCTTAGCCGAAATTTACGATTATTTTTCTATTTTTTTATGTAATTTGCGTTTTTTGCGATCCTTTGATGTAATTTGCATTTTTTTGCGATCCTTTGATGTAATTTGCGGTTTTTTTTCAATCCTTTGATGTAATTTGCATTTTTTTGCAATCCTTTGATGAATTTCGAGTTTTTTTTAGCGATCTCACGAAATTCACGTTTTTCCGCGATCCTTTGACAAAATTCCCGTTTTATTCGCAATCCTTTGCGACGAAATTGGCGATATTTTCCTCGAACGATTGAAGAAATTGATTTTTTCGGCGATCATTTGTCGAAATTCGCTATATTTTCTGTTGAACTGATGGCCAATTTTCATAATTTTCGGAACGTAATGCCTTAAATTTTCAGAAAATTCGGAACAGATTCCCCCCATAAATTTGCCAATCGGTCGCAGACATTTTTCAACCAATCTCGAGAAAAAAATAATGAAATCTGTTTATTGATCGCGTGAAAAATAAGTGAATTTCAACGATCTTTCGCAGTAAAAAAAAATTGCAAAATGTGTCAATTGGTCGCTCGAAAATATCAGGAAATTCGTAAAGGCATTCGCGGGAGTTGATCGTAATTTCAAAATGCAAAATTTTCAGGAAAATGGTGGGTTTTTTTGGACGGGACCCTCCTGCCCTCGATATTCTTTGGGCGGGATTTCAAAATTTTGGGCGCGAATCCCGCCATCCCGCCCTGAAATTCAAGCCATGTATAGTATAGAGCGTTCTCGATTTAGTATGAAATGTCTTACACGAAAAAATACATGTATTAAAAACCTTGATATGCAAACCTTTCAATATCCGATCACTGCCTTAAATACATCACTAACGCTAATCATATGCAGAAGAGCGTATTATAAGCCGAATACGCTTTAACTAAATAAAACAACACATGTAACCCTTGTAAATTTATTTTAATAAGAGTATCAAGTTAAGTATACACGATGTGCCCACCATCCTCAAAAGTACACCTGATTCGAGCTACAACCTCTTGTTGAGCGTTTGGCAAACATTTGAAGTGTTACGTTGCAGCATGCTTCTAAAATACGGTGTCATAAATCGTCAATATATTGAACAATAGTAATCTACAAAATTGGTTTTTCACATGATAAAGACACAAGAAAAGACTTAATCCAGTTAGGTCAGCGGATCATGCTTACCCTTCACATTACCTCCACAGCCTTCGATCTGTCCCTGAAATTAATTTTCGCTCAGAAATTTTGTACAACGCTAGTTGATGTGGAGTGGCGCTATCATGCTGGTATCAGAACGTAGATGAAACAATAACAAATCATTAAGGAAATTGATTATTACTATTTCCAATACCTCCAAGTATCTTTGTTCCGTTAAGGTTCCAATGTAGAAAACAAGTCGTATGGGACGATTGTTCCAAATCTCGCACCAGGCACTGAGGGAACGCCACACTTCATCGTGTACTTTCTGTCACTATGACGAGTTTCAGGTGCCGAATAGTGCGAACTGTGTCAGTTTAAAATCCCATTGCGGTTTAATTTCCCGTTCATCCATCGACATAATGCCATCAAGAAATCCGACTGTTGAATTCAGTGTATTCATCATGAAGTTGCACCAACCGTAACGTTTCAAAACGTTATTTGGCTTGCATTAATGTTACGAAGTGAGATTTGATACAAAATTGGCATAACATTGAGATGACAGGCCACACTCCACCATGATGTCCCTCGTACTACAATACAGATGGGATAGCAAAAATGCCACTAGATTCACGTGCACACCTTGAAGTCTAGTCCTACCGAAGTGAGGACGCCGCTGTTTAAAGACCCCTAAAGTGAAAATTCTGTAAAGTGACAGTCAACTTTGATAACAATGCCTGCATTAGTATGAAAACGATAAGAAAAGCCTAATACATATGGCCGGGACGAGAATTTTGTGGAGAATGTAAGGTTTAATGATATATAACGCTGCGTTCAAATTTTAGAAGATTTACTTTTCAGAGCATATACATAACACAGTTATTTTAACGCGTAAGACGTCCTTTACGTAAAATTAAATCTAGAAACTCTTTACACTTTTGTCGTTGATATTTTTAGCTATTTCTCAAACTTTTCGAGATGGAGTCGATACCCTCTGCATTTCGCCACTAGGGGCCACTCATATGATAGCGTATAATCGTTTGCCAGATATAAATTCACTTTTTACACAAGACTAGTTTTATTTTTTGAAAAGTTTTTTACGCGAATCCCGCCATTAGTTTACAGTTTGCGCCCTGTATAAATTTATACACGGCATTTTAAGGTTAGACTTAAGACAAATATTTATTTGGCTTAAAATATTCTTGGAATTTTGAAATTTAAAGGCAAAATTCAAACGCTTAAATAAATCTCCTTAAAGACTCACTTCTAAATATCTGCTTTTTAGTTCAGCAGAAAGAAAAATATTTTTACAAATAGCTCACCATCAAATCGTATATGCCATCAATAATTCTAAGGAAAGGAACTAAAACTAAACACATGCTTCACTGCAGAGTAAATATTTTGATATCCTGGACCAACAAAATTGGAGATCGAATTTATGCAACAAGATCAATATGACAGTAAAGCCTCTGTCTATAGCGTGAACATCTGAGAATCGAACAAGGTATGTTTTCGCTAAAAATTTTCTATCAATGCGTATCTTTTAAATATAAGTTTGTAGAAATCGATAAACTTTCTTTCAAATATGTACATCCAGAACACACACACTCAAAAAAAAAAAAAATGCCTGCATTTCAATCAAATTTAAAGCTTTATTTATTTTTTAAAGCTTTTCATTTTTGATGAATGTTTTGAAGAAGTAACTTCAAAATATTTTGATGTATCTTTTTTGTTGTTGATGATGTTTCTCTTTATCGACTTTAAAATGATTTAGATAAATTTCAGGAATTTATATAAGTTTTTCAAAAAAATATTCTGAAAGATTTTAAATTGATAGGTTTTCAAAAAAAAAAAAATTACATCGTTATTTGCTTGCAAATATAGAAAGAGGAAAACACCATCTTATTTTCCACTACGTACACTAAGCTTATGGTTAGGGCCTACAAATTTTCTGGAGCCCTCAAATTTTGAATCCTATGTTTTTGTCTCGAGTATATGGACGTTAGAAACCAATTTAATAATTTAAGGAACTAACAAAAATTACTATAATTTTCCCTTTTTATAACGATATTCGTATCAGATATTGCACCTAACCGGCTTAATACAATAAGCAGATAAGCTCTTTCTTTGAATACAAAATCAATAAGCTAGAAGCAAATTTAACTCTATGACGAATACAAAATATCGCCGATATATTGAAAAAATATCAACTGTCGTGCTATTGAACATCCGTTCCTATTTAAATCCCTACCATCGCAAAAAAAAAAAAAAAAAAAAAAAAAACGTGTAATTTCAACAATTTTTACTTTCTTCTATATTCAAGAAGATATTGAAGAAAGTATTGGATCCGTGAAAATTTTCGGCTTCCTGTTAACAACAAATTTATACGTTTTAGAAGGCACTGAACACGATTTGACTATTTTCAGAAAATGACTGTCGTTGAATCTGTCTGTGTGTATGTGACACAAATTTTTTGGGTGCTCTAACTGAGGAACTGTGGCACGGAATTGAATAAAACTTCAAATTCATTTAGACTCGACATAAATTGGTGTTGATTGGGTTTTGGTATAAATCTCCTAGCAGGTAGCGCTGCTATGCTGCATTTTTCACGAATTCTAAAATAGCTACATCTCAAGAACTAATGCACGGAATATCATGAAACTTTAAATTACTTGAGACCTTTAACTAAAAAGATGCTGGTAAGATTTGGGCTCGAGAAGTGGCACTGATATACTCCGTTTCTCACGATTTCTGCGATGTCTCTATCACGAAACCCAATATACGGAATTTAATCAAACTTCATACTCTGTTAGACCTTGGAAAATAGATGCTGATTCAATTTTGGCTACGGTCAATTAACAAGTGGCGCTTGTATCACTGCTTGGGGAAAGGTTCCTACTTCTTCTTGACCACAATCAATTGATGTAATTTAGCAAGCGTGATATATTTTTTTATTATTATTATCCCGTGGGGTTCGCACGGTCGTGTGTTCAGCAGTGTGGATCGGTCCTTGTCAGGGTCTGGATGTTTACGAGTATTCCAAGTGTTGCCACTGGCACTCGACTGTTCGCGGGCCTCGACAGGGGAGGAGGACCAGGTCGCTCAACACTCCTGCATGAACTGTCCACCGGAGGGCGGAGCTTAACGGCTCCAACCAATGGGAAAACAGCTCCATATCCACTACTTACCATCCTCTTAAGGGTGTATTCGAAAAAATATTTTTCCACCCTCAACAGCTCGAAATTTTCTGAGACATTTTCAGACTCATTTTTAAAAGTAAAAACATGAAACTTGCTGAGGTGATTTTTGAAGAGATATATAAGAAGCCGTGTGATTTCATTTTTCGCTCCATTAATTAGAATTTGATTTTTAAACAATTATTTTCTCAGTATGACCATTTTTTTAATCCCCAGATCTCCCGCTTCGGAAAATTCGGTTCAAAACGTCCACTTTGACAGCATGTTTTGCAATATTTTCTGCATTTATCAAAAAATCGACAAGCACGGCACATTATGTAGTTTCTAAATAAGAGAATTTGCCAGTTTGATGCGTTTGAGAGCAAAAATTAATTTAAAAATAAATCAGAAACTAAGCAGTTTGGATTGGAATACACCCTTAAGCAAATCACTGTTATGTTGCTATGCCCAGTGCATTTCTGGTCTCCACGTTCGATGCAGATTAAGCGGAGAAGTTTTTCACTCTGTGCAGGCGCTCCGCAAGCCAAAGTGTTGACTTGACTTTATTTACTGATCACAGTAATTCTATGCTAGATTCAAAGAAGGACATTATACTTCATATCCACAACTATTTCTGTGTGAGTACGCTACTTAAATTAATATATTAGAATGATGTAGAAGAAAGTTTTTGTATGGCACAACATAGTAGTTTTTAATTTAAACAAGTTTGAAACATTTAAGGTTTTTTTTCTTTTTTTTTTTAAGATTTTTATGTGCTTTTAAACTGTTTAATTAAATAATCTGTATTTTTGTATTTGCTTTTAATTAATATAGTTAGGTCAGTTTGAAAGCTCATCACAATTGAAAACACATTTTTAATTAATTGTCAACTATACAGGAGTTGATTTATTCAAATTCTTTTATTTGACCCTTAGTGAGATAACTAGGAACGTTATATTCAGCATTTATTATAGGAGACATGCTTTACTGAACAGCGATAACATATATTGTGTTATATTTTACACTAATAATATAATTAAAAATTATTTGAATCGGGTACCGCCGATGCATCCTAATGTATGCGAATTGTGTGTCCTCTATAAAAAGTATAAAGACTATGTGTCCTTTTTTACTGGGAACATGTGGTAGTGTAATTTAATATCATATAGGAATTTCATTATGTTTCAGGCAGTGTAACATCTCTAAAATTTAACTTAAGAAATTACCACTCATAGATCATAATATACTTGAATTATTTTTCTGTGTCCCTAAAAACTTATGGCGAACACTTTATGTACCTTTTCAGTAAAGAACTTGCTGTAGTAAATTTCAATGAATCTACATAAACTTCGTGTTTTTCCATGCATATTTACGAAAGTTAGTGCGGCTGCGTGAAGACGGACAGACAAATCGAAGTCATAAAGACTTTTTAATTATGTTGGAAAGTGTTATAACGTGATTTTTTATGTCTATGATAATCAACTGATTTCGGTTTCTACATAGCTATACAGATAAGATAAAACAATGTTATAAAAGATTCACATATATATTTCTGCTTTTTCTTTAATTCTGCGTTACATAACCTATAAAAAAATCAATGAATTCAAAATAATGTAAAAGTAAAAAATATACAAGTAGAACTTGAAAAATACATAAGATGTTTTTCTTTAGAAAATTATGTATATCCACAGCAATTTCAAACAGACAGATACTGACAGATTTCATTAATGCATGATTGAGATATGCTTTTACGCTTACTGTTCATTCTTAAATTATCTTTATTATAAATATGCTTTAAAATTCATCTTTCATACCTTATATTGTAAAAAGGTACAGTAGTGAAAAAAAAAAGTAAACACCCCCTACTAACTCCTCAACAAATTATCGTAGACGAAAGTTATTGGTACCGAACGATTGGAAATAAAGTCTATTTTTAAATTATGTATATAAAATTTGCTTAGGGGGCCATCTACATATTAAAACGAATCCAAACTTCATTTTTTTCAATGGCAATACCCAATTTTAACGAGATATTTCAAATCTTTGGTTCAAACTATGCCTAGACACCAAATTTTAAGTCATTTCAATGATAAGTTTTTGAATTATAAAAATTCAAAATTTAGTGCTTCTAAAGTTAAATTACATTTTCATATTTTTATTTATATCTCCTGAAATTATGCTCCTAATGTGCTAATCTTTTGTGTAGCAATAATACTAATATACCCAAACATAAATACGCTGAATTTGCAATTTTTATAATTTTATGATATAAATTATGAATTATGAAATTAATATTCGAAAAAATTATGAATTGCAACCTACATTTTTTTGATGGATTTAGATTTATTAAGTCCTGCTTTATGAAAATCTAAAATTTCACATTTTACTTCCAAGTAGTTTTCAAATTATGCTTTAAAAACGGCAAAATGATGTTTTAAGGGGCCGTCTATGATAGAAGTGACTAGAGATTTTGAAATTTCTTTTGCTAACCTGTAATCTAGAAGGCTTCATGGACTGTATGAGTGGTGCTGAAGGTGTCTTGATCAAGAAGAGGGCTCTCTCGGTTAACAATAGAGTACTGAATTTCAATTTGGATACAACCCTTAAAATACGCTCGTTTTAAAATAATTAATTTCTCGGAAACTTATCGTACGAATTGCCTAAAATTTTGTTTTTAGGCTAATTAAAGGGTGTAGAGTTCATTTATGCTGTCAGAATTGTATGCTGCTATTGAAAAAAAACAAAGTTATGGTTCGTTTTAATATGTAGATGGCCCCCTAAGCAATATTTATATACATCATTTAAAAGTAGACTTTATTTCCAATTGTTCGGTACCAGTAACTTTCTTGTGCAATAATTTGTTAAGGAATTAGTAGGGTGTGTTTACTTTTTTTTTTTCCATGACTGTACCGTGCTTATCTTTCAAGCTTCAGGATTTTAGGATCAATGGTTAGAACAGGGCATTATAATGCCTATGTCGGTTACATATAAGTTAGTTGTATGTTTTCCTATCATTTGCTCCACAATATCGCCAAAATTCTACAACTAAATACCATATAAAGGTATTCAATGTATTAAGATTTTATCTGCAAAGCACCGAAATAATGCAATAACACTTTTCAAATTTGTTCAATAGAAGGTTATGGATTAAGTTATTTTTTGATGAAAGAAATTCAATACATACAATAGGTATAACAAAGCCCCTTTTTTTAACAAAATGAAAGCAATTACTAACAAATGAAAAATATTAAAAATAACACAACATTTTTTTTATATAATCGAGTTCGTTTATCATAATTATACCCTTTGATTCTACCTACGATTGATCCTATGATCAAACAACTCGGCGCTTAAAAATACCGAAAAAAGAAATGCTTATTTTTAGATTTGCAAATGTAAAGCGCAGTATATTCTATCGAAAAAAACAGTGCACCTCAGTCATATCAATTTCATTGTGCTTGAAGTAGTGCAATATTTTTAAAATGCATGGCAAACAATTCTCCCCCATAGACCATAATGCATAATACTTCTTTTGTGTGTTCCTGCAAACTATAAGTGCTACACACTTCATTTTGAATGGGGACTATTTTAAACAGTAAACCACAATAACATATGCCAATTACTACGTGAAATTCCAGGTAGATTTACGAATGCTAGAATGCGTACAGAAAGACGAATCGAAGGCGTTGAAAAGTGTTAAATAAAATAACGTGTTAAAAAAAAGTGAAGAAATATTCACTGTGTAGTGTACAGTATTCATATTCACATTATGTCAAATTTTTATCTTGAAAACGTCTTCTAGTAAGTGTGTAAGAAATTACGTGCAATATTTTAATATCACACGTAAACCAATATAAGTAAAAGCACTTAATAAATATTCTACAAACTCAGTATTTAGGTGTTGATGAAATTACAAGTGCTTTTTTTTGTAAAATTAATTTTTATATCATATTTTGCATTTTTATGATTATTATTCCGCATTATTGTGAATACATATTCAGGTAAACTCACCAGTAGTGGGTCACAAGGACGTTTATCTAATTATTATTAAAGTGTTAGTGAATACCAAAAGGTATATGTATATTTTAGCCTGGCCCTAACCATCATGTATCAGAATAAACATTCAAAGTTTCAAAATATATTCTTCGAAAAAAAAAGAAAAAAAAATCTCTGCCGGCCCGGCCTACAGGCGGAGGTAGATTTCGAATTTAAGTATACTAATTTCACCAACAAAAACTAAATCATGATTAGATATAAATCCACTTTAACAATTTTATCTGGCCGCTTTTGACGAGTTTTTATTTCATTTTTATATAATAGCTGGTTTTATCAGAATCATGTTATGGCGGTATTAAAAAAAAATTTCCATGCTCAACAACTCGAAATTTTCTGGCACATTTTCAGATTCATTTTTAATAGAAAAAATATTAAACTTGCTGACGTGATTTTTGAAAAGATCTATAAGCGACATGTGTTTTTATTTTTCTTTCAATTAATTAAAACTTGATTAATAACCAATTATTTTCTCAGTAGGGCAATATTTTTCGTTTCTAACACAATCGCTTCGGGAAATTCGGTTCAAAATGTCCGACCGAGATTTTATGCCCTTGATTTTATGTATCAGTTTGGAAGAGATTTGTGCAGAATTGTGGAAGTTACCGTGTCCAGAAGAAAGTGATATATATATATATATATAGATAGATAGATAGATAAAGTTTTTTACTGAGGGTGGTTTTGGGCTCTAGGGGGTTATGATCGGTGTAGATCTCCAAAATTTTTTCAGAAATTCCAACATAGGAACGATCCCAATAGGTAGTATTTCATACGAAATCTACTTAAAACATTACCCTCTTCTATGCTCCAGTGGTGGGCCTAATAAATTTGTGATGCATGAATCTTTAAGTTTTCGGCTTATACAAAAAATTATATACAATGTAATAGAGTGTATCAACTGTAGTTTAATTTAAAGTGAAACATAATATTAAAGAAACAATGTTTTAAATAAAAAGTTATCTCTTAATGACATCCCTAAGAATTTGCCAAAAAAAAAAAAAAAAAAAAAAAAAAAAAATCTGTTTTTGAAGACACTCTAGAAAAATAAACAAACGTACAAGCAGAAATAAAAACAGTTATTCCAAACAGTTTATGGAAAGTTAACATTTAAGGATGTTAGTCAGTCAGATTTCTTTGAGTAGTTTTTCAGAAATGCATTTTTGGCTTGTTTTTAAACTTTAAAAATGAGTGACCCACTACTGGTACGTGGGCCACTATGGGTGAATTTGACTTATGTATTTTATTATATTCTTTTTTGTAAAACTTGAGGGAAAATGACGTTAGTATTTACTTTACATATGATATTTGTTCCGAGATTATTCTGAATTTTAAAACATGTGTCTCAATTTAAAAGTGCCTAATTTAGACTTAAATAATTTAATTGACTCATCATAAAACATACGCTTGAAAGCATAAGTGTTGCTTATACCTCGATGGTACAAAAGTTCCTTACTGATTAATTTCATGTGTATTGAAAAATAAATAATCATGGGAAACAATTTCTAAAAAATCACAAAAACTGACAAATTGCCATTAGCTTACAATCTACTTTCATAAAGAAAGGCTTACAACATTTATTTTATTTTATTTAGTTTAAACAATTAGATATATCGATATCTTGTTTATCTTAAGGATTAAAACTTTTCTTGTCATCTTAAGAGAAATTTAATAAAATGGTGTTTATGACGGCCAATTATCTACACGAGGGATATAGGCCCGAAGGGGGTGCCCTCCGTTTGGGTCTTGCTAAGGGAACCTAACCCGTATTTACGCAAGGAAATCCGAGGTTTCAAAAAATTATTTTTCCCATTTTGCTATATAATTGTACTAAACTTATAGCAGCAGGGGGTTTGAGATTCCCACTCCCCCTCCTCTCTCTGTATCACTGCCACTGACTAACATGTATGCATTTTATTGATGATTTTGCTACACATAAATAAAAGTAGAATATGAATAACTATAAATTCCATCTTGCAATCAGCGGAATCTGAATTATCATAATTGTTTTCTTTTTTTACCTAAAATGTATGCGTTTAGTGATGATTTTTCCACATAATATACGTAAAAGTAGAATTTAATCATTAATAGATTCCATCTTACAATTGTAAGATGGTACATCTTACCACAGTTGAATACATTTAGAAAAATGAATGTGAACTTCAATTAACTGTAAGGGACTTCCAAAAAATCAATCGAGTGCAGCGTCTTCGAATTTATTAAGACGGTTCTGGCAACACGAAAGAGAAAAATATGAAATCGGAGTCCGAACTCGCGTGTTCACTTTTTCGAGCCAAATTTCATAATTAGCTTATACAAGTCAACCTTCTGCACATGAAGGAAAGCGCGACATTTGTTTATTTTCGTACGGGGTTCTGTCGTAATCGCAACTGTAATCGAACTGCGAATGTATCTTCTTGATGCACTACCAACTCTCTAAGTTTAGGGATTGATTTCAGCAAACGCAAAATCGTCTGTCACGGTCTTTTAAAATAGTTGCTCCTTCATTTTTAGAAACATAATAACCACCGTATAAACAAAGAACGACAAGTTATACCCAAGCAAAACGGACCTAAAAAACCCTCATCCAAGTAAACACTCGAAATGTATGTAATATAAAGCAAAAATTTCCGCTCAAAATAAATTTCTCACTGGCTGTGGTCCAAAGAGATCTCCAATCCCACCCGCGTCTGCAAGCATCTGTTTAAATCAAGTCAACGTTTTTCAAAAAAGTGAATTTAAACATATTTATTCCTCTGACGAGATGACAAGTATTCCTGCGAAGACGTGTGACGGGAAGAATTTGACTCATTTAAAGCTTCCGAGCGGATTTTATCGTTTGAAATCATTGAGCAGTATTCCGGGAGTGGGGTGAGGTGCTTAAGGAGAGATTTTGCAGGTCTGGCGAAATGTAATTGGATTTGAATATTTTCAAGTTAAATTTAGGTGTTTATTTTTACTTTTTTTTAATTTTTTTAGAATGTAAAGAAAAACTGGCTTAACACTTTAACTTAAAACTTTAAAAATGTTTTAAAAATGTATCAACTCATTGGTTTACAATAGTATTTCTCAAATTGGGGTACGAGTTTTTGCCGACAACTAACATACTAATCTCTAGGTCTAAGCTGACAATTAACATCCCAACAAAAAGTTTTCGGTTAAAAAAAAAAAAAAAGCGCCAAGTTCTCCTTAATGTTTCGGCCAGAAAAAGTAGTCATATCTGAAGTTCGCACAAGTTAAAAGCCAAACATCCCAAATCTTTCATTGAAAATGGCTTCCTGCGACTTGGCCGTTAATGCCTTATACAGCATTTCAAAATTAATGATTGGAAATTATGCATTTATGAATTATTTAAATATTAAAAGTAATATTAGAATGCAAAGAGGCAAATTCACATAAAGACATTATAAGTAAAAGATTTCTGATAACTACCATTCAGTTTCAACAAACAATTAGTTTTGGTTACAGGTTTTTTTGTCCACTTGTGGTTTAAATGCCATTTTCTACGGTCTAAAGCTAAAGTCATTAACGTAAAACCCAAGAAATTAAACAAAATTTACTTACTTCAAATCTCGCAATATGTTACATTATATTTTATTGTATAATATTGAAATCTTGTGTATTGACGAAAGAGATTTTTTTCGTTTGAACATTGATTATAGTTTGTTTGCATACATTAAGAGGTATTCGATTTATAAACCGTTAAAAGCTGATACTAATTATGTTTTAGCAATTAGGGATATTATCTCCTGAATACAAGTATTTTGTTATTTTTAACTTCTAAGCATTTAAATAGACTGAAGTTATAAACACATGTATAATAATCACTTATAAACAGATAAAGTTAAAAAATGCTATAAAAAGTGATAGAAAATCTTTATTAAGATTGACGATCGTTTCGTCGCACCAACGGCGATATTTTCAAAATCATTTATGATAGAAAATACTTTCGCAAAATATTTTAAAACAATAAACCTAGTAAACAATGTCACGAGACATCCTGTACTCCTGTCTCGTGACATTGTTTACTAGGTTTATTGTTTTAAAATATTTTGCGAAAGTATTTTCTATCATAAATGATTTTGAAAATGTCGCCGTTGGTGCGACGAAACGATCGTTAATCTTAATAAAGATTTTCTATCACTTTTTATAGCATTTTTTAACTTTAGATTGAAGTTTTTTAAATGCTTTTTTCAAATGTGTATTTTATTTCTGTACTCTGTGCCACAAAATGCCTAAAATAATCAAAAAATGTAGTTGGCATGTAGCTCATTTGTACAAATTTTCAAATTTGAAAAACTCTCTCGAAGGCATTAACGGCCAAGTCGCAGGAAGCCATTTTCAATGAAAGATTTGGGATGTTTGGCTTTTAACTTGTGCGAACTTCAGATATGACTACTTTTTCTGGCCGAAACATTAAGGAGAACTTGGCGCTTTTTTTTTTTTTTTTTTTTTAACCGAAAACTTTTTGTTGGGATATCACTATTTTTTGTGTGTTTTTTCAAGTTTGTTATTCTAAACTATATTAATATGAAAAAACTTAAATTTCGGTACTTTTACGTTAGCCGGGAGCAAATCTCCTCATTAGCCTTTTGTTTTTTCGCCAATAGCAGTTTTCATTTTTCACATGTGTAAATTAGAAACAATGCTTTGATTTTCAAATAAAATATTTTGGTTTATGTTATTATTACTTATTTATTTATTTCTCTGTTAAATATTCTATTAAATAAAATGAGGGAAGTGCATCTATTTTAAATGAGATGACTGAAAAGTATATATCTTTAAATGAAATGAATGCAATAGGAACAATGGAGTTGGGAACAGTATTTGGGGATTTGCCACTTGCGCCCGGTAACTTAAAAATACCTAAATTTATTTTATTGAGTTTTACAAATTTATGCTTTATTTTTTTTTTTTGTATTAAAGTACTAGCCGCCTCTAGCAAGCAGTATTTACCGTATTAATTCCATGTTAAACGTTGCATCATGTTACTGTTATTCATAATTTAATTTACTTGCCCATTCTTTCGCCAAGTCTGAAGCTTTTGATAGAGAAATCAAGAACTCTTTTCGATCATGGAAGCACATGATATATTTGGTGTTGTTATGTATTTCATCTTTCGTGACAAATATCTCTTAACTCACTTATGCATGCTTCCTTAGCAGTTACGATTCGTTTTCTAATGGGAAATTTTTTATCCTATTAAGTAATCTTTTCTAATTGGGCTCACTGCCAATTGTTGTATTTTAACTGATACGACTGGGTACAAGTGAAACGGTTCTTATGAAATCCTTTGACAATATCTGCAATTGCATTAAACCATATTGATGCTAATATATTTTTGTTTCACGTTAACCTTTTCAATAGACTCGATTACGGAAGAATAGAAGGTCTACCGGTTCACTGCCATGATCCATTTGAAAATCTATCATTCTTCTCATCTGATCGTGTTGAAGAATTAGTCAATGTGCCATGGTTTTAAGATTTTAGCTAATTTTATTCGAAACCTGAAAACTAAAATGCGAGGAACCAGATTATAGAAGATTCATTCTAACGTACATATCGATTAACAGGTTACCTATTATAGAATTATAATAATCATAAGGAGAACTGGCAGTCTCAATGCTTTAATAGTTTCCGTAAATTCTCTATATATAATACAGAAGTTGTAGCGGTGTAAAGATTAACAACATAGTCACAGTAAGTATAATAACAGTACAATATAATAACAATAGCAGAGGTTTTGGGCAGTGACGAAACTATCAGCACTTTGGAAATATTAGTACGTTATATTATTTAACTATTCAGATGATATGCGGAAAAATAAAAATAGATGGCTCGCATTAATAATTAACTCATTGAAAAATAGCCACTAGCGTCAAATATTCGCCAAGCTTGGCGACATTATCAAAGTATCGCCAAATTTGGTAATATAACATGTCAATTCTCAAATTTGGTGACAAAAAACGTTTTGTTTATTCTGATGTCATAATGATGCATGTGTATTATGTATTATACACATACCTATAATATGTATGATGCAAATGTATTACGTATTATATGTATATGTATAATATGTATGATGCATATGCATAAGTTCATTAACATCACTAAAACGCACTTAAAGAAATAGTGTTCTATAAATAGTAGGGATAAATGCCAGATTGACCAGAGTGCTATTGAGATTAGAATTCCGACATTTATAATAGACGGGAGGCGTCTGTACACACCATTACCTCATCGAGTTTACAGCTGAAATTTTAGGATTAGTTAAAACTAGATTAGCATATTTAAATGTAACTGGTCTGTTAAGTGATATCTTGGTAGAAACCACCTGAAGACCTAATTTTAGTGGTTAACTGATAGGTTTACTATTGTATTTTTCTGCATCCAAAAGTTTGGAAACATGGAGGAATGGGTTACGGAAAACACAATGGAAAATCCACCAATTAACCCGTAAAATTGGGTCTGTAGGTGGTTTCCACAAAGATATGAATTGGCAGACCAGTTACATTTCAATACGCTAATAAATATTTAACTAATCCTAAAATTTCAGCCGTCAACTCGATGAGATGATGATCTGTGCAGACGCCTCCCGGTCTTTAATAAAATTTGTTTTAAGGAAGTAAAAGATAGAAAGATGGACAGATAAACTGAAAGATTTGCCTTATTAAGATTTTTGTAAAAGCAAATAAAAATTCATTGAGGTTGAAATCATGTAACACCTTTATAACTCAGGCTAATTTTCTGTAATCGGGTTTTGGCGACCAACATATCTTATCTATAACTATCATCTTTCTTTTACAGATTTAAAATTAACAATAAATTAGGAGTCAGTAGACTAATAATACAATATAATAACATTAGCAGCGAACTTCGGACGCCGCATCTGTCGCACATCGTTAAAGACAGTTTATTAGTTACACATTTCATTTAATTAAAAGGATATTTTTAAACTTTCATATGGAATTAGGATATTTTTCCACTATAGGGACCTTGGCATTTTTTTAAAATCTTGGCGCAGTTCGGACTTCAGAAACTGAGATATGTTGCCAAATGATATAAACAACTATGAAAACAAACCTGATGAACTTTTATGTTATTTATATACATATAAACATTTTATTTATACATGTATAAAATATTATTTTTTATATACAAATTATTTATGTTGGTATATAAAAATAAATAAACGGGTTCCTTACATTAAATAAATTGTAAACATATAGAAAAAATTGCTTGTGTATATGACACAGTAAATAGGTTGATAGAAAATACGTTATTATCAAATTTCTTTTCTCGTCAAGGCTATTTTCTGTATTTCGTCAAGACTACTATATCGGAAACGTACCGAATTGCGGTTATATTTTGTTAAATGTTTTATTGTTTTAATATCGTAAATATATCATAATCTATACTGATTAAAATTTTTAGGTGTATTCATTTTTTCTATTTAACAATCATCTTAGGAAAAGAATATATATAAAATGTTATTCTGCTTGAAATCACGCGACCCCCTTCAAAACTCTGTAATCGAGTTTTGGCGACTAACATTGGCGCAATTGAATGTGTTAAGGGACTGTTTACGGCCAAATGAACACCCCCTGTTTGAAGGGTTTAGAGGCGGAAATTCTGTGTTTTCAGATTTTTCTGGTTAATTGTGCAACAAACCCGACTTACTTGAGAAATTTCATGATTCTACGACTTTTAGAAGTACCTTAGTTATTTGATGATGCGAAGTGAGTCAGTGACAAAAAAGCGCTTTTTCGGAATTTAATATTTCGAAAACTACTAAATATAGAAACATGAAATCGCGGAACCTTAGTTCAGTTTGACCATACAAACAAGTGTATAAAAGAAAATTTTCTATATCTCTCCCTAAAACGACGTTATGAGGGGGTGAAAAGTACGCCGAAATGGTTCAGGAAAAGGTAGCTTACGGCTTGTGCGAACTTGGCGGACGCACTGCCGTGCTCCCAGATAAGCGCATTGTAGCTAAATAAGTCAAATAAGCTAAAGGTCAAATAGGTCAGTAAAAAATAAGTCAAATAAACCAAAGGGCCATAATAAAACCAAAAGCCAAATAAGTCAGTGAAAATGTTTTTTTTTTCTTTTTTATCACTGACTGTTTTTAAAACTATATCTAAAGACACGTTTGGTCAGGAGGGCGTGCCCCGATGTGGCACGTATGTCAATTACTATGAAATGCCGAAAAAGAATGAGATTTGATAATTATCACACAAAAGTATTTTTTTCTTTTTTAAAAAAATTCAAATTTTGTTTAACATGTATGTACAGACAGACTATTACCTATAATGCAAACATTTTTACATACATTAATCTTGGATTCTCCCCGCCCCTAGTGTTGCTATGCAACGTTCTCGACATGTAACTATTTTGACTTTCTATATCAATTAAAAGTTTTACTTCTTCAAACGAAGTTCATTAGACAGTCACTATAATAAAATAACAAGTGGACCCATTTTTTGCTATGTATGTATATTATAAAGCTGAAACATATCAATGAATAATGCTGACGTCATACTGTATGTAGCAACATCCGACCAATAACTTTCGTATTTACTGCAGTTTTTTTTTTAATTTCTAAACATTACACAATTTCTGTGTTTATACCGCCGAATAGAGAAAAAAAATTCTTTCAAATGTAGTTTGTTTGAAAACTATATCTTAATTTACTATTTGCTATTTTTTATGATTTAAAAAATAATTTTGAAGCACGAAATTTTTTTTAAAAAATCTACCTCTACCGCGTGCAGCCCTATTAAGAAAGATTAACTCGTTTGCAATTGAAACAATATAAATAGTTCAGCATTTGTTTCCGGCTAGTATTGCTTAAAAAAATGAACGTTCCATAAATAGACAAATAAAATAATATAAATAAAACACAAATTTAATAAACATGTAACAAACATGTAATTGCTTAAACCACTCAAATTACCAGAACGAAAATGGCTGCTGTAAGTAGCGCAATCTTTGGCAATTTCTTCAGCTATTTACTCCTGACTTGCGGCTAATACAAAAGTGTCACTTTTAATAAAGTTCAAAACTTTATTTGAATACATTATTGTTATTTTCATGTAAAAATGATTTTTTGCTGACGAGTTTCCAATAAAAAGAAATGGTTTCACCTACAATCTGTAGCATGGCGAAGCCCGGGTTGGATTCTCTAGTATTATCATAACTAAGAGATCGACCGAAAATTCAATTTCGTTTTCGTTTTCGTTTTCAGCCCAAATATGA
This sequence comes from Maratus speciosus, assembly GCA_963932465.1. Classification (NCBI taxonomy): domain Eukaryota; kingdom Metazoa; phylum Arthropoda; class Arachnida; order Araneae; family Salticidae; genus Maratus; species Maratus speciosus. The sequence continues at coordinate 374,391,148 of OZ010789.1, read as the reverse complement.
GTTTCGGTGAAAATGCTGCCGAAAATTCGGCCGGACCGAAACTATCTGCATTCCAAAAATTTCGTTTCTTCCTTCGTAAATTTTCAACATTACTCATTGATTTGAGCTGTATGGGCTCAAATGAGACACATTTTATTTATTGCTATAAACTTTACTGTTTATCGCCATCCCTGCACTAGCAATTGAAGATGACTTATGATTCTATCTCAGCAAACACTGAACATTAAAAAAATACGAAAGGGTAAAGAAGCGCACTCGTCGTATTAAACAGTGTTGAATTCAGGGAGGAAATAGTCCTCCCCCCGGGCCATTCTGTGTTTTCAATGGTCAAAATGTGCAATCCCCCCCCCCCCCCCCCGCCGGAACTCTATCATGCCCATCCGGAGCTATAAAAATGTCTGAATTCAACACTAGTATTAAAAAACTGGCTACTTGTAAAGCTCACATTAAATGTAACATAAAAATTATATTTACTATCAATGTTGCCTTTGTTTCTATTTTCGAATTGTTCTAACGACGCTATAAGAAATTGTTTTAAAGATGACGTTTTAATTATAGCGTTTTAAATATGACTTCATTTTCTTTCATTTTCGCACATAATAATTTAATAATTTTAAAGTTTTCTTTCCTTGTTGATAGTCATGCGTAAATATATTTTTAAGTTGAAAAATGCTTGGAAATATTATTATTTGCCCCTTTTAAAATACAGCAATAGGGGGAAAAATGGCTTTTTATGTAACTGGCTATCTCGACAGATTTAAACTAGCGCTTAATATTATTTTTGTATTTTAAAACTCTCCATTTCACCATGTTTATCACACGTTTCTGTATAAAAAGACCATTTTTAATGATTTTACATGCAATAGTTTTTTATTATTAGAAGAGAAAGAATACCAGTCACAATAATTTCAATTACGGTAGCAGCAATCGCCTTAGTAATTATTATTATTATTATTATTATTATTTTAAAATAGAGATATTTTTAATGATCTGCTATTACTAGAAATAGATAAAACTAATTTGCTATCAAATTTTCAGAAAACAAAATCATCCATTTTTATAGGAAAAATAAATTAGTATCCTGTGTTTATCACAAAACTTTCTTCTATATCGTTGTAATATACTAATTTAAATAATGTTGTAGCACATAACGACATCTACCAAACTGCTCTTTGCTACAAATACAAACTGAGATGCAGCTTTAATATTCATCATTCATAAATAGCACAGCATAGCAGTTCTCCTTATTGAATCATCAAAACCAAAATTGATTCAATATAGTTTTCCATAATAAACGTCTTAGATATTAAGTTTGGTGGAATTACATATCATGGATGCCAAAATATAGCTATTACATACTACTTCAAGAAAAGTGCAAAATCACAGCGCCATTTGGCGATATACAAAATGAAAAAAAAAATCTAATTAGCGTCAATATATGTCAAAGTCCAACTAAATATGAAGATTTATGGAATTCCCAAATTTTTTGTAAAGCACACAGAGACAGACAGGCATCGGTCATAAGTAATCAAATCGTATTCATGGCATCCCAAAAGATGAAACTGCTTCAAAAATAACGTCGACAATTTTCACGAAACCCTTTCTTCTTACGAATATAGAAGAATAAATAAAAATCATGGCATATTTTTTTAAACTAAAACAAACTATATATCATTCTGAAATAAGATTACTTATAAATTAATTGTTTGCGAAGCTGCAGTGTCTTTTCACGAGATTTTATAGTTTTAAAAAGTTTTTATTAAAGAATTCGATTTACTTCGTCAATTTTATCAAAATATGTAACTAAAAATGGAATTTTCCTATTTTAGAGCAAAAGTTTTCACTTTCTGAATATTTCGTCTATATTCTACTTTTGAGCAGAAAACTGGATAAAATATAACTTGACCTAAACTAATAAGACAGACTTAGTAATTTATTCTTTCTTTTATTCTCCGACCTATTTTCTTTCTCATCATCTTTTAGGCGAAAAGCGTGAGTTAAGTTGTTTTCTTCCGGCTGTGCTTGAGTTATACGAATATATTTTCTTATTTATATTCAGCATAAAGATAAGTTAGAATTGCATGGCTCCATAAAGTTGTTTGGCAAAGTTATTTTAAAATTTAAAGTCATATACGTTTATGAATTTTGGATTTAAAACAGGCACGTAAAACCTGCATTACGCAGGGATTATAGCATGCATTGTATTGCAATTTTTATTAACTTGTACATTTCTCGTTAAAAATAAATGTAAATGTATAACTGAGCTGACCGAACGAAAATCTTATGCGTACAATCCAATGGTACATTTGTGACTCTACTTTTTCAAAACTGTTAGGACGATGACCACCTAATTCAGCTCAATGCTGAATGCCATGGCCACCCTTGTTCACGTTAAAAATAAATAAATAAATCTGACAAAAATCGTGTCCTTGAGTAATAATTACAGGGCATAAGTTCCACAGACGTAATGTTAAAAGTTATTAGCTGGTCACTCTTTTTCACATTTACGTAATCTGTCTATATACATAAAAATCAGTGTGTTTGTGTTTCTTTTACAAGCGTACAATTTTGAGTTGATTTGCGAGAAACTGGATACACATAATGTTTTAGAACCTGGGTAAAATTACTGACTACTTTACAAAATTTTCTGATTACTCTTTATCCCTTTTTTTAACCACCTGCCATAGTTCATGATAAAAATCTAATTTTTTAAAACAAAAAAGAAAAAAATCATGCGTTAAGCATAGATTATGAAACACTTTCCAACACTTCCTGAATGCTTTAACAAAACTTCGTTATTTAGGGAAATAAGGTATATAAGATAACTAAGTAAACATTTTAGAAAACGCATAAAACATTTGAAAAACTCATTTCAGCAGTTACCGTCCATAGAAAATATGTATTCCAATTCTTTTGAACAGCCCTGTATTTGATCTGTAGGTTGACTATATAATTGGATAATTTAGTTTATCAAGAAAACGCATAACCGGTTGAAATTTCTCTTTCATCAATTTATACCAATAGATGGAAACATACTTGTATACTTTTGTAAAACCCTGTAAGTTAGTACTTTTATTACACGCCACTATTTAGCTAATATTTAATTCAAACTAAAACACTCTTAAAACTACCGAAATCACATTTCCAGAAATCATCATTTATAGACGGCCATGTATCCAATTCTTTGTGTGACCCTGTACATCATTTTATCTATATTCTACAAACATTTCTTAGTAAACTAAATGCAGTTCAGAGTAAAAAGGTATAACTCGTTTAAAAACCACTTTTAAGCAATTTGCACTTATACCCAGTAACCATTACGAATTCTTTTGTGTAGCCCTGTATATGAATTATAGCATTTATACAAACCATATACTATGCATAAATATAGTGAAACATAAAAGCGCATAACATAATTAAAAATGCATTTCCAGCAATCATCAGTATAATGTACAGTACTTCGGATACAATATAGTAATATAGTATCTGAAATCTTTTGTGTATCTCTGTAAATGCTACGCACTTCGTATTATACATGAAATAAGATATAGCGAACCTCAGCGACGTATATTAATTTCATTATACATGAAAATAATTTAATATAATTAAAATACGCCGCAAACATTTCCCTCCACCCCTATATCATTATGTAACGGAATTATTTTGTATGGCCCTGTAAATGAATAATAATTATTCTTTGCACTGCATATTGTACAGAATGCATATTTTAGTGCACATCATAAATGCATATCAATTTTTTCTTATGCTTGAAAGCGTGTAACATAATTAAAAATGATTTTAAACGGTTTCCTCCCATAGACAGTAATGCAACGGAAAACTTTTGACTGTCCCTGTAAATAAACTAAACATGCTACAAACTTCATTTGAAATAAGGAACGTGCTATGGTAAACATCAATAACATCCAAAAATTTCAGGGATATCCGAGTATATTTACGGGAGTTAGAGCGCGGACAGACGGACAGACGGGCAGACAAACCGAAGTCATAAACACTTATCAACTTTGTTGAAAAGTGTTAAAAAATAACAAATGCCTTTTTTTAACTTTTCTGTTGCCACACAGTAAAAAAATGTCGCACGAATTTGAAAAAAAAAAAAGAAAAAAAAAAAACAACGATAGCATGCCTACTTTATTTTTATACGTCAGTAAAAATTCAGATGTGTTTTTGGACTCTAAAATTAACGTCATTCTGAGTAGATAATGTGCTTTTTTCGTGCATAAAATTCTCAAATTTTACTATGAGTGCGCTAAAAGGACGAAGTGCCTTCATTTAAATGTATCTGAAAAAACGTCTCCTATAATACAGATGTTTTTTCACTTCGAGAAAGATATACAAGGAAAAAGAAAAAAACTTTTAAATATGACGTCATTTTCTATGAGGTACTTTCAGTATAGTCAAACTGACTCTAAACAAGCACTTGTTATGTTTTATTTTTTAATTCGTTTGCATATTACAACTACCGGGTGTCCCAAAAAGGACTGACTGATTTTAAAATTCAATAACTTGCAAACGGTGACAGATATTAAAAAAATTCTTGCAGGAGGGTTATGCATAAGGTCAAAAGTTTTATTACAGTGATTTTCAATTTTAGTTCGATTTACAAATAATAGATGGCGCTGTAAGCAATAGTCGCTAAATTCAGGCTCGATTTTTTGGTACTTCGTGGCCCGGATAATACATTTCCATCTCCTTTTTCTGCATGGAACAAGATAAAGGACCAAAAATCGAGCCTGTATTTAGCGACTATTGCTTACAGCGCCATGTATTGTTTGTAAATCGAACTAAAATTGAAAATCACTGTAATAAAACTTTTGACCTTATACATAACCCTCCTGCAAGAATTTTTTTAATATCTGTCACCGTTTGCAAGTTATTGAATTTTAAAATCAGTCAGTCCTTTTTGGGACACCCGGTATATATCTTATAGGTATACCTTATGGCTATGTGTTTTAACAATTTTCAGTGGTAAAATAATGCAGAGTAATATTTTGTACAATTTACATTATATAGTAGAATCATGGCAACCATTTTTTAAAGTCAGTTCTTTCTCTTTCTAAACAAAACTTCATGGCTGACGCCACGAATGAAAGCGTCTAGAAAATGACACCATTTTCATGTAATCATTTTAGATTTATTTATTTATTTTTGAATGAATGAATTAATGAAAATGTAAGTTTCCATTTAAAAATAATGTTTTATCATCTGTAGAAGCTATGAAATAAAAACACGATTTTCAATCCATACGAAAACGAATTTCACTAAATGTTATGTCATTTGGTTGCATTATAAATTTCATTATTTTAAAATTAAATTCATTGCTCTGTACATTACGTAGTTTGAGCAATGAATAAGCTCAAAACCGTCTCGGTCATTCTATGTATTTAAAACATATATATTGGAAAATATTGAAATACGAACAATTTGAAAAGAACGTTGTCATTGGTCTATAAGAGCCTACACTAGTCATGCGCTCTAAAGTTAATTTCAAATCCATGGGAATATTGTTTTCAAATTATTTGCATTTCGAATTTTTTTCCTGCGTAGGATAGTTGAGGTCGATCTCTAAAAGCCCTTTTTTATTTATTTTGGTTAAAAGAAACATGAGTATGTCTTTATGAGTTGATAAGGATTTCAATTTCTATCTAAATATATTTAACTGGGAAATTCTGTCGCATATATCTGATGCAATCAATAATTGCATATTATATACTTCGGATAGAAATCAAAATCTCATAACTCACTTAAATATAATCATTTTCGGTCATTATTATAAATTAGTTTATTAATAATTTCTATCTGGCGCCAGTTAATTGATTTGGTGTCTATGGGATTGTCGTGGTACTAAATTACGCCTTATGGAAAAGCAGAAAAATTCAAATTATCCCATTTGTGAATGCAACGTCCTTTTCTCTTGGCGATTTTTGAACTCACCACGGCTGGGTTTTATAAAATCTTGGCATTAAAAATGTACATTTTTCTCAGACACTTGGATCATAACCGTCCTCGTCCTACCCAGAGGACCCCAAAAGGAAAATAGCAGAGTGCCGTCCTTGGATTTAACTTATATCCTCCGATCCTTTGGAATGTTGTCAAGAATAATAAACGACTCTTCAGATTACTTTACTGCCTTTGAAATTTTTAATAGCCACTTGCATTCATTTCTATGTCCAGGAAACGAACTGTGAAGAATTGCTGTATAACCTCAAAAATGTGTATTTTGAAATAAGCACAAATTTTATACTAACACGGCTTCTCCTACAAACAAAATCCAAACCCCACGAAGTACGACTTCATAATATATTGTTATGCAAAAGAGAAATTTGAAAAGGACGTTCTAGTAGGTTTAGCATTAGCTTGCGAGTATTTTCGCGTGGCTAGCGTGGCTCTTGGTGACTTGGTGACCCTCATTTTGCGAAAAAAGGGTAAAAATGACAATTTCTCAACTTGTTGCTTAAAATGAATTTAGGAATCAGTAGTATATTCTCACGAAGTGCCGTAAGGGTCCGATAATAACATTATTCTTTCCCGATTATTCCATCCATTTGCTTTTAAATGATTCAGAGTTGCAATATTTGCATTCATTTTTCTCAGTTCGTATTTCTCCAATGTGTCAATATGTTTTAAATTAGAAAAATTTAACAAATATTTTTTGATTTACTCGCTATTTAAAAGTAATAGTAATAATAAACAAATAAAAGTGTTACGCAAACAGTTATTTTTACTATATTTTTTTATTATGTCAAGGAATTTTATTTATTTTTCCTAAACTAATAAACTTTTTGGAAATGCGATCCCTATAGTTATACAGCACACTTCTAAGAAAAATATGCAGCAGAAAATATTTCAAAATGTTCAAAATTATAGGACAAGTGTGGTTTAAAAATAATTTCTTAATTAAAAAAAAAGGGTGGTGTTTTAATTTTACTAAAAAAATTGCATATTTCCTTGATTAAATAATTTCCTTCATAAATCCATTTAATAGTATGCCAATAAGATATTATAAAATACTCAAATTAAAAAAAGGAATTCAAAGAGTACCAATCCACCTTAAAATTTTATAGTTTCAAAAAAGCAATTATTCTATATTCATGTATTTATATATTTATTTATTTATATATTTCTGGCGTTTTCGAAAACGGCTGTAACGATTTTCATGAAAGCGACGGATTAGAGGTTTTGTGGGTCTAGGAATCACCTCCGGGAAAAATCGTTTTCATGCAATACCATATTCTTCGCACGGGTAGATAACATTGCAGAAAGAATAAAACGTGTATAAGAGCTGCCAAAAATTGAAAAATAAAATCATAAAAATATTTTAAACAGTATGTTGTATGTTAAATAAAACAATTCATTGTATTATATACTATCAAAGAAAATAGCTATCCATAATCGGATCCACAGGCAAGGCTGGCGTCAAACAAAAATAATGTGCCAATTGGCTTTGGACTTTGGACCCGATTACGAAAAATTTCATCATGTAAACAACTGCATGAGCAGTTTTCTCCCTTTTCCCGAGTGCAGCTGAGTCAACAAGGTACTAATTGTATATATATATATATATATGTGTGTGTGTGTGTGTGTGTGTGTGTGTGATGGAGAAATAAGGCAATAAGTTATAAATAAATAAAGGGAGTTTATTGGTTCATGATTATTATTACACTTCAAAGTAATACAGATATTTACAAAATTGCTGGAGGGTAGGGCTTTTCTGGCAATCCAACCCTTGTCGAGTTTTCGTAGCGACTACGGCTCTCGTCTGGAGCTCGTTAGATCCGTCTGATCTTGGTCACTTCGAAATGAAATCTGAAGTTAGGTTGTTAATTTGTTCCCAAGCTCAGAGATGGAAAAATGTGTATCAGCAGTTTAATTCTATCTGTGGTTCTGTGGTCGCCACTTTCTGATGAGAACTTGCTCACGTATCTTGTTGCTAGCATGAGTGTGTTTTGAGAACTCTAAAACCGTAACTCACACACACATATGTAACCATTAAAAAACTATTACAAATTACAAAAAAAAAATTGTGAAATTATAAATAGAAAGAAATTTATTCATTGACAATTAAACTGTTCCCCTTAACATGTTTCACATAGATTTTAAAAACATAATAAAAATAAATAAATAAAATGAGCAGAAAATGAATAATGGATATTTGTAGAACCTAGACAGATTCATCAGGTCCCAAATGCCTAGAGTTCCACAAATAAAGTGTATGATTTCACCTTCATAATAGCCATTAAAAAGCTAAAGAATATGAATTTTGGACTACCTACGCACAAAAAAATAGAGAAATAAAGTATCGAAAAACAAATAAGTTTGAAATAAAACGAGATTAGAAATTATTGAGAAATAAAAATCACATTACCATATTGAAAGCATTGCTGACTAAGAGTGAGGCAGCATTAAAAACAAGCAAAGGAGATTATGTACATGTTGCCGAAAAACTTTCTAAAGTGTTGATGGACCAAGGAGTAATGATGCACAATATGGTCAAGCATATTCCTCAATATATGTGACCAGCGCCCTCTATAGATAATTTAAAAAGGAATTCCACCATGTATTCCAAGGAATCAGTGAAGTGCAGCCAACTTAAAAATTTATTAGTAAAATATATTGTTTTAGAATAAAAACAAATATATAATAAAAACTATTTATATTTATTAGTGGATTAAGCTTTAAAGCAAATGCTGTCTAGAGATAAATAAATGATAAATAAATAATGGTTAAAATTATGTTAATAAATGTATACCATTATATTAGAAAAAATAAGTAAATGCTATATTAAATATATATTTAATACCTTTGGATAGACAACTATTAAGTTCTCTTAACAAAACCCGATAAAATCTCTACTGTTAAGATTTCATATGTATGATTTATGCATAGAATACTTAATATGAAGTAAAAAATAGCATATTCGAACAATAAAATGACATAAACTCCAAATTTAGAGATGGCAAATAATAATCCACAGAATTGTTACAGGAAAATTAGAAAACACCAATTTAAAAAAAAAATGCACTATTAAATTCGTTTTTATAGGAATAATAAAGATATCTATTGATCCACAAATGGAAAACAGATATATGATGATAGAAATTTGAACAAGTTGGAAATTGCTCGTCAAACGTGGCAAATGAGGTGCGTTCGTACCAGTTTTATAAATATTTTTTGCACAGCATATTGTACTAAATGCATATTTTAGTGCACTTCATAAGTGCATATCAATTTCATTCTGTTCGAAGCGCTGTAACATCATTAAAATGCGCTTGCAATAATTTTTCCCATTGGCCGTAATGTAACGGAAAAATTTTGACTGTTTCTGTAATTAAACTATACATGCGATTTTCATAAAATTTCATATGCCTCGACAAAATTGTGCAACAATTATCTATTTAAAATTTCAGACCGTTCGGAAGGCTGTAACATCATTAAAATGCACTTGTAATAATTTATTCCCATTGGCCGTAATGTAACGGAAAACTTTTGACTGTCCTTGTAATTAAACTATGCATCCAATTTTCATAAAATTTGAAATGACCCGACAAAATTTTGCAACAATTATACACTTAAAATTTCAGACCATTCGGTTATGTATTTTTTGCTCTGTTATATCTGTCTGACAGATAGACAGACGGACGGACTGAAAGACGACAATAGGTGCTACGTATTTATATAATTACGAACGCACCTAAAAATCAAAGCAACAGGTGGATGCCTAATCGTCAGTCTGCAGGACACCACATGTCGCAAAAAATGCACTATTTCATATATAGTCCAGGCAATAGGGAATTTTACCTAGCAAAATTAAGGGTAGCTCTGGCAATCGGCTTACTTTATGTTTTTTTGGTCGCTGAATCCAAATTTGTAACTTCCCACCAAAATTTCCCTCGGCAACCCTCCCAAATTTTGGTAAAAAGCCCCCCAAAAAAGGTTTTTTATTAAAAAAAACAATTTTTTTATTGTTTTAGGGGGAAAGTATCTAGAAATTCAGAAAGTAGATAAAATTTGCAACAAATTAGATATATGACATTATGACTTAGGATGAAGGGGAAGGGGGGATCTGCCTCGGAACATGCGCGCGGTGCTGCGTGGGCTAAGTTGCGCAACTCCACTTAACCACTCACACGTTTACATTCGCCCTCCCATCTCTCCTCCGAACTTTCCTTATAAGGTTTACTTTAAGTTTTTTGGGTCGCTGAATCCGAATTTTTAACTTAACCCCAAAATCTCCCCCCCCCCCCCCCGAAAAACCCCAAAATAGTTGTTATTAACTTAAATTTCTTATTGTTTTAGGGAAAAAGCATTACGAAATTCAGAAACTAGACAAAATTTGCAAAAAATAGGATATATGACATTATGACGTAGAATAAACGGGGAGAGAGGGGGCTGCCTCGGAACATTCCCCGCGCGCTTTTCTCAAAAACCAAATTTTTTCAAAAAATCATTTTTTTTTGGGGGGGGGGGGGGTTCCGGGTGAAATTTTTGTGGGAAGTTGCAAATTCGGATTCAGCGACCCAAAAAACATAAAGTGAGTCGAAATCCAGAACCAGTATTAATTTTTCCAGGTAAAATCCCCTATTGGCTGGACTTCATAACTTAGTGCACGTAGCGCCGCAGTGCCTGTTCAGAGGCAGCCCTCGCCCTCCCCGTTCATCCTACGTCATAATGTGATGTATCCTATTTGTTGCAAATTTTGTCTAGTTTCTGAATTTCGTAATGCTTTTCCCCTAAAACAATGAGAAATTTAAGTTAAAAACAACTATTTGGGGGGGAGGGGGCGGGTTCGGGGGGGGGATTTTTGGGGGAAACTTAAAAATTCGGATTCAGCGACCCCAAAATCTTAAAGTAAACCTGATAGAGAAAGTTCGGAGGGGAGATGGGAGGGCGAATGTAAACGTGTGAGTGGTTAAGTGGAATTGCGCAACTTAGTTCACGCAGCCCACGCGGATATTCCGAGGCAGATTCCCCCCTTCCCCTTCATCCTAAGTCATAATGTAATATATCTAATTTGTTGCAAATTTTGTCTACTTTCTGAATTTCTAGATACTTTCCCCCTAAAACAATAAAACAATTGTTTTTTTTAATAAAAACCCTTTTTGGGGGGCTTTTTACCAAAATTTGGGAGGGTTGCCGGTGGAAATTTTGGTGGGAAGTTACAAATTCGGATTCAGCGACCCAAAAAACATATAGTAAGCTTTTTTCCAGAACTACCATGAATTTTGCTAGGTATAGCCCCTATACGGTCTCTATTGCCTGGACTAATAATAGACCGGCAAATTTGCTAAGATAGGTCTATCACTGCCAATATAATGCACTGGAATAACAAAACATAAGGGAAAAAAATAGAGAAATATAGAAAATTTGTACTCGCATGCCAGTATTTGGAGGCACATCAAATGTGCAAGAATTGAAGCTTCTAAATCAAGCACTATATATATACGCATATGGTTACTTGCTTACATAATGCATTAATATATAGTTACATTTGTAATATCTATAATAATCGGAGTGTCACATATATGAGACACTCACTGCAGCGAATAATATTTTTATTGGAAACCAAATTTACAATTCATTTATTTTGTCACAAATTCGGGTCGTCTCACTCCAATCCAAATCCGAATTTTCATTCAGAACTTCAATAATAATGAAGATATTTTAATAATAATGAAGAAATTTTCGGAAGAATAACATTAGTTTGAGTGAAATGTGATGATGAAAATGTTTAACCAGTTAATCATTTTGCGTGAGCGATGCTCGGTCAAAACTTTTTCCATGGCTACCACGATCATCATAGCTCATAGGTATTAGCCCTTAGATTTCAGTGTATGAATTAACACAAACTGGGTGAACCTGGGCTTAACTTTTTTAAATATCAGGTTTAGAGCTCGCCGCACGCTGTGTCGAAGTGACAATTGGGTGCATTATGGTGTACGAAAGCCCAAACTTATATGACTTCTTATATTTATTTTGTTAATTTTATATAAAGTGTTAATTTTATATAACTTTAATTCAAAAATCTCCAATTTGAGTTATTTTTAAACAAAAAAGTATGTTTTCTAAAACTGAGATTGGTGCCAGAACCATGTTTTTTAATGCGGACTTTCAGTCAATCAAACACCGCTATAGCTGCCAAAATCGTATCTGGCTCTAATAAATAATCTAAGATAATCCGAAAGTTTCTTAATCCTCAAATGCCCGAAGAATAGGAATTTACCAACGATTTCGCTGGATATACTGGGGTCTTGACTTTACAAGACAAAAATGTTGAAAATTATAAAAAAAATTAAAAAAACATACATTGATATCAAAACTCAATTAAATTAAAAAAAAAAAAAAAAGCTCAGAATATTGCTACAAGATGATAAAAAAAGTAATTTACAACAATATAAAAAATTCGACTTACATAACAATTTTTTTTTTCATCAGTTACTCAGTTTTGATTTTCACCAGTTTTCACAAACTTTCTTACACATTTCCACCTAAAAACGGGACTAGATGGTAAGTAAGGGGGAAAATATATCGTTTCTCATACAGTGAGATCTATAGAACAATTCTACATAATTGGCTACATCATCGGGATATACATTCAATTTTCACCTACCTCGTGGAAATTCGTCTTTTCGGCACACCGCACCGTACGCCGAATGGATTGAAATCACGAATCCCCTCTATACTTGATCCACGTAAACTTCCCCATAATCATACAGCAAGCATTAATTAACCAATAGAACGTTTGCAAACTCATGAATGGCAACCACACCTCACGTTTGAGATGTAAAGTTCCAAATATTGATTTGCGTTTGTTGTCAAATGCCTCCTTTATCAATTAAAATCTCTGTGAGTGTTATTTTTTAGGTAGCAATTTAACAGATGATAGAGGATCATTGATTATCTTCAATCATATGTTTAACTCTTTTTTTTTTTTTTGTCGCATACCACGTTTAACATCTGAGCTCTTAATTTGAAAACAAAATCTCAAAAATTACCGTTCATAGCAGTAAAAATACTAGAACTCTTTAGTGCAACCCTGTATTTGATCCGATTTGTGTATATTCTATTTCATATTTTATCTTTTTCTCTTTCGTGTAGTTAATAGACAAAAGAAAATTGGATATTTAATTCTTCTTACTATTAAAAAGTTCTGTTATATTTAAAATGCATTCTACGGTGCTTTTATACAAAAAAAAAAAAAAGACTTTTATACAAAATTGCTTCATATGCAATGGTCATTTTTTATTTTAATGGGCTCGAGTACCACTCTTCTTTGCCTTAATTATTTTCACAAATTCTGCGTTTAATTCAAAGATTACTATTCGAAAATAAAAGTATTCAAAAGTGGAAGCCGCGTGAGTCCTGAATTTTAGTAATTTTGAGCAAAACATAAATAGTTCATAAAAAATATGTAAAACAATTAGTAATTTTTCATTTGAAAATAAAAGCTAAAGAAAACCATTAGATAAATATTTCTAAGAAACGTGAATAAAGAGGCTTTTAAAGTACTAATTGAAATAAAGAATACCAGTGAGAAATACATTTCAAATCAAATTGTGGATTTAACTCCTTCAATTTCGAGTGTTTACTTGTGCGGGGAATTTTTAAACATTTGTACTCATAGTTATTACTCTTTCGACTTTGTTTGTACGGCGATTACTGTGTTTCCAAAAGTATGCTCGTATCTTTTTAAAGAGTGTTTTTTCAACGGGATTTCTGACTTGAGTGAGTATCATATAATGACAGCCTTCTCTTTAAACAAACTGTTAGATGTAATCTATGAGAATGTTTCTTAACCAATGTTTCTAAATTTTTAAACATTTCTGCTCGTGGTTATCACTCTGTCGACTTTGTTTGCGCGGCGGAGCATTGTGTTTCCAAAACTGTTTGGTATCTTTCTAAAGAGCGTTTTTTCAACAGCATTTCTGACTTGAGTGCGTCTCATATGATGACAGTTTTCTCTTTAAAATTACTGTTAGATGCAATCTACGGTTATGTTTTTTAACCAATGTTTCTAAATTTTTAAACATTTCTGCTCGTGGTTATTATTCTGTCGACTTTGTTTGAACGACGGTGCTTATTGTGTTTCCAAGAGTGTTTTGGTATCTTTTTAAAGAGCGTTTTTACAACGGTATTTCTGACTTGAGTGAGTCTAATATGATGACAGTTTTCTGTTTAAAATTACTGTTACATGCAATCTAAGGTTATGTTTCTTAACCGCCTAACCGATGTTTCTAAAGTTTTAAAAATTTGTGCTCGTGGATATTACTCTGTCGACTTTGGCGGGCGGCGTTTATTGTGTTTCCAAAACTGTTTTGGTATCTGTGGAGGAAAGAATACCACCACACTTTTTTAGATTAAATGGTTGGCCGAGATGTACCAGTGACAGTACATCGCATCCATATGCAGAACCCATAAACATGAGCTCTCACCCTGAAAAATTAATTGCAAAATACAATTGTAAAGTTTAAGATGTTATTTATTGCAACTTCATGAAAACATATGTTGATGGGGTGTTCCGCTAAACATAAGAGGTGTTATCAGTTGCACAGGTTGAAGCAGAATGATCAAAATTACAAAACATTCCATGCAAACATCCTATGAAATCAAAGCCAATATGAGAGTCCAACACGCGCCAAAATTATCATTGAAATAGAAAAGCTATGGGTGAGATTTAAATTATCGGCGATAAATATGATCAGAACTATATCGCGAAATTACCCTCCAGTAACACTGTGAATCATCCACAAAACGTTAGAATATATTTACATTAATGCTGATTACATACATTTGCATTAAATTTATTACCTGAATATAATGGTATAAGTAGGTGATAACTCTTGTTAATAAAAGGATCAGCTTTAAATTTTATCAACTGAGCTGGGAAATTACACTCATAAATCTTGTAAATAAATAGAATAATAGCCTTAAATTTTTATCGAACTGGATAGAAAGTAATTATCATAAATCTTGATACATAATTTAAGTTCGTTAAATATCGAGAAACAAAAATGATTGAACCCGTTTACTTTTTTTACTATTTACATCCGCGTTAATGAAAAGATAATTTACGACCGCTGAATAATAGGGATAAACTGTATTTAGCCATAAGAAAGAAAGACGTTACCCTTAAAGAATACTGTTATGACATTTTGAATACATGGAAAGAAAGACCGAAAATTTAGGGGAAATATTAGATTCAAAAGAACAATATATGATGCTTCATCCTAGTATCTTTCTAAAGAGTATTTCTTCAACGGAATTTCTGACTTGAGCGAGTCTAATATGATGGCAGTTTTAGTAGGAGAGCTGTTGAACATTTTTGAGTAGGTATTTGAGGCACACTGAAAATTTGTGCAACACTTCTTTTGTAAGGCCTGAATACAAAATCGAATGTCTGGCTGAAGGATCGTGGCCCAAAAACTATGCCAGACACGTGTCAAGTGCCATTTTTTGACTACCCAAAAAAGGTATTCGAGGCACGCTGAGATTGAGACAGAATAATATTTATGCTTAGAAAAAAATATTTTGAAAATGACAGACACTTTAGTCGGCCCAAAAACTGCGCCAGACACGTGTCAAGTGCCGTTTTTTGACTACCCAAAAAAAGGTATTTGAGGCACGCTGAGATTGAGGCAGAATAATATTTATGCTTAGAAAAAAATATTTTGAAAATGACAGACACTTTAGTCGGCACAAAAACTGTGCCAGACACGTGTCAAGTGCCATTTTTGCCTCAATCTCAGCGTGCGTCAAATACCTTTTTTGGGTAGTCAAAAAATGGCACTTGACACGTGTCTGGCACAATTTTTGGGCCGACTAAAGTGTCTGTCGTTTTCAAAATATTTTTTTCTAAGTATAAATATTATTCTGTCTCAATCTCAGCGTACCTCAAATACCTTTTTTGGGTAGTCAAAAAATGGCACTTGACACGTGTCTGGCACAGTTTTTGGGCCACGATCCTTCAGCCAGACATTCGATTTTCATTTTGTATTCAGCCATTACAAAAGAAGTGTTGCACAAATTTTCAGGGTGCCTCAAATACCTTCCCTAAAATGTTTAACAGCTCTTGGACTATAACATTTGTTCTCGTGGTTATTACTCTGTCGACTTTGTTTGCACGGCGGCTCTTATTGTGATTCTAAAAGAGTTTTGATATCTTTCTAAAAAACGTTTCTTCAACGGCATTTCTGACTTGAGTGAGTCTCATTTCTCATATGACGACGGTTTTCTCTTTAAAATTACTGTTAGATGCAATTGATGATAAGTTTCTTAATGTTTCTAAATTTTTAAACATTTCTTCTCGTGGTTATTACTCTGTCGACTTTGTTTGCACGGCGGCTCTTATTGTGTTTCTAAAAGAGTTTTGGTATCTTTCTAAAAAACGTTTCTTCAACGGCATTTCTGACTTGAGTGAGTCTCATTTCCCATATGACGGCGGTTTTCTCTTTAAAATTACTGTTAGATGCAATTGATGATAAGTTTCTTAATGTTTCTAAATTTTTAAACATTTGTTCTCGTGGTTATTACTCTGTCGACTTTGTTTGCACGGCGGCTCTTATTGTGATTCTAAAAGAGTTTTGATATCTTTCTAAAAAACGTTTCTTCAACGGCATTTCTGACTTGAGTGAGTCTCATTTCTCATATGACGACGGTTTTCTCTTTAAAATTACTGTTAGATGCAATTGATGATAAGTTTCTTAATGTTTCTAAATTTTTAAACATTTCTTCTCGTGGTTATTACTCTGTCGACTTTGTTTGCACGGCGGCTCTTATTGTGTTTCTAAAAGAGTTTTGGTATCTTTCTAAAAAACGTTTCTTCAACGGCATTTCTGACTTGAGTGAGTCTCATTTCCCATATGACGGCGGTTTTCTATTTAAAATTACTGTTAGATGCAATTGATGATAAGTTTCTTAATGTTTCTAAATTTTTAAACATTTCTTCTCGTGGTTATTACTCTGTCGACTTTGTTTGCACGGCGGCTCTTATTGTGTTTCCAAAAGTGTTTTGGTATCTTTCTAAAAAACGTTTCTTCAACGGCATTTCTGACACGAGTGAGTCTCATTTCTTATATGATGGCAGTTTTCTCTTTAAAATTACTATTAGATGCAACAGATGATAACGTTTCTTAACCAATGTTTCTATATTTTTAAAATTTGTGCTCGTGGTTATTACTCTGTAGACTTTGTTTGCACGGCGGCGCTTATTGTGTTTCCAAAAGTGTTTTGGTATGTTTCTAATGAGCGTTTTTTCAATATATTTTCTGACTTGAGTGAATCTCATATGACGGCAGTTTTCTATTTGAAATTACTGTTAGATGCAATTTAAGGCAATGTTTCTTAACCTTTTTTTTTATAATAGGGCTTCCCGGATTAGAAGCAATTTTTTATGAAAAATACCAATAATGCACTCAAATAATTTTTTTTTAATTTATTAAAAGCGATATTCACCAATTAGGTGCATGCTAGAGGTTAATTACCGACGATTTTTCTATTTACAGCAGCCCCATTTCGATTCTGATTATTTTAATGTTTAAGCACGTAGTTCGATTACATAATTGATAAATTTGTGTTTTATTTATACTCTTATTATTATTATTACTTATTGATGCAGAGTTGATTTCGTTATGGACCCAGCATTTATGTTACCCAGAATCAAATGTTGAACTATTTAGAATGTTTTTAATGCAAACGGGTGAATCTTCAGTAATCTAGCTGCACGCCATATAGATAGATTTTTTTTTTTAAATATACTTCAAACTGATTTTAAAACCATAAAAAATAAGTAAATTGAGTACAGTTTTCAAACAAATTGTATATTCAGGTACACACTTTCGTTATATGAGGGTGTAAAAATTAAAATAAAGCGATATTCAGAGGTAATTAAATTTGCAATAAAAGAAAAATAGATCACTTACATTGTTGCCACCGGTGATATGACGTCGGCATTACATCATGGACATGTTTTTACTTTATAATATTTACTTTATAATATTCATGTATTTACTTTATATGTATAGCTTTCTTCTACACTGCTCAATTTCAGATCATTTCTTTAGAAATCGACCTACTATAACCACATCGTTTATGTATTACGTCCGTAATACAAAACTTGCCATCACGATAACGTCCGGAATACAGAATAATTCGACCCTACTAGGGACAGAGTATTTATCGTACAAGTATCTTGGATGATTTCGTTAATTGAGAAAATTCGGTAATCGGTTCGGAAATAACGGTCTGCAAAATCCAGATAACATTACTTAAATTTCTTCGATTTGATATATATATTTTTTTTTTTTTTACTTTGGTAAGTGAGACTTTTTAAAAATTCTGTTTGCATTCATTAAATGATTTGGATTCGAATGTTGTTTAAGCATTGGAAATGTTATTGTAGATTATTATCATCATATATTATAGTATTATGCAGTCGCTGCTAGCAATCTGAATAAAGTACAAGGCGGGAGTTTCGCGGGAGCATGACGAATTTGTTTAAATTTGTCGGAAAACGTCTCAGTGTAAGTGATTTTATGTCCAACATCACCTCGCTTGTGAAATGACAATTTCCTTGTGACATATGCAACGCGTCTTCATTTTTTTTAGTTGTGAAATATGTTCCAAGATGGCGACACTTCCCTGAGCGAAGTTCTCGTAAGATCACGGACTAACGAACAGTTGTGTAAAAGACTTATGTTTCGAAAAGGCGACAACAGATAGCAGCACTAGAGAACTTTTCTGAACATATAGACTCATTTAATCAGAACCTTTTTTGCTTGTTAAGCAGTTTTATTGTTTCTAGACTTTTTTACTCTGTTTTAACTCTTGTGGGCCCCTTTTTTACTTCTCACTCGAATGGCCGATGTTGTCGGGCCAACAGCGCACGAATTTCTGTGCGTTGTTCTATTGTTATAAAGAAAACCTTGTATCTGCGTGGATTCAATATCATGGTTCATATTACTAATCTTATTTTATTCTTCTTTTATAGTGTGAGTGTGCATCCTTATGTAATCAAGATATAGCATTAGATTAAATGGTTTTATTCTGCACTTCTGCTCATCAATGAATACCACTTACACATTTTTTCAAATAAAATTAATCGAGTGTTTCTAGGTGATCAACGTGAGAAGTCAAGCACTCTGCGTTCACTTACCAGAAAGGTAAGAAAAAAAACTTTCTATCTTTCATTATTGATGTAAATACTTTTGGTATAACAATTTTATATTTATACTGGGTCCTTATCTTCAAGCTAATCGCGAACTCACCCTTTCCAGTTATTTTTAAAAAAATTATATTACATTTGATGTATGTACAATAGGGCAAGAGAAAGAAAAAGGAATGAGCCATTCGACTGAAAATTGTCTTTTTTCAATTTATCTTACAAAAATAAGCTCAAGGTCTTCATACTAAAATTGTATCAAACTCTGAAATTTTCAATCGAACACCTAATTTTGAATTTAATATATATTTATATATATTTTTTTTTTTCGATAAATTTTACTTTAACAAATGGGAAGTGATTCGTTCAAAATATTTAGGAATTCTGAAGTTTTAAAACCTGGAATTCCTAATGTTCAATACACTTATCATCGAAGCAAAACATATTGCAATGGAGGTAGTTTTTAAAAGTTTCCAACATAGTGGAAAAGTGTTTATGAATTCGGTTTATCTGGCCGCCTGGCTATTTGTCTGTCTGTCCGTGCTCTAAATCGCATAAATATACTCGCTATACCATGTAATTGATATATGTTATTGAGATTTATAATGACACGTTTGGTATTGAAGATGATGTATGTAGCATTGATAGTTCGTTTACAGAGAGACTCAAAAGAATTCCGTTACATATGGTCTGTGGGGAAAAATCGTTTGCAATGTATTTTAACCATGTTGCACTATCTGAAACATATTGAAACTGGAAAACAGCACTGAATTTCACTACAACATCTTTATTGTAGAACATGGTGTTCATAGCATTTAACATTCATTTACAGGGACACACAAAAGAATTATTTTACAGTACTGCCTGTGCGCGATTATTGCTGGAAGTACGTTTTTAGGTTTAGCATGCGTTTTTAAATGTAAATAATTTTTTTGCATTTGATAAATCATATACAGGGCTGCATAAAAGAATTCGGGTGCAGTTTCGTTTATTGACGGAAACTACTGAGGGGTAATTTTCAACTGTGTTATGCATTTCATAACTGAATTAAATTTTAGCATGCTATGTAGCATATTTATAGATTAAACAAAAACCTAATTTGCAGAACAAATTTAAAAAAAACAAAATTTATTTCCTAAATTGTTTAAGCCCGAGAAGGGGCAGATATTAAGATATTTCATTCAATTCGTTCTACATTTAATGTTAAATGTTTGTAACAAATAAGTTAAACCAATTGAAAATACAAAAAATAAAAATGAAATTCATACAGTATAATGCTTTAAACACCTATATACTTAGATTCCGTTCAAATGAAATCGAAATAAATCTTAGACTTTTTTTAAAGTTTTGTATTTCGCATGTACCTTATCATATTATGTACAATCGTCATAAACATAATGCAAAATCTGCAGTACAAATATTTACAACTTAAAAATGGATAAAGTCTAAGATTTATTTCAATTTCATTTGAACAGAATCTAAGTATATAGGTGTTTAAAGCATTATATTGTATGAATTTCATTTTTATTTTTTAATGTTCAATTGGTTTAGCTTATTTGTTACAAAAATTTAACATTAAATGTAGAACGAATTGAATGAAATATCTTAATATCTGCCCCTTCTCGGGCTTAAACAATTTAGGAAATAAATTTTGTTTTTTTAATTTGTTCTGAAAATTAGGTTTTTGTTTAATATGTCAAGTTTTTTAATAACTACTGCATTCAGACAAACACATTTCAAAATTAATGGAGGATATCATCATCAGGCTTTGATTTGTGCGATATCGCATCACAATTTGTGATGCAGTTTACCTATGTATAATTCAAAATGTTTCACCAGTGCAGTAATGCAGGCTGTTGTAGTTTGGTCAAAAAATTACAATCTGAACTTAAAAAATCTGCTTGAAAATGTCATTTTTTCCCGCACTATGACGTCATATTCATCTTCTTTTTAATTCTTAAAAAAAAAAAAAAAAAAAAATCTATTTCAGTTTCTTTAGTTTCATGTTTCACGTGAAAATCATTCAACTAAAAATAGGCAAATCATTATTACGGCTTTTGAATTATTTACAACAATGAAGGAAAATTGTTAAATTTTATTAGAAAATTTCCGTTGATTCTCAATGAAAAAAGCGAAATTTGGAATTATTAAGAAAAATATTTGAATAATGTAAATAAAAATTAGCCCATGTTACTCTCTAGATTATAATCCACCTATATGCAAAGGCATTTTATGATCCGTTTTGATCCTGACGTCTGGAAAATGTTATTACACTTTGAATTTATAATATTATTAGAATTAGCAAAGAATTAAAAATGAGTGGCATCAGGGACAAAAAGGTGGGAAGAAAAAATGAAAAAGTTATGATCTCCATAGGCTTGTCTATGTTAAATAAACATTGAGAAGTGACACTGGAAATAAATAAGTATTGCGCTGCCGCGCAATACTTAAATTAAATAATTGTACAGATCATATGCAGGGAGTCACAAAAAAATCCGAAAACATTCCCAACAGCTGATTGTAATGCTGAAATTGGGTTTTCAAATGAGTTATGCGCTTTCTAAATTGTTTTCTCAGATATCATCTGTCACCTTATTAAACGGGAAAGTTTTGTTACACTATTCTAAATGTGTTAGAAAGTGTTTCATAAACTGCGCTTGACGTACGTTTTTTTCCTTGCTGAAAGGTGAACCAAACGCTACTTGGCAGAATGAGCTGTAATTTTAGATTCGCGTATTTTAAACTTCTAAAAATTGATTTTTGTTTAAAAAAATTTTACATGCTTTTCAAAAATTTGTTTCGAGAAAATACATTTTTAAGAAAATATGCATGGTAACAATTATTGAACTATATGAAATTAAACCGACATTACTTCTGAACGGTTTGCGTGATGAAGTTCTAACTTCGTGGTTGACCGCAGGGCATGATGGGCATTAGTATACGCATGTGCACGCAACTTGTTGTCGGCCATTTGCAAGTGTCACGGTACAGCGTGCCTGAGCGTATATCGCTTGTGAAGGCCTACTATGTGAGCAATAACAGACCGATTGCGGCTCAAAAGAAGTTTGCGACAGAGTACAAGCTGAAGACAACCGTTCCAAGTTTGCGAACAATCATGAATTTGATTCACAAGTTTGAGAGAACTGGTAGTGTTTGTGATGACAGTGTTGGCAATATCCAGGGGTGTAGTGGAGGATATACGCAGGTATATGCTGTATACCTTCTGGATTTTTTTAAGAAGCTCCGTATACCTTCTATTTCTCAAATAAAGCTGTAGCGTATACTCGAGGCATGACGTTAATGACTTTAGCGTATACACTCTGCCTCTAGCGTGTGCCCTCTGGTTTTTTTACAACTACAACATTGGCAATATCGGTTGTCAAACAAGTGTGAAAACGGCTGACAACATCCAGAAGACACGCGCTGTGTTTCAAATCAGCTCAAGGAAATCCATCGGACGAGCTGCACAACAGGTGGGCATCAACCGGGAGACACTGCGACAAATTGTTGTTGAAGTCCTGCATCTCTTCCCAAACAAAATTCAAACCCATCATCCATTAAGCCCCCTGGCCATGGAACAGCGGTTGTGTTTTGCCAACGCTATTGTCGAGAGAATTGAAGAACAGGAATTTGATGCGAATATGGTTTGGTTTAGCGACGAAGAACACTTTCATTTGGATGGGTTCGTCAATAAGCAAAATTGGCGCATTTGGGGGACTGAGAATCCGCAATTCGCGATCGAGAAGTCTCTCCACCATCAACGGGTGACTGTGTGGTGTGCAATGTCCAGTCACGGAATAATCGGTCCGATATTCGTTGACGGCACCGCGACTACTGAACGATACGTGAAGGCTTTGGAAAATGGTTTCATCCCCATTATCCAAAGTGACCCTGATTTCGACAAGATATGGTTCACGCAAGACGGATATCGACCACATCGGACCAAGAAAGTGTTTAATGTCCTGAAGGAGCTCTTTGGAAACCGCATTCTGGCTCTGAGGTACCCATCGGCCACTGGAATAGGACTCGCTTGGCCGCCATATTCTCCGGATCCGAACACTCATTTTTGTGTCGCTACATTAAAAACAATGTGTAAAAAAATAACCCCAAAACCATTGCTGAGCTGAAAACTGCCATTCAGGAGGTCATCGACAGCATCGATGTTCCGACACTTCAGTGGGTCGTGCAGAATTTTGCTATTTCGTTTGCGCCAGATCATAGCCAATGATATCAGCCATATCGAACATGTTATAACCTAAATCCGAATACCTGTAGTGACGTTTACATGTTGGATAAAGTTTGTGCATTCAGTAGTTTTAATAATTTACGTTTTATTTCATGTAGTTCAATAATTCTCACCCTGTATTTCTAGAAAATATATTTTACGAAATTAATCTTAATTTAAATTGTAACCTATAAATATTTTGAACAGGAATCATTTTTAGAAGCTTTGAATATGCTAATTCAAAATTACTGTTCAGTTCGTTAAGTAGTTTTGGGTTATGCTGAAAATACTACTAGCATAGCATTCTCTTTTGCAGCGAATGAAAAGGAATTTAACATTAGAAGTTCCAAACTTTAAACTTTCATAATTGCTAAACTAGTACTTACGACATATTTCCAGTCAAACGGCTATTTCATTTTTGTGAGAGAATTTGGAGATTAAAAATATATGTTCTCTCTCTCTCTCTCTCTTTTTTTTTTCTTTTTTTGACCGAATGTACAAGGAGTTGTTTATATACCCTTCCGGGTTACAGAACGCTCTGTGCAGTGTTGCTAATCCTATACTTTTTAAATTATAATTCTCATTGTTTAATTGCTAACACTTTATTTTCAATAGAAATATTCGTGTTATTTAATGATAGATTAAATAATGGGAGCAATTACACGAATAAGTGTAACACGAATAATACTACATGAAAAAAAATGGTAGCAAACAAGCAATCTGAATTAAATTAAAGTAGAAAATTGACAAAACTGGCCCGGCGTACAGAAAATAAATGAAAATCATTTTAAATTGAAATCCGTAACAGATTTTTTTACATTTAATATATTGTTTTTTAGCCTTAGAAAATACACATATGTCAGATACTGGTGCATTATTTTAATTCTTCCTTCTTCTCGTAATTCTTCTCGTATCTATCTATAACATCCTCAATTCAAAGCATTTGTTTGATTTATGGATTACTTCAGATTTCGTCTTCTAATGCCCCCACCGATACATATTTTCAATGACTCTTTTTAAAAATATGTATAGCTGTTATAATCGTTCAGAACACTTCATCCTTTCGATCTCAAAACCGAGCGAGTACATACCATTATTTCATCTTTTTAAACATATGAAAACCTGATATAAGGAATTTTTTTAATTATAAATTAAAGCCACCAAAAATTAATTTTAAAGCAAATGGGTTACAATATTTTATAACAAATTTTCTTACAAACAAACATATCTCCATTATTTATGTGTTCTCCAGATTCTATGTTCCGTGGTCACTTTTTCATTCGCTTTTAAAACTGTTCTCTCATTGTCTTCCAAATTACTACATTTTCTCCCCTAAAATTGACAGATATGCATATTTTTCATGAATATTTTTAAACAAGTAAAAATTAAATTTAAAAAATCAAAAACCCGACTGCACAAAAGCGAACTAATTAATTATTTCTCATCAATGTGAAACTATTTTTTATATTACTTACCTATTTTTTTTATTTACTTGTATTGATGACTTTTAAGTTGTGTTTAATTGTTAGTTCCTATCTATAAACACTGTTTTGATGAGGCCTATAGATGTCTATGATGGTTAGAGTTGCAGTAAAGCTAGAGATCCTACCTACACAACTTCCAGGTTGTGTAATATTTAAACGGAGATTCTGACTGTAAAATAGTCAATGAAACATCGTCTTCATTTTAAAAGACCTATAAATGATATGTCATTCAATAGGGTTCGCAAAATTTTTTTTCGCCTCTACCGCCATTTTGTATTTTACGGCCGCCATTTTGAATTTATAAAAACAAAACCTAGGCTATAACCATCGGGCGTTAAAGACGAATTGATAGAAACCTCATTCATTAAAATCCGTCAAGCCGTTGCGATCTTTCGAGGTTATAAAGAAATCCACATACCCAGATACGCATCAAACACATAACCCTTCTTGGCAATCGGGTAAAAAGAACGCATACCTGTAAAGATTGCCCAGACTACTTCATCATTTTTCTCCACAATTTCGGAGAGGTACATATTTCTGAGCAAACTTTCCAATCATTTGTATTGAAATAAACAAATATTTTACAATACAAATCCAGCAAAGAAAAAAAAAGCAATTTATCAAATTGCAACGACCATTTGGAAAACGATTTTTTTGAAGACTAAAATTTAAGACATAAAAAATCGCACGGTGTTGATCATACATTACGTACGCCATGAATTAAACATTAATAGTGTTATTACACGTAAAAATTGCAAGCCAAAAATATCGCCTGCGACCCGTCAGATTTCATGAAACTTAAGTATTATCCACCTGAAACTTACGTAAATATCCAAGAATTTCATTGGCTGTTCGGGAAAAGGCTTTTCCATCGTCAGATTTCTAAGAAATCTGACGGCCAATTTTAAATGAAATTTCATTCTTAAACTTCTAAACATCCGACAATATTATTTTTTACACTGTCGGATAGAGAAAAAAAACTACATTTAAATGCAATTTGTTTGAAAGCTGTATCTCAATTTGTTTCTGAGTTATTAATTTTTTTTGTAGTTTTTATTACTTTTTTGTCATAGTGGCAACAGAAAGTATCCATCGTTGTTGAAATTAAAGGGAAATACAGATTACTGTATAGACCAATCAGAAAACGAATAAATTGCAGATTAAACCAATGAAAACCTTCAGATATGCTTTTGATTTCCCATCCTGACGAGAACAATAACCATTTTTCCAAATGGTTAAAAAAAAGTTTATTATCTTTAATATATTATACATACTTCATACATTCGCTCTTCCTTCGGATTTCATTTTTCGTAGTTACTCTTTTAGTTTCCTTTGAAAGTTTTCTTCCATCTCTTCCAAATTACTACTTCATTTTTTTTTCTAACATTCACAGGGATACATATTTTCAATGCATCTTTTTAAAAATATGTATACCTGTAAAGATCGTCCAGACTACTTCATCATTTTCCTTCACAATTTCGGAGAGATGCATATCTTTGACAAATCTTTTAATCATTTGTATACCTGAAATAAACAAATATTTTAAAATACAAAATTCAGCGAAAAAAAAAATAGTTTATTACTTTTAACAAATTATACATGTCTGAGACATTCGCTGTTTCTCCGAATTCCACTTTTCGTGGTTACTCTTTCATTCTCTTTTAAAAGTTTTCTTTCCTTGGCATCCAGATTACTTCATCATTTTTTTCTTACTTTCGCAGATATACATATTTTGAATGCATCTTTTTAAAAATGCGTATACCTGTATAGATCGTTCAGACTGCTTCATCATACTACTCCACAATTTCTTAGAGGTACATATTTCTAAGCAATCTTTCTAATCATCTGTATACTTGAAATAAACAAATAATTTACAATACAAGTTCAGAAAAAAAAAATAGTTTATTATCTTTAATGAATTTTACATACTTTTTACATTAGCTCTCTCTCCGTACTCCATTCTCGTGGTTACTCTTTCATTCTCTTTTGAAAGTTTTCTTCCCTTGACTTCCACATTACTTCACCATTTGTTTTCTCACTTTCGCAAATATACATATTTTCAATGCATCTTTTTAAACATATGTATACCTGTAAAGATCGTTCAGAACTACTTCATCATATTCCTCCACAATTTCGGAGAGGTATTTCTGAGCAATCTTTCTAATCATTTGTATACCTCAAATAAACAAATATTTTACAATACAAATTCTGAAGAAAAAAATAGTATATTACCTTTTATGAATTATACATGTTTCATACATTCACTCTTTCTCCGGATTTCCTTTTTCGTGGTTACCCTTTTAATCTCTTTTGAAAGTTTTCTTCCTTATCTTTCATATTACTACATCATTTTTTCTTACATTCACAGAGATACATATTTTCAATGCATCTTTTTAAAAATATGTATACCTGTAAAGATTGTGTAGATTACTTCATCATTTTCTTTCACAATTTCAGAGAGGTGCATATTTCTGACCAAGCTTTTAATCATTTGTGTGTCTGAAATAAACCAATATTTTACAATACAAAATTCAGCAAAAAAGAAAGTTAGCTTATTACTTTTAACGAATTATACATGCCTGAGACATTTGCTCTTTCTCCGGATTCCACTTTTCGTGGTTGCTCTTTCATTCTCTTTTGAAAGTTTTCTTCCATTGGCTTCCAGAATACTTCGTCATTTTTTTTCTTACATTCACAGATATAGATATTTTCAATGCAGCTTTTAAAAATACATATGTATGTAAAGATCGTCCAGAGTACTTCATCATTTTCCTTCTCAATTTCGGAGAGGTGCATACCTCTGACCAATCATTTAATCATTTGTGTACCTGAAATAAACAATTATTTTACAATACAATTCTTTTATAATGTAATTGCACATCTTTATACTGTTAATAAGTAAAAAATAATTGTCAAACAAATTCCATTTTGCAATAATTTAATTGAGGTTCGGCACAGAAGGGGTTTAATGATTTTACAATACAAATTCAGCAAAGAAATATTTAGTTTTTAATTTTAGTGAAATTTTCAGACGTAAAATTTTCGCATTTTCTCCGGATTCTATTTTTTGTGGTTACTCTTTCATCTTCTTTTAAAAGTTTTCTTTCCTTGCCTTCCACATTACTTCATCATTTTTCTTACATTCACAGAAATACATATTTTTAATCCATATATTGAAAAGTTCGTATACCTATAAATAATGTCCAATCTACTTCATCATTCTCCTTAAAAATTTTGGAGTGGTACACATCTCTGACCAACCTTATAACTATTTTTATATTTCAAATAACTTCATGTTTTACAATAAAAATTCAACAAAAAATATCTTAATGGATTATACATACCTGAAACATTCGCTCTTTCTCCGTTTTCTATTTTTGATGGGTACCCTTTCATACTCTTTTGAAAGTTTTCTTCCCTTATGTACCAGGTTACTTCATAATTTTTTTCTAACAGATATACACATTTTTAATGCATCTTTTTAAAGATACCTGTATCTGCGAAGAATGACCAGACTATTTCATCGTTTTCCTTCACATTTTTGTAGAGGCGCACATCTCTGATAAATCTTTTTATCATTTGTATACCTGAAATAAACAAATATTTTACAATAGAAATTCAGCAAAAAAAGGAAAAAAATAGTTTATTACCTTTAATGGATTATACATACCTTAAACATCCAATCTTTCTCCGTATTCAATTTTTCGTTGTTACTCTTTCACTCTCTTTTGAAAGTTTTCTTATCTTGTCTGTTAGATTACTTCATTCTTTATTTTCTAACATGCACAGAGATACATATTTTTAATCCATCTTTTTAAAAATATGTATATCTGTAAAGATCGTCGAGACTACTTCATCAGTTTCCTTCCCAAACTCTAAGGGGTACATATCTCTTACCAATCATTTAATGATTTGTATACCTAAAAAAAAAAAAAATAATATTTTGCATTAAAAATTCAGCAAAATAAATTTTTACCTTATTATCTATAATGAAATATGTATGCCTCATATATTTGCTCGCTTTCCTGATTCTTCATTTTATGGCCATTCTTTCATTCGTATTTAAAAAAAAAATTTTATCTGACTTCAATATTATTTCATATTTTTTCTTCTAAAAATAAAAGTAATTAATACAAAATTTAAATAAACGTGTACCTGAAATGAAGAAATATTGCTTTTTTTTTCTTCATTTCCCCATTACTAAATATTATTAAACTTGTCCTCACTAATATATAATATACTGCACGTAAATTTTCTTTATATGCTTTACTGATGCATCTTTACACAGTTAATATTAAAAAAAAAATAATAATCCTAAAACTTTTTTCCAGTTCGCAGTAAATTTCTTCAGACTTGCCATACAAAGTGTTTTTCCCGAATCATTTTTCGTGAAGTAAAATGCATAAATGCGTCTGCATCGTTTTCCAATCTACTCACCTGGCGTAATATCTGCAACTGACGCGCATGAGGAAACCTGAATGCTAGTGAAAAATTATCCCATTCTTGTTCAAAATGTTAAAATAGACACGATTGTTATTAAGAACAAACAATCTTCTTGAAACACCATCAAAAATTTGTAAATGCGCTAGGCCTTTCGAAAGATCTGAGTCTTTCTTCGTCAGGCGCAAAAAAGACGTCCTTCTACTATGAAAGCAGAGGCAAGACTGAAATGAGAGACAAGGGAAAGGAAACAAGCTGAAGAAACAGCCAATAGGAAGTTAGAAATCAACAGTCAATAGGAAAGTAAAAGACAACAGCCTATCATAGAAGAGAATAATCAAAACAAAAGAACACAAAGTAGGAGGGGCAAAAAATGGGAGGGGGAAAAATACATATAATCCAATATGGGAATACATGAAATTAAAAATGAATAAATAAATGAATAATATATATATATATAAAAAAAACAGACTAATAATAATACAAAAATAAATTAAATGGTAGTACTGAAAAGGTTTTTCCAAGCTGCAGAGAGCATTGTGGAATCAGATTTATCATTAACAATAACATCACGATTAAGATAAATAGCTAAATTTTCAAGAAAGTCCAATTCAGAGATACTATTGGCATTAGAGATAATTTTAGCATTTTGAAAATTAAAACTATGGCCGGAATCCCAAGAGTGCTTGGCAATAGAAGATTTAGAAAATTCTTGATTGATTACATAACGCGAGTGTTCTTTTAAGCGGATTTCGAGATTCCTTTTAGTTTGACCAATATAAGATAAATCACAACCATTACAAGGAACTTTATAAATTCCCCATTTACGAAGATCAGGAACAGGAGATTTAGTGGAGGGGAATTTGAATTTATTGACAGGTTTAAAGATAATGTTAAAATTGAAACGCCGTAAAACTTTAGCTAACTTGAAACATAAAGGAGGATAAAAGGGGAAGACAACCAAATTATCAGGTTTGCTTTTGACAGATTTGGAAAGAGTAGAACTATTAGATGGTCTATTGAATTTCTTCACAGCATTATTGATAACAGAAGGATTAAAACCTCTTTTGACAGCAACGGTTTTTAAGTAATTAAGCTCTTCCTTAAGGGATACAGAATCGGAACAAATTTTCAGAGCACGATTTACATACGTGTAAAAAACACCGATTTTTTGGTTGACAGGATGATTTGAGAGAGCATGAGGTGGGTTAGAAACAGAAAAAGGGTTTCTATAAACACAAGTTTTGAAAGAAGAATCGCATTTGGTAACTAAAACATCAAGGAAAGGAAGCTTATTACAATTTTCTAATTCAAAAGTAAACTGAATATGTGGGTCGATAGAATTGACAGTATGAAGAATGGTAGATATATCAAAAGGATTATCAACTAAAACAAAAGTATCGTCGACATAACGCATCCAACATTTAAAATTAACCAGATTTAATAATTTTTCCTCAAAATAATGCATATAAATATCAAATTGATATTTATATGCATTATTTTGAGTTATTTATTAAACTTTTCACTCCTCCCAATTTTAGAGTGTACATCCGATAGTCACATGTATTCTTGTTACTTCGTTTCGTAGTCATATTCTTCATCCTAATTAGAAAGTTATCTTTTCTTATCTTTTCCTTCATCCTAATTTGAACGTTTTCTTTTTTTGACTTCTTCTTTCTATAATGTAATTATACATTTTTATACTGCTAATAAGTAAAAAATAATTGTCAAACAGTAACTATTTGGCGATAAATTACTTGAAGTTTAGTAGAGAAAGTGTCTGTCCCATGTCATACATTTTGAAGTAGACCTCATAAACCTATTACTGAACTCCATAATTTTCTTGTCTACTAATCGGACGTCTTTCTGTAAAAAAAGTTTCTTGATGAAATTTCTTTAAACGAAAGAACTTGTCTTATTCTTCTTTCATTGTTAAAACAGATGCGATCGTCATTATTATAATTACTGATTGTTATAAATTCGCGCAATTTGTTTATTATACAAATGTATTTAAACATTGTTATAACAGTCAAATATTTATTGTTGCATTGCTGACATATACATGTATGTAACTAAAAAAAAAAAACAACGGATTTAAATTATAAACTCAAACCCAAATAAAATTTAGTTTATTATCCTTGAGAAATATACATATATCCGTG
Source organism: Maratus speciosus (assembly GCA_963932465.1). NCBI lineage: Eukaryota > Metazoa > Arthropoda > Arachnida > Araneae > Salticidae > Maratus > Maratus speciosus. The sequence continues at coordinate 374,359,666 of OZ010789.1, read as the reverse complement.
TGCGTTCGCTTCATTTTTCAATTTGTGGTTACTCTTTCATCCTCTTTTGGAAGATTTCTCCCCTTATCTTACAGATTACTTCATCATTTTTTCTCTAAATTCACACGGTACATATTTTTAATGCACCTTCTTAAAAATAATGTATACCTGCAAAGAACATCCCTTTCATCTTTACTTGAAACTTTTCAAATCTGAATTCCATATTATTTCATCTTCTTCTTCTAAAACGTACAGGGCAACATATTTTTAATGTCTATTTTTAAAAATATGTATATCTACAATTAACGTCCGAATAACTTCGTCATTTCCTCAAATATGGAGCATTACACATCTTTCACTCAGCTTTTTTCAACATAAATACCTAAAATAAACATATAATTTTACATTACAAATTCAAGTCTCAGAAATTTAGTTTATCACTCATAGGAAATATCCATACCTACGATATACGTGTGTTTTCCTGATTCTGCGTTTCGTAGTCATGTTCTTCATCCACATTGGAAATTTTTTTACTAGACTTTCTCTATTACTTCATATATTTTATTCTAAATTTCGCAGGGATACATATTGAAAAGGCATCTTCTCGAAAACATTTATACCTGTTATAAACTTCCATTGCATTTATAACTTTTCTTCCCAAGTTTTGAGGGGAACATATCTTTGACCCATGTTTTTAACATATACATGCCTGAAATAAACGATTATTTTAAATTTTAATTTCAAGGCAAAAAATTTAGTTTGTTACCCTTAGAAAACATACATATGTCCGATATTGGTGCATTATCTTGATTCTTCCTTTCGTTATCATTTACATCATCCTCACTTGAAAGTATTCTCTTGATTTCTGGACTACTTCAAAATTCGTCTTCTAAAGTCTCCACCTATACATATTTTCAACGAACCTTTTTAAAAAATACGTGTACTTGTAATAAACGTCCAGATTCCTTTTCTACCTCAAATTCGACCAGGGGGGGGGGGGGGGAGGGCACATATCATTATTTCATCTTTTTGAACATATGAAATCTGAGATATAGATTTTTTATGTACAGTATTAATACATCTTTATACAATTAATGTAAAAAATGATAACAAAACGCTTGCCAGTTGGCAATAAATTTCTTCATGATCGATAGACAAAGTGTTTTTCCCGAGGCATTTTTTGTAAAGTAAAGTGTACAAATGCGTTCCAGAAGCTGCATCTTTTCCCCACCTACTCAACTAAAGTCCTATTTGCAAATGACGTGCATAGGAGGAAATTTGATTTCCAGTAAACATTTATCTCGTTCTTGTTCCACTGTTAAAATAGATCCTATTGTTATTATCATTGTTGTTTATTACTATAGTTACACTCGATTTGTTTGTTGGGAAAAGTTAAACACTGTTAATATAATAAATATTTATTTTCACATATTCATGTATTTCTGAAATAAACAGAGAATTTTAAAAAGTTAAAACCCAAATAAAATTATTTATTACCTCCAGGAAATATACCACCGATTTTCGTTCACTTGTCTCATTCTTCTCCTTGTAGTTTTCTCCTTGGTAGTCATTTTCGTTTTCCAGATTACTTCATTACTTTCCTTCAAAAGTGCACAGCAATATATTTTTAATGTATCTCTTTAAAAATATGTACACCTGTAATAAACTTCCACATGATTTCGTCATTTTTTTTTTTCATATTTTGTAGGGTACCTATCTTTGACCCTTATTTTTAGACAGATGTATATCAAAAATAAGAAAAAGTTTAAAATAAAGTTTAAAGCTAATTACGTAGTTGATCACCGAAGAAAATGTATGCATCCGATAGTCGCGCGTCCTCTTCGTACTTCGTTTCGTAGTAATCTTCTTCATCCAAATTTGAATTTTTTCTCTTCTTCTCTTCTTCTTCCTGTAATGTAATTCTAAATCTTTATACTGTTAATAAGCAAAAAAATAATTGTCGAACAATTACGATTTAGCAATACATTGCGTAAGGTTTGGCACAGAAAGTATTTAAAGATTTTAGAATACAAATTAAGTAAAAAAAAATATTTAGTTTGTTAACTTTAGTGAATTATACATACGTGAAAAATCCGCTCTTTCTCTGTCTTCTATTTTTCGGGGTTACTCTTTCATTCTGTTTTGTAAGTTTTCTTCCCTTGTCTTCCACATTACCTTATCATTATTCTTACATTCACAGAAATACATATTTTTAATCCATATTTTGAAAAGTACGTATACCTGTAAATAATGTCCAATCTGCTTCATCATTTTCCTTCACAATTTGGGAGTTATATATATCTCTGACCAATCTTTTAATGAGTTGTGTACCTGAAATAAACAAATATTTTACAATACAAATTCAACAAAAAGAAAATAATATATATTTTATTACATTCGACGAATTGTACATACCTGATACATGCAGTCTTTCTTCGGATTCTGCTTTTCGTGATTACGCTTTTATTCTCTTTTGAAAATTTCTTCCATTGCCTTACAGATTACTTCATAATTTTTTTCTTACTTTCCCAGTCATGCATATTTTTAATGCATCTTCTTAAAAATACTTATACCTGTAAAGATCGTACAGACTACTTCATAATGTTTCTTCACAATTTCGGAGAGGTACATATCTCTATTTCTGTACCTAAAATAAACAAATATTTTACAATACAAATTCAGCAAACCAAATTTTAGTTTATTAATTTTAACGAATTATACAAACCTGAGACAACCCCTCTTTCTCCGGATTCTATTTTTCGTCGTTACTCTTTCATTCTCTGTTGAAAGTTTTCTTCCCTTGTCTTCCACATTACTCCATCATTTTTCTTACATTCACAGAATTACATGCTTACAATTCATCTTTTTAAAAATACATATACCTGTAAAGAATGTCCAGATTATATCATTTTCCTTCACAATTTCGTAGAGGTGCATATCTCTGACCAACCTTTTAACTATTTCTAAACTTCAAATAAACAAATATTTTATTAAACAAATTCAACAACAACAAAAAAATACTTAGTTTATTACCTTTAATGGATTATACATACCTGAAACATTCACTCTTTCTCCAGTTTCTATTTTTCGCAGTTTCTCTTTCATCCTCTTTTCAAAGTTTTCTTCCCTTGTCTTATAGATTACTTCATATTTTTTTTCCATTACATTCACAGAGATACGTATTTTTAATCTTTTTAAAAATACGTATATCTGTAAAGATCATCGAGACTACTTCATCGTTTTCCTTCAGAAATTCTGAGAGGTACATATATCTTACCAATCATTTAATGATTTGTATACCTAAAATAAAATAATATTTTGCATTAAAAATTCAACAAAATAAATTTTTACCTTATTACCTATAATGAAATATGTAGGGGAGACCGGGGCAAGATGAGTATGTTAACAATTTTTCTTGTTTATTAATTTATTTTTAAGTGTTTTAAAATTAATTTTACATGAACTGTTAGAGTATTCCTTTGTAGTATTAAATATATTACCGTTTAATTTTTCAAATAAAAAAATAAAGGATAATTTTATTTTTTCATAGCATTAACAAATCGTCATCTTGCCCCAGTACTGGGGCAAGATGACAACACTGAAAAAGGTTGAACATATTTTATCTTTTGAATATGTTGCATGGTTTAACACATGATAACTGTGTTTTTACATCTTACAAAGTATCAAACTAAGCCTAATGCATTGTAACGTAATGAGAAGTGTTTAGTTGTGCAGATAACAATAGTCACAAATAAAAATGCCATTTTCATAATTGAAATATTCCTCATGCCACCACGCTTGGCATTTACAGCACTGGATCCATTCTTCTCTTGGTGGGTCACAATATTCCTCGTCACAAGCAGGACATCTGAAAATACCATCTTTTGAAAATGATGCAACTGGACTGTTTGGCCTGGATTTAATAGGCCCAGGCCTAAAGGAACTTAGTTTGAGTTTTTTTGCTCCCTTTCTAACTTCACGAACTTCTTTTCTCTCTTTTTTTTAAACGTTTCTGTTCTTCCTTCTGCTTTTCCCTTTGTTCTAACATTTCTTTGATGGGTGTGCTTGTAAGAATGCTTGAGCTCAGTGTTTTGCTTTTTTTCTCACATTGTGTTACATTAGGTAATGGTTTGAAATCAAAAAACACTAATAGGCTTCTTTCGTGCATTGGAATCAGCATTTGCCATAAGTTCTGTTTCTTCTGGAGGGTCGTCATCTTGCCCCGGACTGCCTGTTTAAAAATATTCGTTTTCATTGCCATGAAGGAAGGCGATTGATTGACATTTATTCATGTTAATAGGTAGTATTTAAACTACGCTACTCATAAATATTAAACAGAAACAATATATCTTACCTGTATCTGTAGCAGAGCTTATTTACACATGCATAAAAGTTATAATGTGGCAGCGGTAAACAATCAAAGCTTCACAACTAACACAAAAATGGCGAATTCAGCGTCTCTATACTATTGTTTAACGAACGGCCGATAGGAGAGCCAGTAGTGTCAGGTTGATGCTGCCACCTAGTGGAAAACGGAAAAATTAAGACATTCGTCATCTTGCCCCGGTCTCCCCTATGGCTCATACATTTGCTCTTTTTCCTGATTCTTCATTTTATGGCCATTCTTTCATTCTCATTTAAAACATTCTTTATTTGACTTCGATATAATTTTATATTTTTTCTTCTAAAAGTATAAATAATTAATTCAAAATTTAAATAAATGTGTACCTGAAATGAAGAAATATTGTTTTTTTTTATTATTTCCCCATTACTATATACTATTAAACTTGCCCTCATTAATATATAATATACTGACGTAAATTTCTTTATATGCTTTACTGATGCATCTTTACACAGTTAATATTAAAAAATAATAATAATCCTAAAACATTTTTTCAATTGGCAGTAAATTTCTTCAGACTTGCGATACAGAATGTTTTTTTCGTGAAGTAAAGTGCATAAATGCGTCTGCATCTCTTCCCAATCTACTCACCTGACGTAATATCTGCAACTGACGCGCATGAGGAAACCTGATTGCTTAGTAAGAAATTATCTCTTTCTTGTTCAAAATGTTAAAATAGACACGATTGTTATTATCATTGTTGCTTATAAATATTGCTATACGCGATTTGTTTGTTTAGAAAATTTAAACATTGATAAAACAATAAATATTTATTGTGGGCATAATCATGTATTTCCGAAATAAACAAAGAATTTAAACAATAACTTAAAACCAAAATAAAATTAGTATATTACTCCCAGGAAATATATATTCGATATCTGTTGCAGTTGTCTCATTCCTCTATTTGTAGTTATCTCCTTTATAGTCACGTCAAACTTTTCATTTTTTAACTTACAGATTACTTCATCACTTTTACTCTAAAGTAAACAAGAATGTATATTTTTAATGTATCTCTTTAAAAATTTGTATACGTTTAATAAACTTCCGTACTGCTTAGTCTTTTTTTTTTTTTCATATTTGATGGAGTACCTATCTTTGATCCATATTTTTAGACAAATGTATAAGAGAAATGAAGAAATTTTTTGGCATGAAGCTTAAAACGATTTACACATTGGATTACCTGTAAAAAGTGTGCATACATCCGATAAGCACGCGTATTCTTGATACTTCGTTTCGTAGTCATATTCTTCATCCTAATTTGAAAGTCTTCTTTTCTTGATTTATTCTTTCTATAATGTAAATATACATTTTTATGCTGTTAATAAGTAAGAAATGATTGTCAAACAGTTACGATTTGGCGATAAATTACTTGAAGTTTAGCAGGGAAAGTGTCTGTTCCATGTCATACATTTTGAAGTAGACCTCATAAACCTATTACAAAAACTCCGTTATTTTCTTTTCTACTAATCCGACGTTTTTCTATAACACACGTTCATGATGAAATTTCTTTAAAAGAAAGAACTTGTCATTCTTTTTTCATTGTTGAAATAGATGCGATCGTCATTATTATAATTATTGATTGTTAGAAATTCGCGCAGTTGGTTTGTTATACAAATGTATTTAAACATTGTTATAAGAGCCAAATATTTATCGTTGACATTCTTGACATTGCTGACATATACATGTATGTAACTGAAAAAAACAACGGACTTAAATTATAAACTCAAGCCCAAATAAAATTTAGTTTATTATCCTTGAGAAATATACATATCTCCGTGTGCGTTCGCTTCATTATTAGGTGCGTTCGTAATTATATAAATACGTAGCACCTATAGTCGTCGTTCAGTCCGTCTGTCCGTCTGTCCGTCTGTCCGTCTGTCCGTCTGTCCGTCCGTCCGCATGTAACAGAGCAAAACCTACCCAACCGAATGGGCTGAAATTTTAAATATATGATTGTTGTAAAATTTTGTCGAGCCATTTCAAATTTTATGAAAATCGGATGTATAGTTTAATTACAGGGACAGTCAAAAGTTTTTCTTTACATTACGGCCAATGGGAAAAATTATTGTAAGTGCATTTTAATGATGTTACAGCCTTCCGAATGGGCTGAAATTTTAAATATATAATTGCTGCAAAATTTTGTCGAGCGATTTCAAATTTTATGAAAATCGGATGTGTAATTTAATTACAGGAACACTCAAAAGTTTCCCGTTACATTAAGGGGAATGGGGAAAAAATATTGCAAGTGCATTTTAATGATGTTACAGACTATGCACTTATGAAGTGCAAACAAATACACATTCAGTACAATATGGGGTGCAAAAAATAATTATAAAACTAGTTATAGTACGAACGCACCTCATTTGCCACGTTTGACGAGCAATTTCCAACTTGTTCAATTTGTGGTCACTCTTTCATCCTCTTTTGAAAGATTTCTCCCCTTATCTTATAGATTACTTCATCATTTTTTCTCTAAAATTCACACGGATACATATTTTTTTATGCATCGTTTTAAAAATAATGTATACCTGGAAAGAACGTCTCTGTCATCGTTACTTGAAACTTTTCAAATCTGACTTCCAGATTATCTCATCTTCTTCTTCTAAAACGTACAGGACAACATATTTTGGAACAGATGCTGTATATTCCCTCGGCCGCCATCTTGGTTTTTTTCTTGGCGTCTTTCCGCCAAGTAGTTAATGTCTCCAAGAAGCAATTTATGCGCATGTTAGGCTTAACGGGGTTACCTTATCGATAAACAACGCCAACAAATCCAAGATAGCGGCCGAGGGAATATACAGCATCTCAGCGCATATTTTTAATGCCTATTTTTAAAAATATGTAAACTACAAGTAGCGTTCGAATATATGTATCGTCGAGACTACTTCATGATTTTCCTTCCCAAATTCTGAGAGGTACATATCTCTGACCAACCATTTAATCATTTGTATATCTGGAATAAACAAATATTTTGCATTACAAATTCAGAAAAATAAATGTTTGGCTTATTACCTTTAATGGAATATACATGACTCATACATTTGCTCTTTCTCCTTATTCTTCATTTCATGGTCACTCGTTTATACTCAGTTAAAAGTTTTGTTTATTTGACTCTGATACCATTTCATATTTTTTCTTCTAAAAATCTCAAGAATATATATTTTAATGCATATTAATAAAAATATTCATGTCTTTTAATCAATGTCCATATAACTTCTTTATATCCTTTCTGAAATTCGGAGTCATATAAATCATTAATACAACTTTTAAATAAATTACTAAGTGAAGAAACATTAATTTATTTCTCCATTTTTCTTATCAATATATAAACTTTTCCTCTTTAATGTATAATATACTGCACATAAATGTTTCTTATATGCTGTACCGATACTTCTTTATACAGTTAATATTAAAAAAATAATAATAATCCTAAAGCACTTACTAGATGGCAATAAATTCCTTCAAGCTTGTAAGACAAAATGTTTCTTCCGAACCATTTTCCGAGAAGTAAAGTGTATTAATGTGTTCCAGCATTTGCATCTTTTTCTTACCTACTCACCTGGCGGCCTATCTGCAACTGTCGCAAAAGACAAAATTTGATTGAGCGTGAAAAATTATTCCACTTTTATTCCAGTGTTAAAATAGATCAATTGTTATTATCATTGTTGGTTATTGCTGTTATTGCACGTCATTTGTTTGGGGAGAAAATTTATACATTGTTAAAACAATAAATATTTATTGCTGACAAATTTCTTTATTTCCGAAAAAAAGAAAAGAATGATAAGTTAAAACCCAAATAAAATAACTCTATTACCCCCAGTAAATATACACCCGATTTCCGCGCACTTGCCTCATTCTTCTATTTGTAGTAGTCGAACCTCCATATATAGAAGCAGCAAATTTCCGGGAAAAAATTCGATATATAGAAATTTCGATATACAGAAGTGATCTTAGTTTTATCATAATTACTCCTAAAAAATTAAAATTAAAGCTAATTTTCGTATACGGAACTCCATTTCTAATTTATATGCGAATCGCATTAAATGAAAGTTAATAATTAAAAAAAATGAAAGTGAACGAGGATTGTTTCAAACGCCTCTCGCATTTCTTTTTTCGATGGCTTGGAAATATTTTCAGATTCATTAACTTCCTCTGGATTGTCTATTGCTTTTTCAGATTTATGAAACGAATTCAGTATGTCTTCGTCTATAGGATATCAGCAACAATTAACTTATCGACTATCAGGAATTCGTTAAAAAAAATACCGTCTGTAATGTGACCTTGAGAGCGCAAATTTTCCCAAGACTTTTGGATTTGCGGTAACACGTGTTGTTCTTCGATTTCCTGTAATACACTGAACCCAGCTTTTACGAAACAGTTTTTTATTGTAGATTCAAAAACGTCATTTTTCCAAAATTTGGCTAATTCTGCCACACATATCCTCAGATCAATCACCTTATGTAAAGGTTTTTCATTTTCAAATGTCCAGATAAGTCGTCGAAGAATGCGTTTTCTGTAATGAAGTTTCAGGTTTTTTATTACACCGAGGTCCATTGTTCGCAGTTTTGAAGTGGTGTTCGGGGGAAGAAAAAGTAAATTAACATTTGATAATTTTGAAGACGCATTAGGATGGGCCGGGCAATTGTCTACAACTAAACCAATTTTTCTATTTGGATTATTCATTTTTCTATCCAATTTCAAAATTTTCACCTGTCATCCATGAGTTTCTATTAAAACAATAGTCAACCTCTAAAGACGTTACATTTTTTAAAACTCTAGGGTTTTTACTTTTACCTGCTATTAATAATCGAAGTCTTTCTTTGCCACTCATGTTAGCGCTTACTAGTACTGTTATTCTGTCTTTACTGTACTTGACTCTATGACAATCATCGTCTTTCAAAGTTAGAGTTTTGTTGGGTAAATACTTATAAATGAGTCCCATTTCATCAGCATTAAAAATATCATCGGGCTGATAATCTTTTAGAATTTTTTTCAAATCATTGCTTTTCCAGTCATCGCAGACTGCTTCAGATACACCTTTACTTTTTCCGGATATAACCTTTTCCTTGATGCCATGCCTTTTCCTAAATTTTTCCATCAAACCTAAATTTGCTTGAAATTCATTACATCAAAAATGTTTATCATAATAACTTCTCTTTTATCAAAGGACCAGATATCGACAAGTTTTGGTCTCGAACGCTCTTTATCTATTTGAAAACGGCTTCTTCCACTGTATCATAACTACATGTTTTCTAACGTTTTCTGTACTTACATAGGATTCCATTACGGCATTCCGATTTTTTATAATAGTCGACACTGTGCTTGCATGAATACCAAATTTAGCAAAAATTTATTTTTTGCGCATTCCGCTACATACATTCTTCAGCAATTCAAGTTTATCCACAACACTAAGAGATTTTCTTTTTGACATTGTGATGGTATGGAGAGAAAAAATAAAAGTTCAAAACGAATTTATAAAACACTACTTAAATTTTCCCTGAAACTCAGTAGATCTAGGAGTGAGGAACAACCATCAGACAAAAAGGATAGCTATAATGGACCCTATTCAGGTGACGTCAGACGCCAGAGCTGGCGATATGATGATCTGTTATTCTAGTTACTGCACCGGCGGAATACCAGTATGCGCAGGCGCAAACACCGCTAGCAGACGACTTTAGCCTTGATCCAGGATGAGTGCATACATTTTAACTGCAAATTTGCAAACTTCGGGAATTTTCTCGCATACAAAACAACATTTTGAATTTAGATTACAATATATTAAGTATATACTACTGCATAAAAGAATTTTTTGCGGTATTTTTAAGAAACAAGCATTAATAACTCACACTCCATAGACTGCTATGCTGAACACCGCCAGTAAATACCGCCAGCAGACGAATTTTAGCCTCGACCTCAGGTCGCGTGCATAAGGTCCATTCGTTTTACTACAGGACAGGTCGCAACCGAAATTCGAAAAGGAGTTGGCGGAACAACAACCTGTTTGCCCATCCCTCTTCTCCAGTTGACATGTAGGGTTCGTAGTGACCTTCACTAAACTTACTTTATCCCCTGACCTTCATTTTTCTTGAGACAACAGGTAAACTGTCTAAAGCGGAATAAAATTTCTCAATATGTCTTGAAAAAAATTTCGATATATAGAAACAGTTTTTCTATGTAATGAACATGGAGATTTGCTAAAAGTTCGATATATAGAAAATTTCGATATGTGGAAGTTCGATATATGGAGGTTTGACTGTATATCCATATAGTTACTTGAAACTTTCCCCTTTTTTTAATTTCCAGAGTACTTCTTCATTTTACTTCGAAAATTCACCGGAATATGTATTTTTAATGTATCGCTTTAACCCGGGAGAACTCGCTGCATGAGATTTTCTCTCACAGTCGTACTTTTTTAAGACTCTTATTTAAATCATTTTTCATTTAAATTAAAATTTCAAAATGTTTTACAATTATTTTACCTATTTTGTGAATAAAAGTACTAAGCCAACCAAAAAAAGTTGATATTATATTAATGTAAAGTAAAAGTAAAGCAATTGGGCATTCTCACTGGCGAGTTCTCCCGGGTTAGAAATATGTATACGTGAATTAAATTTCCACATTACTTCATCATTTTGTTTTTCATATTTTGTAGGATACCTATCTTTGACCCATCTTTTTAAAGAGATGTATACCAGAATTAAAGAAATATTTTGAAATGAATCTTAAAACGAGTTACGTAATTGATTAACCGTAAAAAGTGTACATACATCCGATAGTCGCGCGTCCTCTTTCGTAGTAATCTTCTTTATCATAATTTGAATGGGTTTTTTTTTCTTATCTTCTTCTTCATCCTAATTCGAAAATTTTCTTTTCTTGTCTTCTTCTTTCTGTAATGAAACTATACATCTTTATACAGTTAACTAGCAAACCCCGCGGTTTTGCTCGTGTAATAGTTGAAGTATGCAAAGTTACATTTGTATGTCTAATTTTTATTAGAAGAAATTATACTTTTAGGAATAATTCAAAATTATCTAATTAAGCCACAGTTTGGCTAAACTTCATTATTACACTCCATAAGACAGAAATGAGACTTAATAAGAAAAACTAAAACTAATTCTAAATAAATGATAATTTAGAAATTTTGAAGCTTTTATTCTCATTTCGTGCGCTCATTTTTGTATTCATTTGAAGTTTTGAATTTTTTAAAAACTATCTTCTTAAAACGCATTTACATCTTAAAATTAACCATCATGTCAAATTCCAAGCTTCTTGTCTAACGGTCTTCTACCTCTCCGGTGGTAATATGGCAAAAACATAAAATGCCTGTGTCGAAACAGGGACTGTCACCATTAATTTTGAAATTGGTTTAGGTTTCTAATATTCCATAGAAAACGTAATTTAGAAGGTTTTTAAAGACTTTTTTAGAACGTTTGTTGTTCCTGCCAACCCATGATGGTAGTGGAACCGACATAAAAGGGAGGTAGTGGCACCGGCATAAAAAGGAGGTAGTGGCACCGGCCTCTGTAGAATCATAGACTGTCGCTATTGATTCGCAACCATTACTTTTGGAATCGATTCATTATTTCCTGAGATTGCATAGAAATCGTAACTTAGGGCATTTTTAGAACGCTTTTCACTCATTCCCTTCGCTTCACCGTTTTTAAATTTTGAATTTGTTTTCGACTATTCTTAGAGGGCATTTATATTTTATAAGTAACTACCATGCCGTATTTAAAGTTTCTTACCTCTTCAGTATCACAGAAATCGCAATTTAGAACGTTTTTTACTTCTGTACTGTGGTACTCCTCTAGTGGCACCGACATAAAATATAGCTTATGTTTGAGCAGGTTCTATCACCCCCAATTTGCAAGTATTATTTTTTAACAGGGTTTGGTATTTAATAAGATTGTATAAAAATCATAATTTAAAACGTTTTTCGCTCACTTCATCGTGTTAAATTTAGAATTTTCTTTCGACGGTCCCTAGAAAGCATTTGCATCTTTTAAGTAATTAACATGCCAAATTTCAAAATATTAGATCCCCGAGTATCACAAAAAACCCAATTTAGAAACATTTTGGCTATTGAAACCTCAGGTGGTAGTGGCAATAAGAAAAAGTATAGCCTATGTTGCAGAAGGGGCTTTCACCATTAATTTGGAACCATTACTTTTGAAATCAGTTTGATATTTCCTGAGATTGAGTAGAAATCACAATTTAGAACGTTTTTAGAACACTTTTGGCCTATTTTCACCCTTTTTAAATTTCGAATTTTTTAGGAAATGTTCCTAGAGATCATTTATAGTTATAAGTAACTACCATGCCTAATTTCAAGTTGCTAGTCCTTGCAGTATTCCAAAAATCTCGATTTAGGACTTTTTTGCTCCTGCAACGCCCAGGTGGTTGTGACATCGACATGAAAGGGAGTCTATGTTAGAGCAAGGGCTGTCAGCATCAATTTCCAAACGTTTAACCCTTAAATGCGCGATTTTTTATTTTGTTTCGAAAAAATTACATATGTTTCTCTGAAAGGTTTATTAGGCAGGAAAAATAATGAAAAAAATCAGAGATACATTTTTCATATAATACGGCAATCTTTTCTTCCGTTGCGCATCTGCAATACAAGTAAAAACTACTGTCGTGTTGCTGTTTTACGCAAAAATATTGAAAATTAGTAAATATTTTAATAAGTATTTCTCCAAATACCTTATTTTATATAATTATTTATTTCATAAAACTTAACCTTTAACCCTTTAATTCCCATGATAGAATACGTTCTAGAAATTACGTACTCCAGAGAATCTGACTTTACACCAGAAAGTTTAAATGGTTAATTTCGCTATATTTAAATACGTAATGTCTGTTGTTAATTAATGCAAATATTGCTATTTTAATTTCCTAATGTTATTTAGGTATATACGAATAAAAAAATCTATTAAATTCAAAAATCTGTTCTTTGCATATATGCAAAGCTGCGCACTAATGGGTTAAAATTGGTTTGGTACTTCCTGAGATTGCATAGAAATCTCAATTTAAAACGTTTTTAAAACACTTTTTGCGCATTTTCATCTCTTTTAAATTTCGATTTTTTTAAGAATTTTTCTTAGCCATCATTTGTGTCTAATAAGCAACTACCATGCCAAATTTCACGTTTCTAGGCCCTTCAGTAACACAAACATCGCATTTTTAGAACGTTTTTGGCTCCTGCATCCCCTTTGGTGTAGTGGCGCCGACATAAAATATAGCCTATCTTGAGCAAGAGCTGTCACCATCAGTTTCCAACCATTACTTTTGAAATTTGTTTGGTGCTTCCTGAGATTGCGTAGAAATCAAAATTTAGAGCGTTTTTAGAACGCTCATTTTCACCAATTTTAAATTTCGATTTTTTTAGAAAATGTTTTTAGGTATTTTTATCTAATAAGTAATTACCATGCCAAATTTTTGTTTCTAGACCCTTCAGTAACACAAAAATCGTAATTTAGAACGTTTTTTGATCCTGCAACACCCCCTACCCCCAGTGGTAGTGACACCGAAATAAAGTAGAACCTATGTTAGAGCAAGGGCTGTCACCATCAATTTCCAACCATTACTTTTGAAATCGGTTTGATACTTCTTGAGATTGCATAGAAAAATTTTTAGAATGCTTTTAGAGCATTATTACAACTTTTAAATTTCGAATTTTATAAGGTATGTTCTTAGAGATCATTTATATCAAATAAGTAACTACCAAATTAACTAGTCAAATTTCATATTTCTAGATCCTTCAGTAACACAAAAATCGCATTTTTAGAACGTTTTTTGGTCCTGCACACCTATTTGGGGTAGTGACACCGACATAAAATATAGCCTATGTTGGAGCAAGGGCTATCGCCATCATTTTGACACCATTATTTTTTAATCGGTTCGATACTTCCTGAGATTGCGTAGAAATCGCCATTTAGAACGTTTTTAGAACGCTTTTTGCGCATTTTCACTCTTTTTAAATTTCGAATTTTTTAAGAACTGTTCTCAGAGATCATTTATACCTTATAACTACCGTTCCAAATTTCATGTTTCTAGGCCCTTCAGTAACACAAAAATGCCATTTTTAGAACGTTTTTTGCTCCTGCACCCCTTTTGGGGTAGTGTCATGGACATAAGACACAGCCTATGTTGGAACAAGAACTAACACCATCATTTTGATATATTACTTGGAAATTGGTTCGGTAGTTCCAGAGATTACCTCGAACAAACAAACAAACTTCTTTATAATATTAGTACAGATAAGTAAAAAATAATTGTCAAACAATTACGATTTGGTGATAAATTGCTTGAGGTTTAACAGAGAAAGTGTTTGTCCCACGTCATACATTTTGAAGTAAACCTTATAAATGTATTCCAGCAATTTTATAATTTTCCTATCTACTCATAATACGTCTTTCTACATCACACGTGCGTGAGATAAATTTCTTTAAAAGAAAGAACTTGTCTTATTATTTTTATTATTAAAATAGATGCCATTTTCATTATTATAATTATTCCTTTTTTATTGTTAAAATAAATGTTATTTTCATCATTATAATAATTGACTGTTATAAATTTGCGCAGTTTGTTTGTTATACAAATGTATGAAACCATTTTTATAAGAGCTAAATATTTATTGTTGACATTTCTATTGCTGACACATACATGTACATACCTAAAATAATCAAATTATTATAATTCTAAACTCAAGTTTAAATAAAATTTAGCATATTATCATTAAGAAATATATATACCTCCCAGTGCGTTCGCTTTGTTTTTCAATTTATGGTCACTCTTTCATCCTCATTTGAAAGATTTCTCATCTTATCTTACAGATTACTTCATAATTGTTCCCTTAAAGTTCACACAGATACATATTTTTAATGCATCTTCTTAAAAATGTGTATACCTGTGAAGAACGTCTCCTTCATCGTTACTTGAAACTTTTCAAATCTAAACTTGCAGATTATTTGATCTTGGTAGCTTTCATTGCAAAAAGCTGCGTATTGCAGCCGTTCGGAGGAAAACGATTCCGAAAAATTTTGGTATATTTTCACCGATCATGACCCCTAGACTCCGAAACCACCCTCAGTTCAAAATTGATATATATATATATATATATATATATATATATATATATATATATCTGATCTTTGTCATACTGTAACTCTCGTATTTATGAACCGATTTGGAATTTCGTGTGTACATAGTACATACCAATGGTTCGACCGAGTTCGTTGGCCAGCTTCATTCGCCATCTTGTTTCAAAATGGCGGTCATTTAAAAAATTTTAAAAATTTAAATTTTAAAATGAGGCACAAAAAATTAGACATTGAAAAATATTTTTTTCATATGTGTTTGGGCTTGATACAAAGATTCTGGAGCATTTTTAGTTTCGTCTATATCTTAAAAAATGGCTGAGTTATAGCACTTTGAATTTCTAGCATAGCTGACATTTTGAAACGATCTGATTTTTGTCACGCGATAATACACGTATTTATGAACCGATTTGGATGTGACAAGGAATGTGCATAGTACATAGCAATGTCTCGACCGAGTTCGTTGGCCAGCCTCATCCGCCATCTTGTTTTAAAATGGCGGCCATTTAAAAATTTAAAAGTGAGGTACAAAATAATTAGAAATTGAAAAAGATTTTTTCCTTATGTGTTTGAGCTTGACAAAGATTCCGGAGCATTTTTTGTTTCGTCTATGTCTTAAAAAATGGCTGAGTTATAGCACTTTGAATTTCTAGCATGGCTGACATTTTGAAACGATCTGATTTTTGTCACGCGATAATATGCGTTTTTATGAACCGATTTGGATGTGACAAGGCATGTGCATAGTACGTAGCAATGTCTCGACAGAGTTCGTTGGCCAGCTTCATACGCCATCTTGTTTCAAAATGTCGGCCATTTAAAATTAAAAAAAAAATTTTAAATTTAAGATGAAGTACAAAAAATTAGACATTGAAAAATATTTTTTCTTATGTGTTTGAGCTTGATACGAAGATTCCGGCGCATTTTTTGTTTCGTCTATATCTTAAAAAACGGTTGAGTTATAGCACTTTGAAATTCTAGTGTGGCTGACATTTTGAAACGATCTGATTTTTGTCACGCGATAACACGCGTATTTATGAACGGATTTGGATGTAACTTTGTGTGTACATAGTACATACCAATGTCTCGAACGAGTACGTTGGCCAACATCATCCGCCATCTTGTTTCAAAATGGCGGCCATAATTTTTTTCTAATTTTAATTTAAAACGAGGTACAAAAAAATTAGAAATTGAAAAAGAATTTTTTCTTATGTGTTTGACCTTGATACAAAGATTTCGGAGCATTTTTCGTTTCGTCTATATCTTAAAAAATGGCTGATTTATAGCACTTTGAATTTCTAGCATGGCTGACATTTTGAAACGATCTGATTTTTGTCACGCGATAACACGCGTATTTATGAACGATTAGGATATGGCAAGGCATGTGCATAGTACATAACAATCTCTCGGCCGAGATCGTTTGCTAACTTCATCCGCCATCTTGTTTCATAATGGCGGCCGTTTAAAAATTGAAAAAAAATTAATTTAAAATGAGGTACAAAAAAAAAAATTAGAAATTGAAAAACATTTTTTTTTATGTGTTTCAGCTTGCTACAAAGATTCCGGATCATTTTTTGTTTTGCCTTTATCTAAAAAAAAGGCTGAGATATAGCAGTTTGAATTTCGAATGTGTGTGACATTTTGAAAAATCTGATTTTTTGCCTGCAACAGCACTCGTATATATCAACCGATTTAGATATGAGTGAGCATGTGCACAGGAATTACTAAGGTCTGGACCAAGTTCATTGGTGAGCTTTGTTGCACCCATTATGTTGTTTTAAAATGGCGGGCTATCACCGATAATTCGGGTTAATACAATTATTAATATAATTCGGGATATCACCGAATTTGGCGACAAAATATAAATCACTTTAATAAAATCAGCTTTGATAACGCTGACTAATTTCGCGAAATTCTCATTCATATTCAATATTGACAAAAATTAGTATTTAATCTTCTATAATCGGGTTCCAGTAAATTGAGCTCCGTGTGTTTGAATAATATAAGGTGGCTATTAAAAAATAAGGAATATGAAAGCTACCTCTTCCTCCCGGCACTGGCCGGAAGGACTTTTTCTTCTAAAATGCACAGGGCAACACATTTGTAATGCATATTTTAAAAAATATCTGTACTTGTAATTAACGTCCGAATTTCTTTACCATTTCCTCAAATTTGGAGCATTACGCATCTTTCACTCATCTTTTTAAACATATATACCTAAAGTAAACATATATTTTCATTATAAATTCAAGTCTCAAAAATTTATTTTATCGCTCATAGGAAATATGCATACCTCCAATATACGTGTATTCTCCTGATTCTCCGTTTTGTTGTCTTGTCTTTCATCCACATTCAAAAATTTTCTTCTCTTGCCTTTATCAATGTACTTCATATATTTTATTTTAATCCTTCCATTGTACTTATCATTTTTCTTCTCAAGTTCAGAGGGGAACATGTCTTTGACCCATGTTTTTAAAATATACATGCCTGAAATAAACAATTTTAATTTTAATTTAATGGCAAGAAATTTAGTTTATTAAACTTAGAAAATGTACATATGTTCGATATTGGTGTAATATCCTGATTCTTCTTTCCGTTATTACCTGAATCTTCCTCACTTGAAAGTATTCTCTTGATTTTTGGACCATTTCATATTTTGTCTTCTAAAGCTCCCGTCGATACATATTTTCAATGTCTCTTTTTAAAAATATGTGTACCTGTAATAAACGTTCAGATTACTTCATCCATTTACATCTCAAATTCGAAGCGGGTGCATGCCATTATTTTATCTTTTTAAACATATTAAATCTGACATAAAGAATTTTTATGTGCAGTATTAATACATCTTGATACAGTTAATGTAAACAAATGGTAATAAAACACTTACCAGTTGGCAATAAATTTCTTCAAGCTCGCCACACAAAGTGTTTTTACCGAGCCATTTTTTGTAAAGTGTATAAATGTGTTTAAGGAACGTGCATGAGGAAATTTGATTGTTAGTTAAAATGTATGTCATTCTTGTTCCAATGTTAAAATAGATCCTGTTATTATCATTGTTGTTTATTGCTATTGTTACACGCAATTTCTTTGTTGCGAAAGTTAAACATTATTAAAACAATAAATATTTAATGTTCACATACTGATGTATTTCTAAAATAAACAAAGAACTTAAATGAATAGTTAAAACCCAAATAAAATTAATTTATTACCCCTAAGAAATGCACAGCCAATATCTATGTGCTTGTGTAATTCTTTTGTTTGCAGTTAGTTATCTCTTTCATAGTCACTTGAAACTTTTCCTTTTTTATTAACTTTCAAATTACTTCATAATTTTACCTTGAAAATTCACAGGAATATATATTTTAAATGTATCTCTATAACCCTTTAAGACCCAACCCGCACGATCGTGCGGGTTAGACATTCATTTAATTTTTTTCTTCTGAGTCATATGTAATAAAAATTCGAATAGAACAATCGTTCTGGTTTGCAGATAGAGTAAAGTATCATTTTTTATCAACAGATAGCGGTTGCAGTCCATGTTTTACTTTCTACAGGCATGACTATCTTTGTTTACAAATACATCGGGTCTTAAAGGGTTAAAAATATGTATCTGGGTAATAAACTTCCCTATTACTTCATCCTTCTTTTTCATATTTGGTGGGGTACCACTCTTTGACCCGTCTCCTTAGATAGATGTGTACCAGAAATAAAGAGATATTTTAAAAAGAAGTATTGTCATGACTGATAGTCATGAGTTCTCTTGATACTTCTTTTCGTAGTCATCTTCTTCATCCTAATGTGAAAGTTTTGTTTTCTTATCTTCTTCATCCTAACCTGAAAGTTTATTTTCTTGTCATCTACTTCTTTCTATAATGTAATTACACATCTTTATACATTTAATAAGTAAAAATAATCGTCAAAAAATTAATTATTTGGCGCTAAATTACTTGAGACAGCAGAGAAAGTGTTTGTCCTGTGTTATGCCTGTTGAAGTGGACCTTATAAATGTATTCCAAGAACTCCATAATTTACTTGTCAACTCATACGACGTCTTTCTATAACACACGGGCGTGAGTAAATTTCTTTAAAAGAAAGAAATTGTCTTATTCTTTTTCTATTTTTAAAATAGATGCAATTGTCATTATTATAATTATTGATTGTTATAGATTTATGCAATAGGTTTGTTATACAAATGCATGTAAACATTGTTATAAGAACCAAGTATTTATTGCTGACATTTTCATTGCTGACATATACATGTATATATACCTAAAATAAAAAAATAATTTAATTTATAAACCCAAGACCAAATAAAATTAATTTTATTATCCTTAAGAAATATATGTACCTTCGAGTGCATTGGGTTCATTTTACAATTTGTGGTCACTATTTTATCCTCTTTTGAAAGATTTCTCCCCTTATCTGACAAATTTCGAGGCCATCTACACATCTAAATTAGCCTAAACTTTGTTTTTTGCAATGCGCAACACCCACTTTTGACGCAATATCTTAAATCTTCGGATTAAATTATGCTTACACCAAATTTCAAGTCATTTGGATGATAAGTTTTTGAATTATAAGCAATTAAAATTTAGTGCGTCTTATGTACTTTACATTTTCACATTTTTTATTAATATCTTCTGAAATTATAATCATAATGTGCTATTTTTTTTTCTTTATATTCGCTTGCTACTGTTTTCGCGTGACGTGTAGGCTCTTAACATTAGCTTGCGAGTATTTTCACGTGACTAACGTAAACTCTTGTGATTTGGTGTCCTTCATTTTGTGAAAAAATGACGAAAATGACAATTTTGAAACTTTTTGCTTAAAAGGAAATTCGACATCAGTAGTATATTCTCACGAAATGCTGTAAGGATCCGATAATTGAAAATATGTAAAAAAAAAAGGCTTTTTATTTCATTCATTTTTTTTTAATTGATTTTGAGTTGCAATATTTAAATTCATTTTTCTCAGTTTGCTATTTTTTAATATGTTGTTCTAAGTTACAAAATTTTGACAAATATTTTTCGATTCACTACTACTTAAAAGTAATAGTAATAATAAATAAATAAATAATATTAAGTAAACAATTACTTTTACTGTACTTTTCGAGTATGCAAGGGAATTTATTTATTGTTTCATAAACTAATAAACATAAATTCTAAGAAAAATATACAGCAGAAAATATTTTAAAATGTTCAAAATTGTAGGAGAAGTGTGGTAATTAATTTCTTAATTTAAAAAAAAAAAGATTTAAATTGTACTGCAAAAATTACATATTTCTTTGATTAAATCACTTCCTTTCATAAATCCATTTAATTAGTATGTCAATAAAATATAAAACACTCAAATTAAAAAAACGAATTCAAAAAGTACCAAGTCACCTTAAAATTTTATAGTATCAAACAAGCAATTCTTGTATATTTATGCATTTATATATTTATTTATTTATATATGTTATAAAATAGATGGATGCGGTGATGGTGGAATTTAACTATCATATACGATACCGACGGTCGTCTGGAAATTAATATCGTCGAGCTCATAGCGAAGTATATGAAGAAGATGAATGTAGCATGGAGTTGGCACATAGATGTACGAACATGAAGTAAAGGAACTAGAACAACAGCTTCGTCCTTTAATCGAACAGCTTACTCTTTATATTCGATTATCATTCCTCGTTAAAGATGATTAGCAGTCCAGTGGCTTATGGTAAAAGACAATGAAAATGAAAATTGGGATTTCTCCAGGAGACAAGTAACAAAAGCAATAATGTTCACAGGATTTTATTCCATAAGATCGGGCAGCAGTTCTCACACTTTACGATTCAGTTCCATTAATAACTTCAATGTAAAAATGTCTATCGACAATAGTAATCATTTGATTACATCAAAAAGGAAAATTCCAATGCGCAAAATCTTTAGAACGAACTTCATTTTAGCCAGGAGGCAGTTTACAATTAAAAAAACTCAGCAAATCTGCTGGAGAATCGTGCGTCACTGCTTTTTACTCTCCAAGCGTAGGAATACAATTTTGGCGTAGTACGCGCTCTAAACCAATTAAGAGGCTACTTCAGTCAAATGAAAAGCGCGTTCGCTAATGCTAATCCTATGGAAGAAATTTATAAAGATATCTCGTTTGAATTTCAGTATTTTTAAATGATTTTCTTTGCATTGGATAACCGAGATCAATCTGTATGCAGGCCGTTTTTTACTTTTTCGATTTTGATTGCAGATATTTTTTATGAGGATGCTTTTACTTTCGAAACCGGTTCCGAAAATGAAAGTGTCCTCATTAAAAATACTTGTCAACAAAATCAAAAAAGTAAACAACGACCTTTGTACAGATCGATCTCAACTATTGAATGAAAAAAAAAAAATCCTTTCAAAATATTGAAACGCAACCGAGATATCTTTATAAATTTCTTCCATAGGATTAGCATTAGCGAACGGGTCTTTTCATTTGACTGAAGTAGCCTCTTAAGATGCCAAAAAATCCCGTCATGCAAAGAGTACTGACAGAGCGGGTGGAGGGATAATAAAGCAAAAAGGAACCCCGGAATAAAGCGCGGGAAGAAGGTAAAACTCGGCTGAAATAAAAATAAAAATGGCTACCAAAGAACATTCTAAAATACGAAAAGATTGGAAATGGAACATTTAATTTAAGAATACCGAAAGCGTAATAATTAAGTGAATTAAACAAGTGAGACATTAAAGTAAAAGGAATTTAACAGAATTAATGATAGAGATTATTTAAGAATAGGGATTTAGTGAATATAGATAAGTAATTTAAAATAGTACAGGGAAATCGCAGAGATAGATCTAATATTGTAACATATATTTGTGGCGTTTTCGAAAACGGTTCAAACGATTTTCATGAAAGCGACGGAATAGAGGTTTTGGGGGTCTAGGAATTGATCACCTCCAAGAAAAAATCGTTTTCATGCAATACCCACTCTTCGCACGGGTAGATAACATTACGGAAAGAATAAAACACGTGTACAAGAGCTTCCAAAAATTTAAACATAAAAATATTTTAAACAGTATGTTGTATCAGAAACAGAACAATTTATTATATTATGTATGCTCAAAGAAAATAATTAATATTCCGTAATTGGATCCACAGGCAAGGTTGGTATCAAACAAAAATTATGCTACAGTTAACAGCTGTATAAGTGTTATAATAATATAAACATGCCAATTAGCTTTGAACCCCATTACGAAAAATTTCCCCATGAAAACAGCTGCAGAAGCTGTTTTTCTGTTTGTACAGAGGGCAACTCAGTCAACAGGATATTATTTTTTTTATGTGATATATACTACATATATACTATATATATATACTTACTTATACGATTACTTGCTTACATAACACATTAAAATATAGTTACTTGCGTAACATATATGATAATCAAAGAGTTACATATATGGGACGCTCACTGAGTAAACAATATTTGCATAGAAAACCAAGACTACAATACATTTATTTTATCACAAATACGGGTCGTCTCACTCCAATCCAAATCCGTATTTTCATTCAGAACTTTAATATTAATGAAGATATTTTAAGAATAATGAAGAAATAGTCGGAAGAATAACTTTAGCTTGAATGAAATGTGATGATGAAAATGTTTAACCACTCTGCGTGTCACTTTGCGCGTTGCTCAGTTTGCGTGAGCATTGCTCGGGCAAACATTTTTCCATGGCTACTACAATCATCATCGGCATTACCCCTTACATTTCAGTGTATCATTTAACAGAAACTGGGTGAACCTGGATTTAACTTTTTTAAATATCAGGCTTAGAGCTCGCCACACACTCTTTCGAAGTGGCAATTGGTTGCATTATGATGTACGAAAGCCCAAATTTCGGTTTCGATATTGTGGGGAATTTCGTAATACTTGCATCAGACTGAATGTCCCTGACTCTGAGTGTGTTCAAGAAGCACGCGCGTTACGCGCGCGAGCTCAGGAGACAGGAACATGGAGTGGGTCCATATCATGTATGGAATAACACGTAGTATGTTCAGGAACAGATCATGGATTTGATTAATTAAGGTGCTAATTATAAAGATATTTTGTTGCAAAAGGAATGTGTGCTGCTGGATGGCCGAATGGATAAGGCAGTGAACTCGAGACTAGGGATTGTGGGTTCGAATCCCTCCAGTCCCACATTGTGTCACAATTTTTTTTTTGTTTTGTTTATTGGTTGTTTTATATTTTTCATAATGAATAAGATATTTTTGATGAGGATATATTTTTTATTTTTGTTATACAGAGGCACGTGTATTTTTATTATAATAATAAAATACTCATTTAAATGTGAGAAAATGAGGTATTTCGAGATGAAAGTTTTAGATCTGAACGCCTTTTAAATATTCAAAGTTTTGTTTCTAAGTGATTATATATGTAGTATGTATATGTATAATGATATAAACATTAAGCAAATCCAAATGAAAAAATAATATATATTGTGCGAAAATATCCTTTTGCACGTAGAATAATTCCTTTTTTTTTTTTTTTTTTTTTTGAGTACTTTACGAGTGAATTTTTATCCAGACTAGGCTAGAAATCATATTCTACTTTGAACATTATAAAAATAAAATGTAATAGTTGTAAATTATTTTAACTAAAAATATCTGTACATATATTTTTTAAAGAGATAAAATATATAGGTCTGCTGCCTAGTTTGTAATGAATAAAGTATGATTAGAATGTTTATAAATTTTTTACTGAAAGTATAAGTAAGTATTTTGCTTATACTAACAGAATTTTGAATGCCATTTATTTCTCATGTTTTATGATGTATTTTGGTCTGTTATCCACACGGTATTAAAATATGCAATCATAAAATAAGAAATATATATGTTAAAACCTACTCTGAAAAACTGTCTAACTAACAGTGCAAATTCCATTGAAATCCATCCAGTATAGTAGATTACAAACAAATCTCATATGTTGATATCAGAATCTTGGTTTACTAACAGCATTCTATTTATCACAGAAGATATAAATCAACTGATAAATCATTTTTAAATAAATAAAAAGAAAATTGTTAAAAAGTTAAAATTTTTAGATCACCAGTTGAATTCTTAAATTGTATCAATCAACCTACCAAACAAAGCACAACCAATAACACATAAGCAGAAAACGCACAATCACGTGATCAAATCGCCCACACAATTTTTTTGAGCAGCTCGCGCGGAGTTTGCGTGCGGTTGGTTAACTAATTTTAAATGCTAAATGGGCTAAAGTAGATAAAGAAGGTCACGTGATGTTTTTCCCGACTATTTTAGATTTTATCTGAGTGAACATAGGCATGTATTCCTGTTACGAAAACCATGTTTTGGAAGGATGAAGAAATATAGTCCTTGGTTTTACCTTTTTTGAACCATAAAAATAATGAAATAATTGAATTATGTTAAAATTCCTTTCTTCGATAAGACCTACTCCATGGCATAAACTTCTGAGCGCGCGCGCGGCGCAAAGTGCACCTCTGAACACGCTCTCTGTATTCCGCTTCGAGATTAAAAAGGTAACGAAGCTGCGTGAAGTGGAAATGTAGAAAAAATAAATAGAACGAGAAAGAATTGGACGACGGCGGATTTTTGTTAAAAGGAACAGAATATTCTCGACGATATAAAATAGAAGATTTCAATGACGTATGAAAATCTTAGAAATATTAGACGGTGCTAAGTAAATGAAGCCAAAGTTGTTGCTTTTAAGCTAAATATAGATTTAGAAGAGTGCTTTTAACTGTATTTTTGTTTTGTCTTCGTCTTAATAAATGTCAGTGTTCGTCTTAGAAGTGAGTTATGATTTATAAATAGAGTCTCATCCCACAATATGCCTTGTTATATTTTTTATTTTGTTAATTTTATATAAAGTGTTAATTTTATATAATTTTAATTAAAAAATCTCAAATTTTAGTTAGTTTTAAACAAAAAATAATCTTTTTTAAAAAAAAATGAAATTGGTGCCTGAAGTATGTTTTTTTTTTTTTTTTTTCAACGCGGACTTTCATTCAATCAAACACCGATATAATAGCTGCCAAAATCGTATCTGGCCGCAGAGAATCCTAAAGTTTTTTACTCCTCAGATGCCTGAAGAACAGGAATTTACCAACGATTTTGCGGGATTAAGTGGGATCTTGACATTACAAGACAAAAATGTTGAAAATTAAAAAAAAAAAAAATTCAGAAACCATACAAAACTTGATCTCAATCAAAACTCAATTAATTAAAAAGAAAAAAACCTCAGAATATTGCTCACAAGATGAAAAAAAAAAGATTTGCAACACTATAAAAAATTAAACTTACATAATAATTTTTTCTCATCAGTTACTCATTTTTGGTTTTCCCCCGTTTTCACAAATTTTCTTATAAATTTCCTCCTAAAAACGGGGCTAGACCAAATACTTTTAAGATACTAAACTGGCAATTCCTCGGCCATTCCCATTCAAAAGCATGCAGCCATCTGAAATGATTTGAAGTAAATTGAAACACCTCAACCGCGAGGTTTGTACGTCAGCTGAGAGTTATTTACCATTAAGTGCTATGGCTAGAATGAGCTTAAAAATTAATTTGATCAATATAGGGGAAGTTTATGGCATATTGTTTTACATGAAGTTATTTTTTATAGCTAAATACGCGTTATAAATATTGAATTTTCAGAAATAAAGTTAAATAAGGCGATTTATTAATAATTTTATGGATGGTATGTTTGAAAAAGGCTATCTAATTTTAACATGGCTTATAAGCCTAAATAAAGGCGAAATTTATATAAAAACAGATTGTTAAAGATTATAATCCCACCTTTTTTTAAGTTTGACTTACAAAAGTAACTGGTAGGGAAGTTTAGTTTAAAGGTAGCAACTGTAACATAATATAGTAATTTACAAAATTTTAAATTACTTGTAAATAAATCTACGTTTTTAAAACTAATTTTTATGCAAAAAGGTAATTAAAAAAATACATATTAACGAAAGTAACACTATATTTTTATCCTTGGAGGATGTTTATGGAAATACTTACTTGCTATACAAAAAAAAAAAAAAAAAAAAAAGATGGATAATGAAGTATTTAAAAAAAAAAAAAGCCTAAATGAAATATTGTAGAGTAATACTTAATGATCCGCAATAAAAAATACGCTGATAAAAGCATTTTCTGAGGTAAATTAAAATATGAAACATATATACATGAAACGTACAACAGCTGTGATAAAAAATCCTCAGTTAAATTGACAGTTTGCCGGTCTATGTATCTTAAAAGTCTTTGGGCTAGATGGTAAATAGGGGGAAAATATATGGCTTCTCATACTGTGGGATTTATAGAACAACTCTACATAATTGATAAATCTTAGGGAAATACATTCAATTTTCACTTACATTGTGAAAATACGTCTTTTCGGCACACCGTGCGCCGAATAGATATCATGGATCCCCTCTACACTTGGTTTGATCGACTTAAACTTGCCCATAATCATTGTAGCAAGCATTAATTAAGGCTGTTTTCAACTGCTCTGCTCAACAAGCGCAAGCTTTTTGACACATTTACAAAGTCATTTTTTAACGGAAATGTATAGCATTGAAAGGCGGATGGAAGCAATTTGGAATCGAACTGTGTTTTCCATTTTTTGATAATAAATTACGTATTGTTATAAGCGATTTTGATCACGTGACAAAGATGTTTTTACCCTTCCTTGAGTGGTTATTCTTCTTTCGCGCGGAAATACCGTTCAAAAGGCCCACTTTGACACTATTTTCTGAAAGATCTATTCCGTTTGCAAAAAAAAAAAAAAAAAAAAAAAAAAAAAAAAAACGGAAAGCACAATTCGATTACATAGTTTCTGAACAACAACACCTGATAGTTTCGTGTATTTCCGAACAAAAAATAATTAAAACTTATGTCATAAAGTTGCACTTTTGGATTTCAGAACAGCCTTAAGCAGTAGAACATTTGATAGGTAATGTATGGCAACTACACCGCACGTTTGTAAACAAGGGGGAAAAAATCATGCGTCAAGCATAGTTTATGAAACGTTTTCCACTATTTCCAGAATACTTTAACAAAACTTCGCTGTTTAGTAAAGTATATAAGATACCTAAATAAACAATTTAGAAAATTCATAACACATTTGAAGAGCTCAGATGATAAAGGTGGTAAGTGACACAATCATCATTTTGAGAAAATGAGCTGTAAAGTTCCAACTATCTATTTGCGTTTATTGTCAAAAGCCTCTTTCATCAATCAAAATCTCTGTGAGTATTAGGTATTTTCAAATAGTAATTTAACAGAGGTAGAGATCATTGATTATCTTCAATCATATGATTAACTTTTTTTTTCACCTACCACGTTTATCATCTGAGCTCTTCATTTGAAAACCAAATTTAAAAAATTACCGTTCGTAGCCGGAAAAATACTCCAACTCATTTAGTGCAACCCTGTATTTGAACCGATTCGTGTGTGTATTCAATTTCATATTTCATCATTTTTTCTTTCGTGTAGTTAAGAAACAAACGAAAATCGGACATTTAATTCCTCTTTCTATTAAAAAATTCTTTTATATTTTCTGTGGTGCTTTTAGATTTTTATACAAAATCACTTCATATGCAAAATGGCTTCATTGGTCATTTTTTATTTTACAGGGCTCGAGTACCACTCTTTTTTGCCTCAGTTAATTTCAGAAATTCTGCGCTTAATTCAGGCAAAGATTACTATTCGAAAGTAAAAGTACTCAAAATTAGAAGCCGTGTGAGCTCCTGAATTTTAGTAATTTTAAGTAAAACGTAAATATTTCATAAGAGAAATTTGTAAAAAAAATATATACATACATATATATATATATATAATAGAAAATGTAACAAATTTAGTTATTTTTCGTTTGAAAATAAAAGCTAAAGAAAACCGTTAGATAAATATTTGTAAGAAACGTGAACAAAGAAGCTCTTAAAATACTAAGTGAAATAAAGAATGACAGTGAGAAATACATTTCAAATCAAACTGTGGATTTAACTCTTTGAATTTCGAGTGTTTACTTGGGTGGGGAATTTTTAAACATTTGTGCTCATAGTTATTACTCTTTCGATTTTGTTTGCACGGTGCTTATTGTGTTTCCAAAAGTACGCTCGTATCTTTTTTAAGAGTGTTTTTTCAACAGGATTTCTGACTTGAGTGAGTCTCATATAATGACAGTCTAATCTTTAAATAAACTGTTAGATGTGATCTATGGTAATGTTTCTTAACGAATGTTTCTAAATTTTTAAACATTTGTGCTCATGGTTATTACTCTGTCTACTTTATTTGCACGACGGCGCTTATTGTGTTTCCAAATGTGTTTTGGTATATTTCTAAAGAGCGTTTTTTCAACGGCAATTCTGACTTGATTGAGTCTCTTATGATGGTAGTGTTCTCTTTAAAATTACTCTTGAGATACAATCTATGGTAACGTTTTTTAACCGATGTTTCTAAATTTTTAAACATTTATGTCGTGGTTATTACTCTATCGACTTTGTTTACACAGCGACGCTTATTGTGTTTCCAAAAGTATTTTAGTACCTTTCTAAAGAGCGTTTTTTCAGCGGCATTTCTGGCTTGAGTGAGTCTCATATGATGGCAGTTTTCTCTTTAAAATAACTGTTAGATGAAATTTATGATAATGTTTCTTAACCAATGTTTCTAAATTTTTAAACATTTGTTCTCGTGGTTATTACTCTGTCGACTTTGTTTGCTCAGTGGCGCTTATTCTGTTTCCAAAAGTGTTTTGGTATCTTTCTAAAGAGCGTTTCTTCAACAGCATTTCTGACTTGTGTCAGTCTCATATGATGGCAGTTTTCCCTTTAAAATTACTGTTAGATACAATCTATGGTAATGTTTCTTATCCAATGTTTCTAAATTTATAATCATTTTTGCTCGTAGTTATTACTCTGTCAATTTGTTTACACATCGGCGATTATTGTGTTTCCAAAAGTGTTTTGTTATCTTTCTAAAGAGCTTTTTTTCAACGGCATTTCTGACTTGAGTGAATCTCATATAATGACAGTCTTCTCCTTAAATAAACTGTTAGATGCAACTTATGATACTGTTTCTTAACCAATGTTTCTAAGTTTTTAAACATTTGTTCTTGTGGTTATTACTCTGTCGACTTTGTTTGCACGACGGCGATTATTTTATTCCAAAAGTGTTTTGGTATCTTTCTAAAGAGCGTTTTTTCAACGGCAATTCTGACTTGATATAGTCTCATATGATGGTAGTTTTCTTTTTAAAATTACTCTGAGGTCTGAGATACAATCTATGGTAACGTTTCTTAGCCAATGTTTCTAAATTTTTAAACATTTGGGTTCGTGGTTATTACTCTGTGGACTTTGTACGGCGGCGCTTATTCTGTTTCCAAAAGTGTTTTGGTATCTTTCTAAAGAGCGTTTCTTCAACAGCATTTCTAATTTGTGTGAGTCTCATATGATGGTAGTTTTCTCTTTAAAATTACTGTTAGATACAATCTATGGTAATGTTTTTTAACCAATGTTTCTAAGTTTTTAAACATTTGTGGCCGTGGTTATTGCTCTGTCGACTTTGTTTGTACGGCGGCGCTTATTGTGTTTCCAAAAGTGTTTTGGTATCTTTCTAAAGAGCGTTTTTTCAATGACATTTCTGGCTTGAATGAGCATCATATGATGGTAGT
This sequence comes from Maratus speciosus, assembly GCA_963932465.1. Lineage (NCBI taxonomy): Eukaryota > Metazoa > Arthropoda > Arachnida > Araneae > Salticidae > Maratus > Maratus speciosus. The sequence goes on along the minus strand of OZ010789.1, from coordinate 374,329,512 downwards.
TTTCTCTTTAAAATTACTGTTAGATGCAATCCATGGCAGTGTTTTTTAACCTTTTCTTATAATAGTGCTTCCTAGATTACAAGCATTTTTATATGAAATACTAGTGTAAATGCCCGTACTAGGGCGGTGGGTAAAAATTGTGTTTTTCACTTAAAATTTGAAAAACTGATAAAAAAATAATTGACAATATGGAAGCGTTTAGATGAGCAAAGTTCGGGTAGTTTATGTTCTAATAAACACACAATTAACTTTTACAATATTTCTGGGTAAACCAGGTTTTCCGGCTAATATGCTATAACAAAATTAAGATTTCTTAATAAAAGAAAAATTTAATAAATATGCAATAAAAGTGCGTAATTAAAACAATCTGCTGCAACTATTGAAATAATGCTATTGTTTTTTTAATAACACTTTGAAATTGTATTTTTATCGTTTATCCCCCCCATTCCCCCCCTCTAATTTTTTTTAAATATGTATATTGATTAATAAATAAGTATCACGGGTTGAATCCCATCCGTCTAATCCCCTAAGCTTCTGTCCTCATGATGCAAAGCTATAAATCAAAAATTATTAATTTTACTTTTCGTATAAATATCATTTTTTTACTTTTAAAATATGGGATGTTTTTTTGTTTTGTTTTTTTTTTGTTTTTTTTTTTTAGAAAAGGAAAATATAAGCAATGTGTAATTTAAAAATAAGTTACAAAATGCCAGGACATTATTTCGGGGAGGGGGGGGGGGCGACTAATACCCTAAGCTTCTGTCCTCCTGATGCAAAGCTATAAATCAAAAATTATTAATTTTACTTTTCGTATAAATATTAATTTTTTACTTTTAAAATATGGAATATGTTTGGGTTTTTTTGTTTTTTTTAAGTTTAAATTTACATACACCTGTATATAGAAAAAGAAAAAAATAAGTAATGTGTAATTTAAAAATAAGTTACAAAATGCCAGCATATTATTTCGGGGACGGGGTGGGGGGGACGACTAATCCCCTAAGCTTCTGTCCTCCCGATGCAAAGCTAATAACACTTTGAAATTGTATTTCTATCGTTTACCCCCCCCCCCCCAATTTTTTTTCTATATGTATATTGATTAATAAAGAAGTATCGCGGGTTGAATCCCATCCGTCTAATCCCCTAAGCTTCTGTCCTCATGATGCAAAGCTATAAATCAAAAATTATTAATTTTACTTTTCGTATAAATATCAATTTTTTACTTTTAAAATATGGGAATTTTTTTTTTTTTTTTTTTAGTTTAAATTTACATACACCTGTATATAGAAAAGGAAAATATACGCAATGTGTAATTTAAAAATAAGTTATGCCAGGACATTATTTCGGGGAGGGGGGGGCGACTAATACTCTAAGCTTCTGTCCTCCTGATGCAAAGCTATAAATAAAAAATTATTAATTTTATTTTTCGTATAAATATTAATTTTTTACTTTTAAAATATGGGATGTGTTTTTGTTTTTTTTGTTGTTGTTGTTGCTGTTTTTGTTTTTTAGTTTATATTTACATACACCTGTATATGGAAAAGTAAAATATAACCAATGTGTTATTTAAAAATAAGTTACAAAATGCCAGGATATTATTTCGGGGAGGGGGGGGGGCGACTAATCCCCTAAGCTTCTGTCCTCTTGATGCAAAGCTATAAATCAAAAATTATTAATTTTACTTTTCGTATAAATATTAATTTTTTACTTTTAAAATATGGAATATGTTTGATTCTTTTTTAAGTTTAAATTTACATACACCTGTATATAGAAAAGGAAAGTATAAGTAATGTGTAATTTAAAAATAAGTTACAAAATAATAAGTTTGAAATATTTAAATTGATTACTTTTTTAAAAGAAAGTCAGTTTTATCAATTTTTTGCAAGGAAAAAAGGATATTTTTAAAAATACCCATTGTTTTCCGTGATTAAAATTCCTTACATGTCCCAAAGAAAATTTAATATGATTGCAACTTAATACTTGAAATAATCTTAAGTGACACTTGGCGATTTAAATGCGATGTGCTTTCTGATTTGTTAGGAAGAAGTGTCTACCACTGCTCAATTATCAGGATTTGTAACCTTGAGAAGTAATCGCGGGATTCTTGTTTCTTGTCAACCAATGGGAGAATGGAACCTTTTACCTTGAGTCTCTCCCTTGGAGACTGGTAAGATTGATGGATTCGCCCCGTCCTGCGTTACACTGCCTTTTATTATATAGAGATACCAATCATGAATTCAAATAGTGTTTTCAAATTTATTAAAAGTGATACTCTCGTATTAGCCGCATCAGGGCTTAATTTCTAACAAAAAAAATACCGGAGCCCTAATATTCTGTGGTACTGTTACTAACAACTGTACCGTTTCCCCAGCACTCCTTCCCACCCCTCCCGTCACTCCAATCTGCATATTTATATTTCGTACATTATTTGCAAAATTTAAAGCATTTTTTTTCTTAAAAAAAATAAAAATTTTAAATATGTATTTCAGCATATATTTAGCTGTCAACAATTCCACTTATTAGTTATCACTCCTTCCGTATAGTAATCTTTGCTTAATTTTAATGTTAATTAATTGCAGAATTCTGCGATGAAATATAGTAAGGATTATGATTCGGAAATATTGTTAACACAAAAAAAGGAATAGTGCATACATGCATTTTTATTTATAATAAAACATGCATTTTTATGAAAAAATGCATGAAATTTACGGAAATTAATATTTATATGCTGAAGAATGGAACATTGTTTTTCAATTTCCTATAAAAGGTGCATACCTTAACCCCTTGAGGGGCAAGCCATTACATTTGTGTAGTGCTGAATTCCCCCCCCCCCCCCCCGAAATCTCTCTATTCTAAAAAAAAGTAACTTACGCTGTCACCGCCGCCGGTTTTGAATTTTTTGTGACTGGAGGTCTTTCTCCGTTAATATTAAGAAAAATATTGCATACAAAAATATGACAATCTGCGGTATTATAGAGAAATGTTTGATAAACACGCTAATGCAGACAGTTTTCAAATCGAAGAATTATTTTAAGAGATATTTAATGCTAAAGTTGAACAACATCGTTCCATTAAAAAAGTTTTATAGGAGCAAAAACTATACATCGGAATTTAATAATTTTTAGATCATTTTATACATTATAATTTCCCGGTGTGCAGAATGCAATTACTTTTTTAATTTGACTCATTTTTTTAGGTTTTATTTCTATTTTAAATTCAAATTTTCAGCATTTCGAGAGATATTTTTTACTTATTTTAGAAAATTGTACTAATTTAACCTGTTGCCAACTGTATAAACAGCGCGAACAATAATGTTTGCTTCAAATTAAAAATTTATTTACACGTGACTATTATAAACAGAAAAAAAAACTTTCAAATTAGAATTAAATAATTACGTATAAAAAAGCAGAAACTTATTGAAAATTATTTCATAAGAACTATATTTACACGCGAATTTTAACAGAGAAAGGATATTATAAAATAATAAATTCATTAACATGCGTTAGAAGTCTTAAATAGGAGAAATTACGTCACATTTACGCCACATTTCACTTATTACGTAAAATGAACAAAAAATAATATCGCAAAACAGTTTAAATTTAAAAATTGCGCAAGACATTTATTTGATATTTCGAGAGGATCTTTCCAACTATTTTTGTTGGGACAGCTCAAATAATATTTCATTTCTAACAAAAATATTTTCACGTGAATATTAAAAAGAGAAAGAAAAGTTTGGTGAAAATTACGTCAGAAAGAACTTTCTTTTCGCTTTGTTAAAAAATACCGGGAGACAAAGACTTTGTTTACTTAATTCATTTTATATTAGCTTATTTAGAAATGTTAAACTGATTTTATTGAATCAAAGACGAAAACAGCCATTGTATCTTTTAACGCAGCTGATTTTTCCTTAAAATTTCCCAATCAAAGAGAAATGAATAGAAACCCGTTTATAGGGAGATCGCCACTGTTTTTTAAATTACTAGGGGGCTCGGCCCCCTACGAGCTACGCTCGCCAACCCCCGTCCAGACACCGCAGGCTCTAAATGCACGCTAATTTGATCGGCTTTAAAAAGATTTCGAAAGATTGAATTATAATTTAAAAAACAGTGGCGATCTCCCTATAAACGAATTTCTATTCATTTCTCTTTGATTGGGGAATTTTAACGCCAAATCCGCTGCGGTACTACTTGATTATCCCGTCGACCCATTTCGCCAAATTATATAAATCGCCAAACCACTCGCCAAATTATACAAATTGACATAATTTTTATTTTAAATAACGAAAGAACAAATAAATTCGTACAACATTAATAAAAATACAAATAAAACGTCGAAATAAAAATAACTTGATGACGTAGACACGTGTAACAACATTTCAAAATAAGCTAATATAAAAGGAATTAAGTAAACAGAGTCTTTGTCTCCTGGTATTTTTTAACAAAGCGAAAAGAAAGTTCTTTTAAATGAGACATTTTAAATTAATCGTTTTTAATCTGACGTAATTTTTACCAAGCTATTATTTCTCTTTTAAATAATCGCGTGAAAGTACTTTTGTTAGCAATGAAATATTATTTGCGCTTTCCTAACAAAAATAGTTGAAAATATCCTCTCAAAATATTAAATAAATGTCTAGCGCAATTTCTAAATTTAAACTTTTTTGCAATATTATTTTGTGTTCATTTTATGTAATAACTATAATGTGACGTAAATATGACGTAATTTCTCCTAAGACTTCTAACGCATGTTAATGAATTTATTATTTTACAATATCCTTTCTCTTTTAAAATTCACGTGTCGTGTATACTTTTTATGACGTAATTTTTAATAAGTTCCTGCTTTTTATACATAATTATTTAATTCTAATTTGAAAGTTTTTTTCCTGTTTATAATAGTCACGTGTAAATAAATTTTTAATTTGAAGCAAACATTATTGCTTGCGCTTTTTATACAGTTGGCAACAGTTTAAATTAGTACAATTTTCTGAAATCTGTAAAAAATATCTCTAGAAATGCTGAAAATTTGAATTTAAAATAGAAATAAAACCTGAAAAAATGAGTCAAAATAAAAAAATTAATGCAATCTGCACTCCGGCAAATTCTAACGCATAAAATGATCTAAAAATGTTTAAATTCCTCTGAACAGTTTTTGCTCCTATAAAACTTTTTTAGTGGAACGATTTTGTCCAACTTTAGCGTTAAATATCTCTTTAAATAATTCTTCGATCTGAAATCTGTCTGCATCAGCGTGTTTATCAAACATTTGTGTATAATACTACCGATTTTCATATTTTTGTATGCATTATTTTTCTTAATGTTAACGAAGAAAGACCTCCGGTCACAAAAAATTAAAAACCGGCGGCGGCGGCGGCGGCGGTGACAGCGGTAGTTACTTTTTTTTAGAATAGAGAGATAATTCAATCTTCCAAAATCTTTTTAAATCGGATCAAATTAGCGTGCTTTTAGAGGCTGCGGTGTCTGAACGAGAGTTGGCGAGCGTAGCTCATAGGGGGCCCGAGCCCCCTAGTTTAGAAAAAAAATTCAAAATAGGGAAACGCAATTTTCCAACTTTTTTACAGCAAAGTTAGAAAAGTAAAATTTCTTAAAATTTTTCCGGTGCAAATCTTCATTAATCGTAGGTGGGATAAAATATATCCCACTGCCCCTCAAGGAGTTAAACTTTAATCGATTCCTTCCGCATAACAATCTTTTGTAGTGAGACCCTGAAAATCAGTTTAAATTAAAAATTTGTCACAGTTATCGGAAAGATTGGATGCTTTTATCTCTCTATTCTAAAAAAAAGTAACTACCGCTGTCACCGCCGCCGCCAACGCCGGTTTTGAATTTTTTGTGACCGGGGGTCTTTCTTCTTTAACATTAAGAAAAATAATGCATACAAAAATATGAAAATCGGTAGTATTATACAAAAATGTTTGATAAACACGCTGATGCAGACAGTTTTCAGATCGAAGAATTATTTTAAGAGATATTTAATGCTAAAGTTGGACAAAATCGTTCCACTAAAAAAGTTTTATAGGAGCAAAAACTGTTCATAGGAATTTAATCATTTTTAGATCATTTTATGCGTTAGAATTTGCCGGAGTGCAGATTGCATTAATTTTTTTATTTTGACTAATTTTTTGAGGTTTTATTTCTATTTTAAATTCAAATTTTCAGCATTTCTAGAGATATTTTTTACAGATTTCAGAAAATTGTACTAATTTAAACTGTTGCCAACGGTATAAACAGCGGAAACAATAATGTTTGCTTCAATATATATATATATATATATATATATTTATACGCGTAAATAAATTAAAAATTTATTTACACGTGACTATTATAAACAGAAAAAACATTTGGAATTAGAATTAAATAATTATGTACAAAAAGCAGGAACTTATTAAAAATTACGTCATAAAAACTATAATTACACGTGAATTTTAAGAGAGAAAGGAATTTGTAAAACAATAAATTTATTAACATGCGTTAGAAGTCTTAAATAGGAGAAATTTCGTCATATTTACGTCACATTACAGTTATTACATAAAATGAACACAAAATAATATTGCAAAACGGTTTAAATTTAGAAATTGCGCTAGACATTTATTTGATATTTTAAGAGGATACTTTTCAACTATTTTTGTTAGGAAAGCGCAAATAATATTTAATTTCTAACACAAGTATTTTCATGTGAATATTAAAAAGAGAAAGAATAGTTTGGTCAAAATTACGTCAGATTAAAAACGATTAATTTAAAATGTCTCATTTAAAAGAACTTTCTTTTCACTTTGTTAAAATATACCAGGAGACAAAGACTGTTTACTTAATTCCTTTTATATTAGCTTATTTTGAAATGTTGTTACACGTGTCTACGTCATCAAGTTATTTTTATTTCGATGTTTTATTTGTATTTTAATTAATGTTGTACTAATTTATTTGTTTTTTCGTTATTTAAAATAAAAATTATGTCAATTTGTATAATTTGGCGAGTGGTTTGGCGATTTATATAATTTGGCGAAATTGGTCGACGGGATAATCAAGTAGTACCGCAACGGATTTGGCGTTAAAATTCCCCAATCAAAGAGAAATGAATAGAAATCCGTTTATAGAGAGATCGCCACTGTTTTTTAAATTATAATTCAATCTTTCGAAACCTTTTTAAAGCCGATCAAATTAGCGTGCATTTAGAGTCTACGGTGTCTAGACGGGGGTTGGCGAGCGTAGCTCGTAGGGGGCCGAGCCCCCTAGTAGAATAAAAATTAAATTTAAAAAATCAAATCCCGACGCGAACTAATTAATTATTTCTCATCAATTTGAAACTATTTTTTTATATTACTTACCTATATTTTTTTATTACTTACGTGTATTCTCTCAATATTGTACGTAATTTTTTTCCATCTCTACTGCCATTTTGAATTTATAAAAACAAAATCTAGCCTATAACCATCGAACGGTTAAGACGAATCGATAGAGACCTCATTCATTAAAATCCATCCAGCCGTTGGGGTGTTTCGAGGGTATAAAGAAATCCACGTACCCAGATACGCGTGAAACACATAACCCTTCTTCGCAGTCGGGTAAAAGGGGGGGGGGACACTGTTCGATTGCTTTCTATCAGAATAACATTACATTGTAATTATATCTACTTACAAATGAAGGTGACTTCACAAGCAGAGCACAGCCTTAGCTTGTGCAGCGTGCATGATACAAAATAAATAAAAAATCACTAACGTGATATTATACTCGTACGCAACAGAAGACCAAAAACCTCAAACAAACAAAACATGAAGCTGATGCTCGTTGGCCAAAAACAGAAAATATTCTTTTCACTTTAGATATCGAAATATTAAAAAAACAGTCAATTAAAAATTATCCTACTCTCACAAAAGAAAATCGAACTGAAAGCAAATTCGTTGTTCAGTCTATTGAGTGGCGCCGTATCAGCATGTCGCCGCCATCAATGCCAGACATTAATTTAAAAATATCGCTAGAATAGAAAAACACTATATCTGTTTTCCCTTCATTTTGATCAAAATATTATTAAAATGATTTGAAATAGAATATAATACGTAATTTTGAAAAAGGAAAAGTTTTTTTTTTTTTTTGCTATACATGTATAAATAAAATTTTGAATGTAAAACAGATCGAGCTCGAGTCAGTCCAAGCCCAAAAACTAATATAAAAATTGAGTCGTTTTATCCACATCTCCTACGTGTGCGACGCATTACGTCACATATAAGTGTTTTGATAAAATTAATGCATAAGCTTGGAGATGAGAATGAAAGGAAAGAGTAATTTAGGCTTCGGTTTTTCGGAAGTGCTATTACACTGGGCTCCGGAGCCCTTTATTTATGAGCTCCGGTTAATTTTGACCACTATTTAAATATTTAGTTAAAACAGAGAAGTACCGGAGCTGGGCTCCTGTGGGCTCCGGCGCAAATTAAGCCCTGAGCCGCATGCGAGAGGTTAATTACCAACCCATTTGCTATTTACAGCAGCCATTTCGATTCTGATTATTTTAATGTTTAATCAAGTAGTTCGGTTACATAATTGATAAATTTGAGTTTTATTTACCTTCTTCTTATTATTATTACTACTTATAGATGCAGAGTTAATTTCGTTCTGGATCCAGAATTTATGTTACCCAGAATCAAGTGCTGAATTTTTTATAAGGTTCTAAATGCAAACGGGTTCATCTTCAGTAATCGAGCTCCAGCCATAGAGGTAGATTTACAAAAAAAAAAAAAAAAAAAAAAATGTATGCTTCAAAATGATTTTAAAACCATAAAAATAATAAGTAAATTGAGGTACAGTTTTCAAAGAAATTGCATATTCAAGTACACACTTTTCAGTATTCGAGGGTTATAAAAAATAAAATAAGGCGATGTTTAGAAGTATTTAAATTTGCAATAAAAGAAAAATAGATCGCTTACATTATTGCCACCGGTGATATGACGTCAGCTTTACTTAATGAACATGTTTCTTCTTTATAATATGTGTAGATATATATTTATAATATGTATAGATTTCTTCTATACTGTTCAGTTTCAGGATCATTTCTTTAGAAATCAACCAACTGCAATCACAACGTTTATATAATACATCCGTAATACAAAACTTGTCATCATGACAGTCTCCGAAACAAATAATCATTCAGACCTACTAGGGGCAGTGTATTTATCGTGCAAGTATCTTGAATGAGTTCGTTAATCGAGAAAATTCGGTAATATGTTAGAAAATAACGGTCTTTTTCAAAATCCAAATAACATTACGGTCAGTGGCTCTATATATTTTTAGTTCATTATTGATGCATGTTAAATTTCTTCGGTTTGAATAAAATTTTTAGCTTTTTTTTTTTTTGCTTTTGGTAAGTGAGACTTTTTAAAAATTCCGTTTATATTCATTAAATGGTTTCTATTCGAATCTCGTTTGAGTGTCGGAAATAGTATTATTATAGATTATTATCATCATACATTATAGTCTTTTGCAGTCGCTGGTAGCGAATCTAAATAAAGTACAAGGCAAGAGTTTCGCGAGAGCATGACGAATTTGTTCAAATTTATTCGTATATTAAATTTGATGTATGTAGGGGAGACCGTGGCTAGTTGACTACAGGGATAAGTAGACGCAGTCGTCATAAATTGCCTGTTTGTGGATAGGTTGCGCAACCAGTCACAGAATACCTTTCTTCTGGCTTTTTACAATCACCATTGCAGTTTTGCAGCGTTACCTATGTGCAGTGGACATCTATTACGATTTTTCTGTTTTTTGCACTCATAAGTAATTTTTTGTTGCTTCATTCTTTTTCTAATTTCTAATACTTATCTTAATAATTGCGATTTAACTTGTGCAGTTTTTCTTAGTGTATGATTCACTGTACCTACCCCATATGTGATTTACTTAAATTAATGTTAAATTAATAATTTACTTAAATGTTTAGAAGATTACGCCTCCCTTTGGTGAAGAAATTTATTATGGGGCTAGTAGGCGCATTGAATACGGGGTAAGTTGGCTCGGCGTTTGGTATCTGCTGGTACGTTGAAATACAACAAACACAGTGAAAAGTGGTTGTAATGCAAGATTTTGGGCACATGGGGCTTGCCCAAACGGAGAAACTCAATTTTTTATTACTGAAAACTGTAACTCTGATGATGATATCGAGTAAGATAGAAGTTACTCAGTTTTAATGTTTTATTCATTATTTTTATATCTGTATAATTTAGAATTTACATTGCACGGCGATAACGCCTTTGTTTAAACTTACTGGTAATAATAAAATTGATTTCTCTTAACTGCGTGCCTTATTTGAGTTTCGTTTAAATTTTTATAAAGCGTGTGCCAACTTACCCTATAGGTATAAGCAGCTTGCCCCGTGACGGGGTAGGTTGGCGCACAATTTCTTTTTACTTTACACTGTAAAAAAAAACGACATTTTTACAGTACAAAGTACTGTTCATCTCGCGCACAAACTTGATCACAGTGAATGTGCTGTATCTTTCTTTGGTTTCCTGACTATATTAACATGGAAAATACAGTAGTTGCGTAAAATTAGCAGCACAATGTGCTGGCAATTTGGACGCCAGCAGTTTGTGCTGTAAAAAAATGCGTCCAAATTGCCAGCACATTGTGCTGTTAATTTTACGCAACTACTGTATTTTCCATGTTGATATAGTCAGGAAACCAAAGAAAGATACAGCACATTCACTGTGATCGAGTTTGTTCTGCAAATTTACAGTGGTTTTTTTACAGTGTAGGCTTCCGCTAAACATAAACTACAAGAGCTACAAACTCAAAACTCTTGGTATTTATAGCCAAATGTCTGTTCTTTAAAAGTGAAGTTAAAGTTTGTTAAAAAACTTAAACAAAAAATTTATAAAAATAAATAACTAAAAACTGCGCCTACTAACCCCGGTCTCCCCTACAATCGGAAAAAAAAAATGGAATTAGTCATTCGACTGGAAATCGTCTTTTTTCAATTTACCTTACAAAAATAAGCTTAAGGTCTTCATACTAAAATTGTATCGAACTCTGAAATTTTCAATCGAACACCTAATTTTGAATTTAAAATATATTTTTTTTCGGTAAATTTTAAATTAGCAAATGGGAAGTGATTCTTTCAAGAAGTTTTAAAATCTGGAATTCCTAGTGTTTGATTCATTTGTAATAGAAGCAAAAAAAGATTACAATGGAGGTAGTTTTTAACACTTTCCAACATGGTGGAAAAGTGTTTATGAATTCGGTTTATCTGGCCGTCTGGCTATCTGTCTGTCTGTATGTGCTCTAAATGGCATAAATACTCGCTATACCACGTAATTGATATATGTTATCGAGGTTTATAATCACCACGTTCGGTATTGAAAATGAAGTGTGTACCATTTATAGTTCGTTTATAGGTAGACTCAAAAGAATTCCGTTACATTATGGTCTGTGGTGGAAAAATCGTTTGCAATGTATTTTAACCATTATCTCAAACATATTGAAACTGATATACAGCACTGAGTTTCACTACAAGATGTTTATTGCAGAATATGGTATGCATAGCATTTAAAATCCATTTACAGGGACACACAAAAGAATTCTTTTATAGTACTGTCTATGAGCGATAATTGCTGGAAGTACGTTTTCAATTGTAGTATGCCCTTTTTAAATGTAACTAATTTTTTGCGTTCTATAAATCATACACAGGGTTGCACAAAAGAATTCAAGTACAGTTTCGTTTATTGACGTACATTACTGGAGAGGAAATTTCAACTGTGTTATACGTTTCATAACTGAATTCAATTTTACAATACTATGTAGCATATTTATAAATGTATAGATCATATACAGGACTTCACAAAGGAATTCTAATATTTTTCCAACTATTGATGATAATTCGTGGAATTAGGTTTTCAAATGAGATAAATGTTTTCAAAATTGTTTGCTTAGATATCATCTTTCATCATATTAAACGAAGAAGTTTTGTTACACTATTCTAAATGTGTTGCAAAGTGTTTTACAATATATGCTTCACGTACGATTTTTCTTACTGTGTCGAAGCGTAATTCAAACGCCACTTGGCAGAACGATCTGTAATTTTAGATTCGCATATTTTAAACTTCTAAAAATTGATTTTTGTTTAAAAATATTTATAGGTTACAATTTATATATTTTTTGAAAATTTGTTTCGAGAACATATATTTCTAAGAAAATATATTTCTAGAAGATATATTTTACGAAATTGCAATCTTTTTTTTCTTTTCAGCGAATAAAAAAGGATTTAACTTTAAGAGTTCCAAACTTTAAATTTTCATAATTCCTAAACTAGTACTTGCAATATATTTCTAGTCAAATAGCTATTTCATTTTAGTGTGAAAATTTCGAGATTAAAACTGTATGTTCTCCTTTTCTTTTCTTTTTTCTTTTTTTTTTTGACCAAATATAGAAAGGCTGCAGGCTTTCCGGGTTATAGGACGCCCGGGTCAGTGTTGCCAACCCTCTACTTATTTTAATTATTATTCACGTTGTTTAATTGCTGAAACTTGATTTTTAATAGTAATATTCGCGTCATTTAATATTAGATTAACTAAGGGGACAAATTACACGAATTTGACTGTGTGAAAAAAGTGGAAAACATTCAAGCAATCAGAATAAAATTAAAGTAGTAGATTGGCAAAACTAGCCCGTGGTACAGAACATAAATGAAAATAATTTTTAATTAAAATCTGTAATATGTTTTTTACAGTTATTATATTGTTTTTTTAGCGTTAGAAAATACACATATGTCCGATACTGGTGCATTATCCCAATTCTTCCTTTCGTTATTATCTATAACAGACTCGCTTCAAAAGATTTGCTTGATTTCTGGATTACTTCATATTTCGTCTACTAAAGTTCCGACCGATACATATTTTCAATGACTCTTTTTAAAAATATGTATACTTATTACAATCTTCCAGATTACTTCATCCTTGCACTCTCAAAATCGAGCGGGTATATAACATTCTTCCATCATATGAAAACCTGATTTAACCCTTTATGTAGTGAATTATGAATTCATGAAAATTTTATCTTCTAAAGCAGTGGTTCCCAACGTGGGGCGTACGCCCCACGGGGGGGCAATTTGAGAATTCCGCGAAATTTGGACATTAGCTCTTATGATCATGAAATAGTATGCTATTTCTTTAATTTTTTATATTTTTCATTTTAAATGGGTGAATGCAAAAGTAATAAATAAATTTAAAAATAATTTAACTATATAAATTTCCTGGTTCGAAATATTTTTAATTTTAATTCTTTCAAATTGACTCATTACAATAAAAAGTCAAGGCGCTATCGACAGACACATCACATTTGATCAACCAGTTAAAACGCATCTTATTAGAGATGTTTATGTTAGGATTCCAGAGTGAATATCTTAATTTGAGCTGATAGACAGTGATAGAATATTTTTAGCAGTTCTGGAAAAGAATTACTGTCACAATTCAGAAGGAACGCCCCGTCATTCCCGGCGTGTACGTTTTCTGACTGCATGTATATGTTCCCTGGCTTATTCGGCAGTTTTCTGTGAAGTAATTTAGATTGATTTGCGTTTCGATTTATATACCAACTATAGAAACATTATTTGAATATTTTTCATTTTTTTTTTTTTGAATTTATTTATCAAATCCGAGTTTTTGGATAACAATTGATCTGAAATGGCATACCAGTTTGCAGTTGTCGATAAATGCCCTGTTTTTTATACATAAATATATTGCTTATAATAAAAATAATTACCTAAAAAGTTTATTTCTTTTATTAAGTTATTCTCGCATTTATTTCTTTCAGTCATAAATCCTATGGTTAAAATGAGTAGTGGAACCAAGAAAAAAGTTCGTCAGTATTCAGATGAATATTTAAAATTTGGTTTTATACCGGCTAACCATGATGAAAGATCTCCTTTCTGTCTTTTATGCAATCAATGCTTAACAAACGAATCTATGAAAATCTATGAAACGAGGTTCTGCTCTCGAAACTGGTAGACGGGAAGTGCTGGGTTCGATCCCAATCGCGCCCGTCGGCCTAATCGTTCGGAGTTTTCGTGGTTTTCTTCGAACCATGGATTTCCATGCGTTAATACGGGTTAGGTTCCCTTAGAAAGACCCCCCACGAAGGGCACTCCCCCTCGGGCCTATATCCCTAGTGTAGATAATCGGCCGTCACAAAATCAATCAACCAACCAACTATGAAACGAGGTCGTCTTGAAGGGCATATGAAGGCGAAACATAGTGAGTATGTAAACTTAGATTTAAGTTATTTGAAAACTTTAAAGGACAAGTTTGAAAAATGATCAACGGTTAAGGCTCTATTCTCTGCCCAAACTGCTACTGCCAAATGTACTCTTGAGGCTAGCTATAAAATAGCTTTACTGATTGCTAAATCTGGAAAAAATCACACTATCGGAGAGGATTTGATTAAACCATAAATATTAATATTCCTTAAAACAGTTCTAGGAAAAGATGACAAAGATGTGAAAGCCATGTCACTCAGTAACAACACTGTTATTAGAAGAATTGATGAAATGAGTGATGACATTGAAAAACAACTTGTTGAAAAGTTGAAGTCAAGACATTTCTCAATTCAAATGGATGAATCCACTCTGAGAGATGGTGAAGCAGTATTGTTAACATATGTCAGATATATTGATACAGATGAATTTTCTGAAGAAATGCTTTTCTGTAAATCATTAGAGACCACCACTACTGCTTCCAACATTTTTAATATATTGAATAGTTACTTAGATAGAAATAGCATACCAATGGCAAATATCACATCCTGTGCTGCAGATGGTGCTCCAGTTATGATGGGGAAAAAAAGCTGGATGTTTAAAATTAATGAAAGATGATAATCCAAAAATGCTAATTGTGGATTGCGTAATTCATAGAGAGAGTTTGGAATCCAAAAATATTTCATCTGTTCTAAATAATGTGTTAAAATCAGTTATAAAATGTATTAACTCCATAAAATCCAACGCAAAATGTGAACGTCTTTTCAAGCAGTTTTGTGAAGACCAAAGTGCAGACCACGTTCGGCTTTTACTTCACACTGATGTGAGATGGCTGTCAAAGGGGAATTGCTTAAAAAGATACTTGGAGTTGTTTGATGTTCTTGGTGAATTTTTAAGTGACAAGCCTGACATGAAGCACCTACAAACTGTTGATGGTAAAACATTTGTTAGTTATTTAGCATATATCTTTGAAAAATTGAATACGTTGAATAAACAACTGGCAAGGAAAAAACAAAACACTTGTTGATGCAAAGGCAAAAGTATTTGGTTTTATTGCGTCCATTGAAGTACGGCAAAAACATATCTCTGAGAGAAAGTTTGACTTATTTTACTGGTTAAAAAAATACGAAGTAACAGATTCTGCTTTTACTATCATTGTCGATCATCTGAAAATGTTGGCGTCTGATATGAATGATAGATTTTCTGATTTAAAGCAAACGGATTTTCCATCGTGGGTCATGCAGCCAATATTAGTTGACTTATCGTCTGATGTTTCAATAAGTTATCAAGAAGAAATCGCTGAAATTAAAAACGATGAGTCAGTTAAAACCTTATTCAGTATAAAAGGAACTATGGCATGGCTTTGTGCTGAGACAGAAACTAAGTACCCGAATTTAACAAAATTAGCAAGAAAAATATTGTTGCCATTCCCATCTTCGTACTTAGCTGAATGTGGTTATAGTGCAGTAAGTGATTTGTTACTGAAGAAAAGAAATTGACTGGACATCACTAAACGAGGGGACTTGAGATTAAAGTTGACAAATTTAGTACCTGATATACAATCTCTCTGCAGCCAACATGAAGCACAAGGATGCCGTTATTATTATTATTATTATTATTATTATTATTATTATTATTATTAATGATTTCTTCCTGAATACTTTTCTTTCTTTATGCTCTTTTTTATGACCTTTTTTCTATTTGTTTAAGTTTTTTATTGCATTTTTTAAATGTCTTATTGGATTTTAAGGGGAATAAGACTTCACTTTTTAAGTAATAAGAATTATTTGTCACAGAGAGGGGGGAGGGGGGGGGGCATGAGGGTTTTAGAGATGATTTGGCGGGGCATGGCCCAAAAAAGGTTGGGAAACACTGTTCTAAAGCATATTTCGTGAATCGTTTAAACTACATTAGAAGATTTACATAATCATTTAATCAATCTTGGAAGAATTTTAGAAGAATTGAAGGATTTAGAAGGATTGATTAAATTTGAATTTATATGGATTTTGTGCAATATTTATAACCCCACTCAAATCTTTTATTTTAAATATTTTTCTTAGTATTTTGTAGAATTAGCAAATGTGCCAATATAATGTTTTTACAATAGAAATATATCCGAATTGAAAAATCCCCCCTCCCTTCCCAAACGCCAAGAAAACTGAAAAGATGCAAAGGCAAAAGTAACCATCTTTTAAAAATATTTTTGTTCTGTGTAACCAATAATGCTTTTGGAACAAGATAAAGTAATGTATCTATAACTCATTATAAACTATATTACAACTAACCGATGTATTAAATGAATTTTATAACAAGTTATTTTAATGGTACTTATAAGTACTGTCAATAGATAAAGGGATAAAGAACGTTTTTTAATTATAAATTCAAGCCACCAAAAATAATTCTAATACAATATTTTATTACAAATTGTATTGCAAACAAACATACCTCATATATTCATGTATTTTCCAGATTCTAATCATTAGTGGTCACGTTTTTCATTAAAAGTTTTCTCCCCTTGTCTTCCAAATTACTTCACATTTTTTTCTAACATTCACAGCATTTGATTAAAAATACGCATGCCTGTAAAGAATGTCCAGATTACTTCATCATTTTCTTCCACAATTTGGAAGAAGTACGTATCTCTGACCACCTTTCAATCATTTGTATACCTCAAATAAATAAATATTTTACGATGCAAATTCAGTAACAACAAAAAAAAGAAAAAAGTTTAATACCTTTAATGAATTATACATACCTGATACTTTCACTGTTTCTTTGGATTCTACTTTTCGTGGTTACTCTTTCATTTCTCTTTTGAAAGTTTTCTTTCCTTTGTCTTCCAGATTACTTCATTTTTTTTATGTTCACAGAGATATATATTTTTAACGCATCTTTTTAAAAATACGTATACCTGTGAAGGTTGTCCAGACTGCTCCATCTTTTTCATTCACAGTCACGGAGAGGTACATCTCTGACCAATCTTTTAATCATTTGTGTACCTGAAATAAACAAATATTTACAATACAAATTCAGCAAAAAACAAAAAAAAAATAGTTTATTACTTTGAATGAATTATACATACCTGATACTTTCACTCTTTCTTTGGATTCTGTTTTTCGTGGTTACTCTTTCATTCTCTTTTGAAAGTTTTCTTACTTTGTCTTCCAGGTTACTTCATATTTTTTTTCTTTCATTCACAGAGATACATATTTTTAATGCACCTTTTTAAAAATACGTATACCTGTAAAGATAGTTTAGACTACTTCATCTTTTTCATTCACAGTTACGGGGAGGTATATATATCTGGCCAATCTTTTAACCATTTGTGTATCTGAAATAAACAAATATTTACAATGTAAATTCAGAAATTTTTTTTAAACTTTATTACGTTTAATGCATTGTACATACCTGATACATTTACTTTTCTTTGGGTTGTATTTTTCGTGGTTACTCTTTCGTTCTCTTTTGAAAGTTTTCTTCCCTTGTCTTCCAGCTTACTTTATAGCTTTTTTTCTTTCATTCACAGAGATACATATTGTTAGTGCATCTTTTTAAAAATGCATATACCTGTAAGGATCGTCCAGACTACTTCATCTTTTTCATTCACAGTTACGGAGACGTACATATCCCTGACCATGTGTACCTGAAATAAACAAATATTTACAATGTAAATTCAGAATTTTTTATACTTTATTACATTTAATGCATTGTAAATATCTGATACATTCACATTTTTTCGGATTCTATTTTCCGTGGTTATTCTTTCGTTCTCTTTTGAAAGTTTTCTTATCTTGTATTCCATGCTATGTAGCATATTTATAAATTCAAGCCACCAAAAAATAATTCTGATACAATATTTTATTACAAATTGTATTGCAAACAAACATATCTCATATATTCATGTATTTTCCAGATTCTAATGATTAGTGGTCACATTTTTCATTAAAAGTTTTCTCTTCTTGTTTTCAAAATTACTTCACATTTTTTTCTAACATTCACAGACATATTTCTCATGCATTTGATTAAAAATACGCATACCTGTAAAGAATGTCCAGATTACTTTATTGCCCCTTACTTCATAAGATCGTTCAAACTACTTTATTTTTTCATTCACAATTTCGAAGACGTACATATCTCTGACCAATCTTTTAATCATTTGTGTACCAGAAATAAACAAATATTTACAATACAAATTCAGCAAAAAAGAAAAAAATTGTTTATTACCTTTAATGAATTAAACATACCTGATACTTTCACTCTTTCTTTGGATTCTGTTTTTCGTGGTTACTCTTTCATTCTCTTTTGAAAGTTTTCTTACCTTGTCTTCCAGGTTACTTCATATTTTTTTTTCTTTCATTCACAGAGATACATATTTTTAATGCACCTTTTTAAAAATACGTATACCTGTAACGATCGTTCAGACTACTTCATCTTTTTCATTCACAGTTACGGGAAGGTATATATCTCTGACCAATCTTTTAATTATTTGTGTACCTGAAATAAACAAATACTTACAATATAAATTCAGAAATTTTTTAATACTTTATTACATTTAATGCATTATAAATATCTGAAACATTCACATTTTTTCGGATTCTATTTTCCGTGGTTATTTTTTCGTTCTCTTTTGAAAGTTTTTTATATTGTCTTCCATGCTATGTAGCATATTTATAAATTCAAGCCACCAAAAAATAATCCTAATACAATATTTTATTACAAATTGTATTGCAAATAAACATATCTCCTATATTCATGTATTTTCCAGATTCTAATGATTAGTGGTCACCTTTTTCATTAAAAGATTTCTCCCCTTGTTTTTTAAATTACTTCACATTTTTTTTCTAACATTCACAGACATATTTCTCATGCATTTGATTAAAAATACGCATACCTGTAAAGAATGTCCAGATTAATTTATTCTCCCTTACTTCATAAGATCGTTCAAACTACTTTATTTTTTCATTCACAATTTCGAAGACGTACATATCTCTGACCAATCTTTTAATCATTTGTGTACCTGAAATAAACAAATATTTACAATGCAAAATCAGCAACAACAAAAATCAGTTTATTACTTTAATAAATTGTTAATACCTGATACATTCACTCTTCCTTCGGATTCTTTTTTTCGTGATTACTGTTCCTGTTCTCTTTTGAAAGTTTTCTTCCCTTGTCTTCTAGATTACCTAAATTTTCGTGGATACTCTTTTATTCTATTTTGTAAATTGTCTTTCCTTGTCTTCCAGATTACTTCATCATTTTTTTTTTTTTTTACCTTCACAGAAATACACATTTTTAATCCACCATTTTAAAAATACGTATTCCTGTAAACAATGTCCAGACTACTTCATCATTTTCCTTCGCACTTTTGAAGAAGTACATATCTCTGAACATTTTTTTAATCATATGTGTACCTGAAATAAAGATTTTACAATACAAATTCAGCAAAAACAAAAATTTAGTTTATTATTTTGATGAATTATTAATACCTGAAGTATTCACTCTTTCTTCGGATTCTATTTTTCGTGGTTACTAATTCATTCTCTTTTGGAGGATTCCTTCCCTTTTTTAATACATTAACAGAAATAAATAATTTTAATGCATCAATTGAAAAATATGTATACCTGTAAAGATCGTCCAGACTACTTCATCATTTTCCTTCTCAATTTCTGAGAGGTACATATCTCTGACCAATCGTTTAATTATTTTTATGCTTCAAATAAACAAATATTTTACATTACAAATTCAGCAAAAATATTAACTTTGTTAACTTTGGTGAATTATACATACGTGATACATTCGCTGTTTTTCCGGATTCTATTTTCGTGGTTACTCTTTTATTCTCTTTTGAAAGATTTCTTCTCTTGTCTTCTAGATTACTTCATCATTATTTTTTCTCACATTCACAGATATACATATTTCTAATGCATCATTTTCAAAATACGTATACCTTTAAAGAATGTCTGGATTACTTAATCATTTTCCTTCACAATTTCGTAGAGGTACACATCTCTGACCAATATTTTAATTATTTTTATACTTCAAAAAAAATAAATATTTTACAATACAAATTCCGGAAACACTATTCAGTTTGTTAACTTTAGTCAATTATACATACGTGATACATCCTTATCATATTCACTATTTTTCATGGTTACTCTTTTATTCAATTTTGAAAGTTTTCTTCCCTTTTTTGCCACATTACTTCATAATTTTTCTTACATTCACAGATATACATATTTTTAATCCATCTTTTAAAAAATGTGTACCTGTAAAGAATATCCAGTTTACTTCATCATTTTCCTTCACAATTTCGTAGAGGTACACATCTCTGACCAACCTTTTAATCATTTCATACCCGAAAAAAAGTTTTAAAATAGAAATTCAGCAGGAAAAAATTAATTTATTACTTTTAATGAATTACACTGTAAAAAGAAAAATCGACCAGTTTTCCTGTAGGAATCGGAAAAATAGTTGCCGTTATCGTACCGGAAAATTTTCCGACCCTGCTCGGAATAAAATCCGTAATAAAAGGGAAATATTCAATAAAACGGTATTTTACGGATTTTATTCCGAGCTGGGTCGGAAATTTTTCCGGTACGATAAGGGCAACTATTTTTCCGATTCCTACAGGAGAACTGGTCGTATTTTTTTAGTGTAAAGAAAGCCCGGACTACTTCACCATTTTCCTTCACAATTTCGGAGAGGTACATACCTATGACCAATATTTTAATCTTTTGTGTACATGAAATAAACAAATATTTTACAATACAGATTCAGCAATAAAAAAAAATTCTTTATTACGTTTAATGAATTACACATACCTGATAAATTCACTCTTTCTTTGGATTCTGTTTTTCATGGTTACTCTTCCTTTCTCTTTTGAAAGTTTTCTTCCCTTGTCTTCCATATTATTTCACCATTTTTTCCCCTTACATTCACAGAAATAGATATTTTTAATACATCTTTTTAAAAATACTAATTCCTGTAAAGATCATCCAGACTACTTCACGATTTGCATTCTCAATTTCTGAGAGATACATACCTCTGACCACTCATTTAATCGTTTGCATATATGTAATAAAATACTATTTTGCATTTCAAATTCAGCAAAGCAATTTTTAAGGTTATTACCTTTAATGAAATATACATACCTCATACATTTGCTCTTTCTGCTGATTCGTCATTTTATGGTCATTCCTTGAACCTCATTTAAAAGTTTTCTTTTTTTGACTTCGATATTATTTCATATTTTTTCTCCTAAAAATCGCAGCAATATATATATTTAATGCATTTTACTAAAAATACATACTTCTGTAATTAACGTCCGCTTACCATCATTATTTCGGAGGCATATCAATCATTAATGCAACTTTTAAATAAACGTCTACTTTATATGAAGAAATATTAATTTATTTCTTCATTTTCCCCATCAATATATAAGATTTTCCCCATTAATATATAATATACTGCAGATAAATTTTCTTTATATGCTGGACTGATACATCATTATACAGTTATTATTAAAAAATAATAATGATCCTAAAACACTTAACAGTTGGCAATAAATTTCTCCAGGCATGCCAGACAGACAGTTTTTCAGAGCCATTTTTCATGAAGAAAAGTGCATAAATGTGTGCCAACATCTGCACCTTTTTCCTACTTACTCATCTGGTGTCCTATCTGCAACTGACGCACTTGAGGAAATTTAATTGCCAGTAAAAAAAAATATCCCACTCTTGTGCCAATGTTAAAATAGCCACGATTGTTGTTATCGTTGTTGCTTATTACTGTTGTTACACGCGAACTGTTTGTTGGGAAATTTTAAACAATTCAAGTATTTCCAAAATATACAGAGAATTAAAAAAGTTAAAACCTATATAAAATTAGTTTTTTACCCCCAGGAAATATACCACCGATTTCCGTTCACTTGTCTCATTCTTCTATTTGTAGTTATCTCCTTGGTAACTTAATTGAAACTTTTCGTTTTTTAATTTCCAGATTACTTCATCATTTTTCTTGAAAAGTGTACAGGAATATATATTTTTAATGTATCTCTTTAAAAATATGTATACGTGTAATAAATTTCTATAGTGCTTAGTTTTTATTCTCATATTTAATACCTATCTTTCATTCATATTTTTAGACAAATGTATATCAGAAATAAAGCAAATTTTTAAAATGAAGCTTAAAACGATTTACGCAATTTATTACCTGTAGAAAGTGTACATACATCCGCTAATCACGCGTCCTCTTGATACTTCGTTTCGTTGTCATCTTCTTCATCCTAATTAAAAAGTTATCTTTTCTTAACTTTTTCTTCATCCTAATTTGAAAGTTTTCTTTTTTTTTTGTCTCCTTCTTTCTATAACGTAATCATACATTTTTATACTGTTAATAAGTAACAAGATAATCGTCAAACAATTACGATTTGCCGATAAATTACTTGAGGTTTAGATGCGAGAGTGTTTGCCCCATGTAATAAATTTTGAAGTAGACCTTATAAATCTATTCCAAGAACTCCTTAATTTTCTTGTCTACTCATCCGACGTTTTTCTACAACACATATGCGTGATGAAATTTCTTTAAAAGAAAAAAAATGTCTTATTCTTTTTCCATTGTTAAAATAGATGCGATTGTCATTATTATAATTATTTGTTGTTATAAATTCACGCCAGTTCGTTTGTTATACAAATGTATTTAAACATTATTATAGCTGACAATTATTTATTGTTGAAACTTTCATTGCTGTCATATACATGTAGATACCTAAAATAAACAAAAGATTTAATTTATAAACTCAAGCTCAAATAAAATTTAGTTTATGATCCTTAAGAAATATACATATCTCCGTGCGCGTTCACGTTCTTTTTCAATTTCTGATCATTTTTTCATCCTCATTTTGAAGATTTCTCAACCTTATCTTACAGAGTACTTCATCGTTTTCCCCTAATTAATTTTCCCTATTTAACGTACACATTACTTCAACTTTTTCCATCTCAAATTCGAGTGGTTGCATAGCATTATTTGATCTTTTTAAACATATGAAATCACATTTAAAGAATTTTTATGCGCACTATTAATACATCTTTATAGAGTTAACACATAAAATAAATGGTCGCAAAAGACTTACCTATTGGCAATAAATTTCTTTGGGTTCGCCAGACATAATGTTTTTGCAGAGGCATTTTTTGTGAAGTAAAGTGCATAAACGTGTTCCAGGAGCAGCATCTTTTTCCTACCTACTCACTTGGCGTCCTATTTGCAACTGATGTTATTGAGGAAATTTGATTGCCAGTAAAAATGTATCTATTTTTTTTTTCGAATGTTAAAATAGACACGATTATATCATAATATTAAAATATGTATTTATTTGCTTAAAAGACGTTATAAAAACACATTAAAAGTAAATTAAAACTCTTTATTTACATGTTTCAACTCATTTTCTGAGTCGTCGTCAGAATGTATAATAGAAAATTAGAATTGCATAATGAAAAATGGAAAAAATAATCGAAAATAAACAAGTAATCATATAACACGCCCTATATTTTCGCGATTGCTCGTGTTCCGCCTATGTCGCAATGTCTCGTAATTTATCCAACCATTCAACCCATAAATTTGGGATACGAAAAGATAGTGTATCGTTATAAACTCCTGAACCTCTTAAATAAATTTCAATGGACTCTCTTATGAATAATTGTAAATAAAAATTAGCCCGGTAGATGATTTTACTCTCGTTAAAAAGTGTGTTAATGTTCTCTATTTGATTTAGCCGTGATAAAGCAGTATTACCTCTATTGTATTTTATTTCCGCTATATGTTCTTTACATCTGATATTGAATTTTCGCTGGGTTATACCTATATAATGATTTTTGATTCCTCCCTCCCTAATAAATGGAATCATATAAACTCCTGAGAGGTCATCTCTATTAATCGGATCAATTTTAGTATTTAAAAGAATCTTTAATTTCGGAGGCGACTTCGCGATCAAACATAAGCCAGAATTTCTTAAATCTAATTTCGAATCTAAAATTTTCAGCACTTTTGAGGTAGTTCCTTTAGTATGGTTACGTTATGTAGACGATATTTTTATTATTTACATATAAATGTCTGAAAAGATCTAACGAGGCATAATCCCAGTCAAACAAAGAGCTGTTGAAAAAAGTTTAAAAATATTTAATTAGCAATCGACGTGGGATTTATTTTCAGACTAAAAAACAATTTGTCGGTGTGTTTTTTTTCTTTTATATTTCCTTCACACTATTTTTTATTCGCCGATATTCTTCACATTTCGGTAAAATAAATTTAGAAAAGAGAACGTTAAATCAATTCAAAATCTAAGAAAAAATATTAAAAAAACACCTATAAAATTCCAATTACATTCACATATTCGAAAACTATTTTAATTACCGATAACTTACATTTATAAAAATCGGATTATTCAACACTTGTGAACATTATAAAATGAATATTGAAGAGGATTTTAGAGTATATAACAATAGCTGAAACATATTAAGTGAATAAAACGGTCATATTGGCAAGAAATAATACATTCATTGAAGTGAGTTTTGCAACATTTCAAAAATCGAGTAACTAACTTCAATTTGGATACATCTAAAATATGGCCATTTAAAAATAATTGATATCAATGAAACTAATCGTACCAGTTTCATGAAAATTTGTGTTTAGACTAATTGAAGGGTAGAATTTATTTATGGCGCCAGAATTGGGTATTGCCACTGAAAAAAAAAGTTTGGGCTTGTTTTGATATGTAGATGGCCCCCTAAGCAAATGTTACATACATCCTTTAAAAGTAGATTTTATTTCCAATCGTTTGGTACCGGTAACTTTCTTCTGCAATAATTTGTTGCAGAGTTAGTAGGAGGTGTTTGCTTTTTCATTCTTCGACTGTACATATCTCTGACAAATATTTTTATCGTTTATATAGTGATAAACAAAGTTTTTTCAATAATTATATTTTTCAATTCTGATAAAAAGAAATTTAGTTTATTACGTTTGATGTATTATATATATATATGATACATTCATTCTATTTATCGCTATTACTCTTTCATTATCTTTTGAAAGTTTTCTCCCCTTGTCTTCCATACTATACTTCATCATTTTTTTTTTCTTACATTCACAAAAATGTATATTTTAAAGTATCTTTTTAAAAATACGTATAAAGATCGTACAAACTACTTCATCATTTTCCTTCCCAATTTGAAAGAGGTTCATGTCTTTGACCCATCCTTTAATCATATGTGTACCTGAAATAAATTTTACAATACAAATTCAGAAAAGAAGAAAAAAATCAGTTTATTACGTCTAATGAATCATACATACTTGAATCATTCACTCTTCCTTCCTATTCTTTTTTCGCTGTTACTCTTTTATTCCCTTTTAAAGGTTTCTTTCCCTGGTCTTCCAGATGACTTCATAATTTTTTTTCTTACATTCACAAAAATACATATATCTAAAGCATCCTTTTAAAAACACGTATAGTTGTAAAGATCGTACAGACAACATCATTATTTTCCTTTACAATTTCGGAGAGTTACATATCTCTGACCAATCTTTTTATCATTTGTGTATCTGAAATAACCCAATATTTTACAATTTATCATTTTTCAAGAGTTATACATACCTGAGACATTTGTTCTTTCTCCGTATTCTATTTTTCGTGGTTACTCTTTCATTCTCTTTTGAAAGTTTTCTTTTCTTTTCTTCCAGATAACTTTATCATTTTTTTCCATTCACAAATATACATATTTTTAAATTATCCTTTTAAAAATACGTATACCTGTAAAAATCTTTCAGACTACTTCATCATTTTCCTTCACAATTTCTGAGAGGTACATATCTCTGATGAACCTTTTAATCATTTGCGTACCTGAAATAAAATAATATTCTACAGCACAAATTCAGAAAGAAAAAAAAAATAGTTTATTACTTTTAAAAAATTATACATACCTGAAACATTCGCTTTTTCTCCGGTTTCTATTTTTCGAGTTTACTCTTTTGTTCTCTACTGAAAGTTTTTTTTTCCTTGTCTTCCAGATTACTTCATCATTTTTTCTTACGTTTACAGAAATACATGTTTTTAATGCAGCTTTTGAAAAATACGCGTACCTGCAAACATCGTTCAAACTACTTCATTATTTTCCTTCACAGTTTCGGAGAGGTAC
Source organism: Maratus speciosus (assembly GCA_963932465.1). NCBI lineage: Eukaryota > Metazoa > Arthropoda > Arachnida > Araneae > Salticidae > Maratus > Maratus speciosus. Next base: position 374,303,083 of record OZ010789.1, on the reverse strand, counting down.
ATATCTCTGATGAGTCTTTTATCATTTGTGTACCTGAAATAAACGAATATTTTACAATACAAATTCAGCAAAAAAAAATAGTTAATTATTTTTAACGAATTATACATCCCTGAAACATTCGCTCTTTCTCCGGTTTCTATTTTTCATGTTTACTCTTTCATTCTTTTTTGAAAGTTTTCTTCTCTTTTCTTTCAGATTATTTTATCAATTTTTTTTTCCCATTCACAAATATACATACGTAAACTTTGTCTAAGTCGGAATCGATCGGGACCGACAAAATTTTCCGTAGTAGACAATATTCCGCCTTAGAGAAATTTTACTCTATGTCTATGAATTCACAGAGACTTGAAAATCTTTCCGAGTTTGACAGATTTCCGTCTTACACAGAGTCCGCGTTACAGAGAGTTTACTGTATTTTTAAAGTATCCTTCTAAAAATACGTATACCTGTAAATATCATCCAGACTACTTCATTATTTTCCTTCACAGTTTCGGAGAGGTACATATCTCTGATGAACCTTTTAATCATTTGCGTACCTGAAATAAAATAATATTCTACAGCACAAATTCAGAAAGAAAAAAAATAGTTTATTACTTTTAAAAAATTATACATACCTGAAACATTCGCTTTTTCTCCGGTTTCTATTTTTCGAGTTTACTCTTTTGTTCTCTATTGAAAGTTTTTTTTTTCCTTGTCTTCCAGATTACTTCGTCATTTTTTCTTACGTTCACAGAAATACATGTTTAATGCAGCTTTTGAAAAATACGCGTACCTGCAAACATCGTTCAAACTACTTCATTATTTTCCTTCACAGTTTCGGAGAGGTACATATCTCTGATGAGTCTTTAATCATTTGTGTACCTGAAATAAACAAATATTTTACAATACAAATTCAGCAAAAAAAAGATAATAGTTAATTATTTTTAAAGAATTATACATCCCTGAAACATTCGCTCTTTCTCCGGTTTCTATTTTTCATGTTTACTCTTTTGTTCTCTTTTGAAAGTTTTCTTCTCTTGTCTTTCAGATTATTTTATCATTTTTTTTTCCATTCACAAATATACATACGTAAACTTTGTCTAAGTCGGAATCGATCGGGACCGACAAAATTTTCCGTAGTAGACAATATTCCGCCTTAGACAAATTTTACTCTATGTCTATGAATTCACAGGGACTTGAAAATCTTACCGAGTTTGACAGATTTCCGTCTTACACTGAGTCCGTGTTACAGAGAGTTTACTGTATTTTTAAAGTATCCTTCTAAAAATACGTATACCTGTAAATATCATCCAGACTACTTCATTATTTTCCTTCACAGTTTCGGAGAGGTACATATCTCTGATCAATCTTTTAATCATTTGTGTACCTGAAATAAACAAATATTTTACAATACAAATTCAGCAAAAAAAGAAGAAAAAAAGTTTATTACTTTTAAAGAATTACACATATCTGAAACATTCGCTTTTTCTCCGGCTTCTAATTTTCGTGTTTACTCTTTCATTCTGTTTTGATAGTTTTCTTTCGTTGTCTTCCAGTTTACTTCATCCTTTTTTCTTACGTTCACTGAAATACATATTTTTAATGCAGCTTTTGAAAACTACGTATGCCTGTAAAGATCGTTCAGACTACTTCATCATTTCTGAGAGGTAGATATCTCTGACCAACCATTGAATGATTTGTATACCTGAAATAAACCACTATTTTGCATTACAATTTCGGCAATTTTTTTGCATTACAATTTTTATCTTATTACTTTTAATGGAACATACATGCCTCATACATTTGCTTTTTCTCCTAATTTTCATTTCATGGTCATTCCTTCAATCTCATTTTAAAGTTTCCTTTATTTGACTTGGATATTATTTTATATTTATTCTTCTGAAAATCGCAGTAATATACATTTTAATACATCTTACTAAAAATATTTACGTCAGTAATTAATGTCCAGATAACTTGATTACTTTCTTTCTGAAATTCAGAGGCATATAAATCATTAATCTAGCTTTTAAATAAATATCTACCTTAACAGAAGAAATATTAACTGATTTCTTCATTTTTTCCATCATTATATAAACTTTCCCCCAATAATATATAATATACTACACATACATTTCCGTTATATGCTGCAGTGATACATCATTACACTCTTATTATTAAAAAATAATAATAATCCTAAAACACTTACCTGTTGGCAATAAATTTCTTCAGCCTTGCCAGACAAAGATTTTTTTTTTTCCCAAGCTGTTTTTCGTGAAGTAAAGTGCAGAAATATGTCCCAGTATCTGCACCTTTGTCCTACCTATTTACCTGGCGTCCTATCTGTAACTCAAGCGCGTGAGGAAATTTGTTTTCCAATAAAAATCTACACATTCTTGTTCAAAATGTTAAAATAGACACGATTGCTATTATCATTGTTGCTTATTGCTATTGTTACACGCAATTTGTGTGTTGAGAAAAAAAAAATTAAAACAATAAGTATATATTGTTGACGCATTCATGTATTTCCGAAATAAACAGAGAATTTAAAAAAGTTAAAACTCAAATAAAATTAGTTTATTACCCCCAGGTAATATACCACCGATTTCCATTCACTTTCCTCATTCTTTTATTTGTAGTTATCTTTTTAATTTCCCGATTAGTTCCTCATTTTTCTTCAAAAGTGCACAGGAATATATATTTTAATGTATCTCTTTAAAATATACATATACGTGAATAAACTTGCACATGGCTTCGTCATTTTTTTTTTTTTTTTTTTTTTTTTTTTTTTTTGATGGGGTACTTATTTTTGTCCCACATTTTTAGACAGATGTATATCAGAAATAAAGAAAAAAATTTAAGGGTGTATTCGAAAAAACATTTTTCCACCCTCATCAGTTCGAAATTTTCTGAGACATTTTCAGACTCATTTTTAAAAGTAAAAACATGAAACTTGCTGGTGTGATTTCTGAAGACATGTTTAACATGCCGTGTTATTTCATTTTCAGCTCAATTAATTAGAATTTGATTTTTAAACAATTATTTTCTCAGTATGACCATTTTTTTCATTCCCAGAACGCCCGCTTCGGAAAATTCGGTTCAAAACGCCAACTTTGACAGCGTTTTTTACAGTATTTTCTGCATTTATCAAAAAATTAAGAAGCACGGCACATTATATAATTTCTAAATAAGGGAAATTCTCAGTTTGATGCGTTTGAGAGCAAAAATGAATTTTAAAATGAATCAGAAAATAAGCAGTTTGGATCGGAATACACCCTTAAATGAAACTTAAAGAGAATTGCGTAGTTGATCACCGAAGAAAGTGTACATACATCTGATACTCGTGCGTCCGCTTGATATATCATATTGAAGTCAACTTCTTCATCCTAATGTGAAAGTTTTCTTTACTTATCTTCTTCTTCATCATCCTAATTTGAATGTTTCCTTTTCTTATCTTCTTCTTCATCCTAATTTGAATGTTTTCTTTTCATGTCTTCTTCTTTCTATGATGTAATTATACATCTTAATACTATTAATAAGTAAAAAATAATTGTCAAACAATTACGATTTGGCAATAAATTAGTTGAGGTTTGGCACAGAAAGTGTTTAATGATTTTACAATACAAATTCAGCACAAAAATATTTAGTTTGTTAACTTCAGTGAAATTTACATACGTGAAACATTCGCTCTTTCTCCGGATTCTATTTTTCGTGGTTACTCTCTCATTCTGTTTCGAAAGTTTTTTTCCCTTGTCTTCCACATTATACTTCATCATTTTTCTTGCACTCACGAAAACGCATATTTTTAATCACTTGAATGTTTGAAAAATACCTGTAAATAATGTCCAATCTACTTCATCATTTAACATTCACAATTTCGGAGTGGCATACATCTCTGACCACCTTATAACTATTTTTATTTTTCAAATAATAAATATTTTAGAATAACAATTCAACAAAAACTATTTAGTTTATTACCTTTAATGGATTATACATACCTGAAACATTCGCTCTTTCTCCGGTTTCTATTTTTCGTGGTTACTCTTTCATTCTCTTTTGATAGTTTTCTTCCCTTGTCTTCCAGGCTACTTCATATTTTTTTTTCTAACGTTCGCATGGATACATATTTTTAATGCATCTTTTTAAAAATACGTATATCTGTGAAGAATGTCTAAACTACTTCATCATTGACCTTCACAATTTTGTAGAGATGCACATCTCTGATTAATCTTTGTATCATTTGTATACCTGAAATAAACAAATATTTTACAATAGAAATTCAACAAAAAAAAGAGAAAAAAATTATTTTATTACCGTTAATGAATTATACATACCTGAAACATTCGCTCATTCTCCGTATTCAATTTTTCGTTGTTACTATTTCACTCTCTTTTGAAACTTTTCTTATCCTGTCTTTTAGATTACTTCATCATTGATTTTCTAACATTGACAGAGATACATATTTTTAATGCATCTTTTTAAAAATACGTATATATGTAAAGATCGTCGACACTACTTCATCCTTTTCCTCCCCAAATTCTGAGGAGTACATATCTCTTACCAATCTTTTAGTGATTTGTATTCCTGAAAAAAAAAAATATTATTTTGCATTAAAAATTCAGAAAAATAAATTTTTAGCTTATTACCTTTAATGAAATATGCATGCCTCATAAATTTGCTGTTTTTCCTGATTCTTCATTCTGTGGTCATTTCTTCGTTCTCATTTAAAAGTTTTCTTTGTTTGACTTCGATACCATTTGATATTTTTCTTCTAAAAATATAAATCATTAATCCAAAATTTAAATAAATATCTACTTGAAATGAAGAAATATTAATTTTTTTCTTCATTTCCCCATTACTATATATTATTAAATTTATCCTCATTAATGTATAACATACCTCACAAAAATTTTCTTTAAATGCTTTCCTGATGCATCTTTACGCAGTTAATATTAAAAAAAAAATAATAATCCTAAAACATTTTCCAGTTGGCAATAAATTTCTTGAGGCTTTCCGTACAAAGTGCTTTTCCCAAACCATTTTTCGAAAAGTAAAGTGCATAAATACATCTGCCTGTTTTCCCAACCTATTCCCCTGGCGTAATATCTGCAACTGACGTGCATGAGTGAACTTGATTGCTAGTAAAAAAATTTCCCATTTTTCTTCAAAATGTTACAATAGACACGATTGTTGTTATCATTATTGCCTATTGCTATTGTTACAGGCGATTTGTTTGTTGAAAAAATTTAAATATTGTTAAAACAATAAATATTTATTGTGGACATGGTCATGTATTTCGGAAATAAACAAAGAATTTAAATGATAAGTTAAAACCAAAATAAAATTAGTCTATTACCTCTAGGAAATATACATCCGATATCCGTGCACTTTTCTCATTCTTCTATTTGTAGTTATCTCCTTCACAGTCACTTGAAGCTTTTCATTTTTTAACTTCCAGATTACTTCATCATTTTTATTCAAAAGTACACAGGAATATATATTTTTAATGTATCTCTTTAAAAATATGTATACGTGTAATAAACTTCCATACTGCTTAGTCTTTTTTTTTTCATATTTGATGGAGTATCTATCTTTGATCGATACTTTTAGACAAATGTATATTAGAAATAAAGAGAATTTTTAAAATGAAGCTTAAAACGATTTACGCAGTTGATTACCTGTAGAAAGTGTACATACATCCTATAGTCATACGTCCTCTTGATACTTCGTTTCGTAGTCATATTCTTCACCCTAATTAGAAAGTTATCTTTTCTTATCTTTTTTCTTCATCCTAATTTGAAAGTTTTCTTTTCTTGTCTTCTTCTTTCTATAATGTAATTATACATTTTTATACTGTTAATAAGTATAAAATAACTGCCAAATAATTGCGATTTGGCGATAAATTACTTGAGGTTTAGTAGAGAAAGTGTGTGCCCATGTCATACATTTTTAAATAGACCTTATAATCTATTCCAAGAACTCCCTAATTTTCTTGTCTATTCATCCGACGTCTTTCGTACTGCAAATTCCCAGTGCAATTTCGTACTGCAAATAACAGACGTGCGTGATGAAATTTCTTTAAAAGAAAGAACTTGTCTTATTCTTTTTCCGTTCTTAAAATAGATGCGATTGTCATTGTAATTATTGATTATTATAAATTCCCGCTGTTTGTTTGTTATACAAATGTATTTAAACATTGTTATAACAGCCAAATATTTATTGTTGACATTGCTGACATCGACATGTACATGTACTACCTAAGATAAACAAAGGATTTAAATGATAAACTCAAATCCAAATAAAATTTAGTTTGTTATCCTTAAGAAATATACGTATCTCCGAGTGCGTTCACGTCATTTTTCAATTTGTGGTCACTCTTTCATCGTTTTTTGGAAGATTTCTCCTCTTATCTTACAGATTACTCCACCGTTTTTCCCCAAAAATTCACACGGACACATATTTTTAATGCATCTTCTTAAAAATAAGGTATACCTGTAAAGAACGTCTCCTTCATCGTTCCTTGAAACTTTTCAAATCTGACTTCAAGATTATTTAAAAATACTTCTAAAACGCACAGGGCAACATATTTTTAATGCCTATTTTTAAAAATATGTATACCTGCAAGTGACATTCGAATTACTTCGGCATTTCCTTAAATTTGGAGCGTTACACATCTTTGACTCAAATTTTTTAAACCTAAAATAAACCTAAATTTTACTTAACAAATTCAAATCTCAAAAATTTGGTTTATTACTCATAGGAAATATGCATACCTTCGACATACCTGCATTCTCCTGATTCTCAGTTTCGTAGTCATGTCCTTCATCCACGTTAGAAAATTTTCTGTTCTTGACTTTCCCAATTACTTCATATGTTTTACTCTAAATTTCACAGGGATACATATTTAAATGCATCTGCTCCAAAACATTTATACCTGCAATAAACTTCCATTGCACTTATCATTTTTCTTCGCAAGTTTCGAGGGGAGCATATCTTTGGCACATGTTTTTAATATATACATTCCTGAAATAAACATTTTAAATTTTAATTTCAAGGCAAAAAATTTCGTTTTGTTATCCTTAGATAACATGCATATGTTCGATATTGGTGCACTATCCTAATTCTTCCTTTCGTTATTATTTATATCATCCTCACTTGAAAGTATTCTCTTTAGTTCTGTACTACTTCAAAATTCGTCTTCCAAAGTCCCTACCTATGCATGCATATTTTCAATGACTCTTTTTAAAAATATGTTTACTTGTAATAAACGTCCAGATTCCTTTTCTATCTTAAATTCGAGCGGGCATATATCATTATTTCATCTTTTCAAACATATGAAATCTGACATATAGATTTTTTTATGCATAGTATTAATAGATCTTTATACAACTAATGTAAAAAATGGTAATAAAACTCTTACCAGTTGGCGATAAATTTCTTCAGGCTCACTAAGCAAAGCGTTTTTGCCGAGGCATTTTTTGTAAAGTAAAGTGCACAAATGCATTCCAGGAGCTCCATCTTTTCCTCACCTAATCACCTGGCATCTTATTTGCAAATGACGTGCATAAGAGGAAATTTGATTGCCAGTAAGCATTTATCTCATTCTTTTTCCAATGTTAAAATAGATCCTATTGTTATTATCATTGTTGTTTATTGCTACACAATAATGGCGTGCATAGGAGAAAATTTGATTGCCTGTAAACATTTATCTCATTCATCTTGTTCCAATGTTAAAATAGATCCTATTGTTAATATCATTGTTATTTATTGCTATAGTTACACTAGATTTGATTGTTGGGAAAAGTTAAACATTGCTAAAATAATAAATACTTATTGTTCACATATTCATGTATTTCTGAAATAAACAAAGAATTTAAATGATAAGTTAAAACCCAAATAATATTAGTAATTTATAACCCCTAGGAAATATAAGGCCAATATTCGTGCACTTGTCTTAGTCTTCCATTTGTAGTTATTTTCTTCATAGTCACTTGAAAATTTTCCTTTTTTTTTAACTTCCAGATTATATCATTATTTTTCTTCGAAAATTCACAGGAATATATATTTTTTATGTTTGTGAATAAAAATGTGTATCCGTGTAATAAACTTCCATATTTCTTCATTTTTTTTATATTTGGTGGGGTATCAATCTTTTTAGACAGATGTGTACCAGAAATAAAGAAAATTTTAAAAGGAAGTCCAAAACGAATTACTGTGTTAAATACCCGCAGAAAGTGCACATACACTATATAGCCATTAGTCACCTGACACTTTCAATTTTAGACATTTTGTCGAATATTTAAAGATATACCAGCCAGATTCTTCTGGAACTTCAGGATTACAAAGAATATGTTTGACCTCATATTTATCGACGCCGATTTGATAAAGAGGACAATTTGGCGGCTCACAATAGATCAAAGAAAAATAATAATATTTGGGATCCCCCTGTAAAACAAAATTCAAACAATGATCTATCGCTATAATTTATGAATATATGCATATTGTACAATATATGTATTCATTTGTTGAAGAATAGAACGTATGTTCATGGAGATATATCGATTTCTTTAAAAAGTTCAAAAATTTTTTGCATGTTTTTTGTTTATATCATGCAGGGATTTCAACCAAATTTAGTGCCAGTTTCAAAATATTTGACAAAATTTAGTAGAAACAATATAGTGCAATTGTAATATAAATATATTAGCATTTGATAAAATATGAGCAGTTGTATGAAATATTTTTTTTATCTGCATATGCGCGAACGATAACAAAGATTTTTTTTTCATGATTTAATAGTTAGCTCTATGAAGCAACTCATATAAAAAATCCAGTCAAATATAGTGGAAATTCAGAAAGATATCAGCGATAGAGTGAGATGATTTTTATTACTTTCTTCTATCTTTACAAGAAAAAAGTATTGGATTCATGAAAATTTTCGAATTCCGGTTTTCGACGAATTTACACGTTTTAGGGGTCAGAGAATCCGAAAAACATGTTTTTACAAAATGTCTGTCTGTGAATCTGTCTGTGAGTCTGTCTGTGTGTGACACAAATTTTGTGGGTGCTCTATCTCAAGAACTAATGCACGGAATTTAATAAAAATTTATATTCAGGTATTCCCTAATATAAGTTGGTGCTGATTAGTTTTTTGTGTAAATCGCTCAACAGGTGGCGCTGCTATGCTGCATTTCCCCCGATTTCCGCAATAGCTGTATCTCAAGAACTAATGCACGGATTTTCATAAAACTTCAGGTTCCGTTAGTCCTTCACATGAATAGATGCTGTTTACGTTTTGGTGTAAATCGCCCAACAGGTGCGGCTGCTATGCTGCATTTTGCAGGTTTTACACGATTTCTGCAATAGCTCTATCTCAAGAAATAATGGGCACATTTTCATCAAACTTGAGATTCAGTTACTCTTTGACATGAAATGATGTTGATTACGTGTTGGTGTAAATCGCCAGATAGGTGGCGCTGCTGTGCTGCATTTTGCACTATTTCCTCAATAGCTCTATCACAAGAACTAATGCACGAATTTTCATCAAACTTCAGTTTTAAGTATAACTTGATTAATATTGCTGCTGATTATGTGTTGGTGTAAATCGCTCAACAAGTGGCGCTGCTATGTTGCATTTGTCACGATTTGCGCAATAGCTCTATCTCAAGAACTAATGCACGAATTTTCCTCAAACTTCAAATTCAGTTAGATGTTGACATAAGTTGATGATAATTAGGTCGGGTGTAAATAATCCAATAAGTGGCGCTGCAATGCTGCATTTTGCTGGATTTACACGATTTCAGCGACAGTCGTACCTCGAGAACTGATGCACGGAATTTCATCTTTTTAGAATTCTCATGATGAGCACAGAATGCCATTTAATTTGGCACTGTGAGAGCGAATTTTGAAGTATTGACATGTATGAGATAGAAGACAGTTTTGTGATGGCCACAACATACTAGTTGTTAATTCCATTTGTATTAAGTTCTTATAAAAGTTTTTTTTTTCATGTGTATCATTGAGCAAGTTTATATGTTTTAACGAATAAATCTTATTTATTATATTTTGTAGTGCAATTTTCCTATGGGTGTTAATAAAATAATCCCAATGGACAATATTCTCCTAACGTTACAGTAAATAAACGTGAATTTTTATTGGCTTATAAAAATAAAGCACACTTACTTTAATTTTTTATCGAGATTTAACGTGATTATTGAAAAATACCTGAATATTTTCGTTCGTTTCCATACTCTCTGCAACAACGGAAGTATTCCGATTGCCATCATTTTGAAGAAATGTCATTAAACACTTTTAAATTAAAAATAAATATAAAAAGTATTAAAAAAATAGCTAGAGTGGATTCAGTGGAAAAATGAATAGCTTTCAGTTAAAAAAGCAATTATTAAAACTCTGGTTCAGTAGAAAGATCAGGACAGATAACGAAAAAGAACGGCTTGTGTTTCAAGTATGTAGATTAAATCTGGCGTGCGTAGCTTTAAAAAAAAAAAAGAAAAGAAACCTTATTCTTGAACCGGAAGGGCTTGTTATAAATTAAATTTACCAGCAATTTATTGCATTTGCGCGTACTATTGTGTGCTAGCATTCTGCTTTTTTTGACAGTAGAAATAACATTTTTTAAACAATAAAAGGGTCAATTAATAATGTAATAATTAAAAATCTATTATCCACTTCACTCGCGCGAAAACATCCGTTCGCTAATGTTAATCCTATGGAAGAATTTTTTAAAGATATCTCGTTTGCATTTCAATATTTTTAAATGATTTTTTTTTTTTTTTTTTTTTTTTTTTTGTATTACGTAGCTGTCGTCGATCAGTACAAAGGCCGTTTTTTACTTTTCTCATTTTCTCTTTTGGTTTTCTTTAATGAGAATACCTTCACTTTCGAAACCGGTTCCGAAAGTAAAAGTATCCTATGAAAGAAACCTGTAACTGATGGAAGATACATCGTATAATCCCACTAATCAAAGACTCTAAACCTTTTTTCTCCCTCTCCAGATGTTTCCTCACTGCCGCAGCCTATCATAACCTTAGTATCAGGCACATCGACATAAAAACCGCGTCCCTGCACGGTGACCTGGAAAAAGAGGTATACATGTCACAACCGGAAGGGTATGTGAACACAAACGAATCCGATAAAGTTTGTAAACTCCGAAAAGCCATATACGGGTTTAAACAAGCAGACCGGGCCTGGTACACAAAAATTACCGAATCTTTTAAAGAATTAAATTTTATGCAAAGCAAGGCAGACACCTGCCTATTTACACAAGGACAGGGGGAAAGTAGTTGTGTGCGTAGATGACATTCTCATAGCGGGAAACAATGCACAAATTGAAGATGTCATAAATAAGTTAAAAACACAATATACACTCGAAGATTTGGGAGAAATCAGTAATTATCTTGGGATAAAAATTAAGAAAACATATAATGGCTTTAACCTTAACCAAACAACTAAAATTATGGAAATAGTTAAAAGGTTTAACTTAGAGGAATTAAAACCTTACGGAACACCCATGGAAACGGGTTTCTTAAGATCAGAAAAGGATGAAAATCCAATGCCAAACAACATAAATTATCGTAAAGCGATAGGTGCGTTATTATACATTGCAACTATAACTAGGCCAGACGTACTACTGGCTGTAAATGTTCTTAGCAGAAAGAACAAAAATCCGTCGGAAAAGGACTGGAAAGGTATGTTAAACGACTAATCAGGTACCCCTACCACACAAAAGATTTAAATCTCATAATCAGCACTGACTGTCCACCAATTTTGGAAGTGTACACCGATGCCGATTGGGCCGGCGATACGCAAACACAAAGATCAACATGAGGGAATTTATTCCTGCTTAGGAAAAATCAGATACAATGGATAACCAAACGCCAAACCTGCATCGCGCAATCGTCAGTAGAAGCTGAGTACGACGCCGCAGCAAACGCTGTACAAGAACTGACGTGGATAATAAAACTCTTACAAGATTGAAATTTACCCCAAAACCTGCCCGTAATTGTCTATGAATACAACCTATCATGTATAATAAGGATAGAATCTGAAAAATACACAAATAAGACGAAACATATTGATTTAAAGTATCATATGATTAAACATATGAAAGAAAATGGTACTATAGAATTACGTTATTGTCCGAGCAAATCAATGCTGGCAGATATCTTGACAAAGCCAGAACCCAAGCCTGAATTTCAAGAAAATAGAGACAAATTAAAATTACAGAACAATCTTGATTAGAGGCTTAAGGGGGAACTTGATGGAAGATATATCGTATAATCCCACTAATCAAAGACTCAAAACTTTTTTTCTCCCTCTCCATCGCTCGCAGAAAACAACATCATTAAAAAGTTCAAAATGAAAGAACTCTTAGCGGGTGATAGATAAAAAGAAAAAACAGAAAGACTGCATCTTCCTCTCTTCCTTTTTTTTTTCTTTCGTGTGAAATATGCAATATATTTTACCCATGTGATAAACGCGTATGGTTTTTCTGGCTTGTAAAAGAACTTAAAAACAATATAATTGACTGTTTTAAACTGAACACTTTTATAGAACATTATTTCATTTTGACTTTAATATAAATACCCAATTATGCTTAATTGAGCGATTACATCAAAGTGCCGAAAATACATCCATATACAAGTTAAAATTAATTATGTAACACGCGTGATGATAATATGTTTTTAACTCACTTCTCAATGCGATCTCGCTGATGCGGGACGTAAAATGTTTCGCTGCTCTTTCTTAATATGTTTAATTAAATTTCTCTCTTTCTTTTCCTGTTAAAGGAGTAGTTTCATAATGTTCAACACCCATGCACACTCGCCATAATAAGATGATGATTAATCTCGCATTCGCAATACGATTCCTGATATACCGGTATACGAATAATACGATAAATACGGATAATCTAAAAGGAGGTAAGAGATTTACTTATTCATTTTTTGCTATGATGAGGCAGAGCGCCGTTTGCATTTATACAATATAATTAATTGAGAAGCGTGTGAACTCACGCCAAGAACTGTTAGGGATTCGTCAGGCTTATCATTTTCTCTAACAGTAACAAAATCGAAAAAATAAAAAACGGCTTTCGTACAGATCGATCTGAGCCAATGCAAAAAACATCGCTTAAGAATATTGAAATGCAAACGAGATATCTTAAAAAATTTCGTCCACAGAATTAAGTCTGTTTCGTTCATTAGCAAACGGGTGTTTTCGCGTGAGTGAAGTAACCTCTTAACCCTTTATCCACTGAAGGTACTTTTAAGTACCATTAAAGAAAATTTAATGTAAAATTTATTTAATCCATCTATTACTAAGAATATATTTTACTTTTTATACAAACTACTTTGCTGGATCACATTTAAAAAGCACAGCGAAACAGTCAAATATATTATAAAGTGGTAGATTTCTCAACCATTTACAAAGGTGTAGCCTTTCTCTTATTAAAAACTTGTTATATAAACATTTTTTGACTACAAAAACCTTTCCCTTTATAGGTAGGGGGTCACAATACAATGGGTGACCTGTTAACGAACTTAATCCGTTCCAAAACAATGTTCGCTAACCGAATTGTTCGTTAACCGATCATACATCTTGTATTGATTTGTATGGGAATTCAATTATTTCGTTCTTAAAATCTAAAAATAATGTATAAAAATAATATAAATTTTCTCTTTATAATTGGGTTAATAAATGTCCTTATTTAATATGGACGCATCATATTTTGATGGCTTTGTACGTGTCGTGCCGTATTTTTTAAAAAAAAACATACACTTTGTAAAACTTTTATGATTCCATTCATTGACTACGGCATTAAATCATATCAATTTGTCACTTTGAACTTTCAAAAACTCCTTAGTTCTCTAAAAAATAGTGTTTACTGCAGTCCCCGATAAAGCTCAAGTGGAGCCTAGAGCCTGTTATTAATTTGTGAGCTAAATTTCAATTAAAATAATTAATTTGCAATTAAAAAATTTCTTTAAAAAGGCACACAAAATATAAAAATTAATGTTTCTAATCTATGTTCATTCTAATTTGGGAGCCCTAAAATGTAGGACCTGAACCCCCGCTAGCCCATGAATTAATTAGGCCATACGTATACAACTGTTAAAATGTTCTCTAAGTCGACAACAAATGCAATTAACCCTCTAGTGCATGGTTTTTTATTTTTCCGTTAAAAAAATATATTGGACTCCTTAATGGGCATACATTAAAGGAAAAATACTTAAAACAATTATCACTCTTATATTTTTCCGTATTTTGGATTATTTTAAATGGTTTCTAAATGGCAACACCATGCATTAAGCGTATTCTAAGCATATTCTACGATATTTCTCTGGTCTTTTTTATATTAATTGTCGGGTAGCATTTTGCAGCATGGGGTTCTATTTTTTCTTATTATTCCAAGGCACGAAATTATTTTTGATTTTAAAATTGCCTTTATGTTCACTGATGTTTAATAGTTATCAAAATACAGTGCATGATTTACAGGTTCAACAACTGGATGAGTTAGTCTAGCACTGACCCAAACGCTAACCTCCAAGTCATGTCTACTTAGCAGACTGGTTGTATTTTTTTTCTCAATAAATATCAAAATTGTACGAAAATCTTGATACCCCTACGAAAAATAACAATTTAAAACCCCATTTATGCATTTTTTTTTTGGGGGGGGGGGGGGAGGTGAGGGGTATACTGCTTCATGTGGTTACGAGCTTTTGACTCACTTATTTGCTCGTAAATACAGAGAGATAGATGTTTTGATGGGGATGGATAAGAATTTTCATTCAGGGAACCGACTATTGGTCTTAATTTAAATAACTTATCTTTCCCATTAGACAATGTATAATGTATAGTCGTTCAGAGGGGGAAATTGTCGTATACCGTATACTTTCAAATATATTCAAGATCATAGTGCGACTACCTGGTGATGCACCAGTGGCACGGTTCCCAAACAATGTTATGATTTTAAAGTTTGCCACGCTACTCAAAATACAAATTCTTAGATACTTTATTTATATCCTTCGAGCATATATTGAGTGGCTTTTGAACATGTTTTAAAACGCCATACGGGCTTGTTTGTTGAGAGATATGCTCGAAACGTACTGGGTGGAAAAATAAAAAAAATATTTATATGTTGTTTTTAATGATAAAACACTTTCAGGCAGAGAAACATCTCCAATAATCTTTGTCCAAGAAGGATCTGGCTGAAGAGTTTGAAGCTTTCACTTTTTTCTTTTTACGTTTACCTGTCTGCTTTAGCTTTGATGTAGATGGAATATTCACTATCCCAACGTTTGCATCAAAATTCTAGCCAGTTTCATTAGCTGATTTATCTGCTTGTAAACCACAATCAGTCTCAATATAAGTGTCTGAACCGTTCATGAACAGAAGGTTAGGATCAAAAGGTGGATCGTAATCCCTTTCATTGTAAGAAATGTCACTTTCACTAGGCAATCCAATCCAAATTTCTTCTGTCAATTTTTTTTTTTTTTTTTTTTTTTTTAGTATCTTTGCTTTAAAATATATGCTAAACATGATGAGGCTCTGTCAGAACAAATTTTTTGATGAGAAAAATTGATAAAAAGCAAGATGAAACAATCAACAAATTCATTGAACAGAATACTAAAAATGTAAATAAAAGCGGAACTCAATTCATAGTGTTGCCAAATGGCAACAAACGTATATTCGCATGCATACAATATTTGTTGCAAAAAACCTTACTGAAAATTATTTAAAATCACTTTTAAAAGCATATTCTTTTGCAAAATATTTTTTTTTCAAATGAAATTTTGCATTTTAAGATACAAATTTTAACACACAAATAAAAAATATTTGTGTTAAAAACCCTCTATGGCTAGGAAAATGGAAGGCTTCAAAGTTCCTTTTTATTTGTAACTGATAAACAACTATTATCACCTATGGTATTTTTAATGTACTGAACCTAAGTATAGGGTCAAAATGAATACATAAAGCATAAAGTTATCAAGGGGCAACGGTAAATAAACGGTAAGGAGAGAAAATTTAATTTGTTGCCAACTGGCAACAGTATGCACTAGAGGGTTAAATACAGCTCGGTAAATCTGAAACACAACATTGCTTCTTATTGGCTTTGTTTTGTGAGGTGTTCGTTAACAGAACATGTGTTCATTATCCGAACATAAAAATTTCTTTCGAAAGTGTTCGTTAACCTATCTGTTCGTAAACCGAACAGTTCGTTAACCGATCACCCACTGTACATCTATTTTCATTGTTTTTACAAAGAATCGTAAGATTTTCTTGCCAGCATTTTTTGTTAATTATTCCAATTATACTTGTAAATATTTTAGAAAAAGAGCTATAACTATCGATTTAGTAAATCAGTTTTAATGAAAAATCTTATCTAAATTTCATATTATTATAAGTTTTCTTACATATGTCTCTAGACACCAAAAAAGATAATTATTGAGAGAGAGCAATTTCTGGATTCATAATTCCGTGCATAAAGGGTTAAGTAAAGGGTAACAAAAGTTACCCAAAACTCCTTTATTACTGTCCTACTATTTGAATCTGCTGGTGTTGTTTTTCACCAATTAGGTGATTTGTGTGAACAATAAATAAGATACTCTCGGTTCTTCTCTCACCAAAATAGATTGCCATGTTTCTTTTTGCTTTTAATTTCGTTATTACTTGAGTATGTTAACATTATTTCGATTAAATATACCATAAGAAAAACAAGTATCCTGTAGCCATCGCAATACTTTCTTCGATATCATTCTAATAGCGTGAGTTCATCATTAGTTGACCATTTAGTAGAAATTTATTCAAGTGTAATTTTTTTAATGATATTATTTCCATATTTTTCTGCATACTTCCTTAAATCCTAATTAAGGTATGAAAATTCAAAATCCGAAAATATCTTTCCTTTTTCATTCCTAGAATTTAAATTATTTACAATGTTAGTTAAAAAGTGAGATCGCGCCAGTAATTGAATACTTCTTTTTCTGTGTAAAAATTAAAATGCGAGTTTTCGTTTTAAAAACTGCTGAAATGCATACAGTGTAATTCAAAAGTCAGGAAACATTTTAAAACACAAGAACTCACAAACGAGCAAAAATAGAAAAAATAATATATTTATAATTGTCCGACGCTAAAATTCAAGCATATCTTTAGTTGCAATTATAACTTGTTAAGGGGACCAGGTAAGCGAAATTTGGGGAAAAAATCGATTTTTACTTTTTTATATCATTTAAATAGTTTAAACTTTTATCTTTCCAACGATGTGTCACACATGTTTATATATTAAAAAAGAAGTGTTGGAATTATTCATTCTTTCTAAGAGTACTTCACAGCTTAATGGCCGCTTTTAAATCTTTAATTGATTTTTTCTCAAAACTTGGATTTTTCATGTTTGTGTTCCTTTTCTTCGATATCTATTAAACGTAAGAACTCAATTTTTTTTAAAATACTTTTATTATGTTATATTGTATACTTTAACACACGGATTTATTGATTTGTTGAGAATTATTTATTTTATGCAGTGAAATCTTACCAAAAATGCTAATTTAAAAATGACATTCAATAAATAATTTATAATTAATTTTCAGGTTCACTTAGAAAGAAAATGGTCTGTTAAAATACGCAAAGGATGCTAATCAAACTACTCTAAAAATTCTAGACTTCTATATTTCACCATTTCTGAGAAAAAGGTACATAAAGTTGATGTATTTTAACATGGCGGAGATAGAGTTTACCCGGTCCATTTAAAAGGCATTTCTTTAAATGTTAGATATATTTTCCAACACCAAAATTAGAATATATACCCCATTAATTCTTGTTTTCTGTAAATTTTGTTTTTCTCTGGTCATTTACTGGGCCACTCACCGTATGTTAATTCAAATAGTATAATAATGTTATTATCGGTTCTGTGTCATTTTTGTATAAAGTTTTCTGAAGCTCATATCCTGTAATTAATATTTATATACTTTTCTCCGCATCCCATCCCCAGAGGTGCCAAGCTCCCACTAATCTTCCGTAATGCGTGGATTAATATGACCCAGTTTAACAACGTTTCGAACCAGAAAATATATTTGATGAATCTTTATTTATATAATTCCAGTTTTCTATGTGGAACTTACTTAATTTCATCTCTGAAAAAAATTTCCGATGCGAAGTGTATTAAACCAGGGCTAAATTAACTCACATATTACGGAGGATTAGTGGCAACTTGGCACCTCTGCATCCCTCATGAAGTAACAGTACGGTTGAAACCATAGACCAGAAATATTAGATATATGATTGGTTGAAACGCACTAACGGCTTTTACCTAAAACTTTTTCCAGATAAAGCGGGTTTCCCCAGGAAGACTATTCTCCTTATTTGCAATTGTTAATTTTGTAATTGATATCGTAATTGTTCAGTGCTTTCCCAATTTCAAAATACTGAAATTTGATGAATTTCTACCCAATAAAAACTGTGATAAAGCTATAACATTTAGCGAAAAAAAAAGAAAAAACATAGTATAGCGACGCCACCTGTTGAGTGATCAAAAACAAAATTGTAATGAAATAATTTTTCATAAAAAACATTTTACATATTAACTTTGGTTAGTTTAATCTCATAAATGCCACGATATAGCTATCCCGCGCATAGTGAACAACACGGCATAGCGGTTCTCGAGGTTCAGAGCCCGAAATTTGTTTAACAGACCAGACATTTTACGAAAAATAATCAAATCATATTATTCTCCGCTCAAGAACGCGAAACTTTCCGACACATTTTCTGTTTCATTTTTAAACGTAAAAGCATAAAATCCGCAGGCCTGACTATTGAAGCGATTTGGGATCGAATGACGTTTTCATTTTTTGATAAATAAATTTCTTATCGATTTATAAGCAATTGAGGTCACGTGACGATCGATTTTCTCCTTTGTCATGTTGCCACGTCCGGGAATTCGATTCAAAATGACAACTTGGATAGTATTTGCTAAAAGATCTTCTCTCTTTACCAAAAAAATGGAAAACGTCTTTCGATTACATAACTTTTGAATAAGAATACCTGTCAATTTCATACGTTTCCGGACAAAAATGAATTAAAATTGTGCCAGAAAATAGCTATTTTGGATTTGAGAACAACCTTAAATACTTTAAATAATGTTTTCTGTTTATTAATATTTCTCGCATATATTTCTCTTTAGGAAAGATGACACTGGTGGAAAAGAACGTACTTAAAGTTGAGAATTGATGTTTCATCACTTGTGGGTCTAGTTTAGAATATCCCAAAACGCTAAGTCTTTCAATTACCGGAAGTCAAAAATTTTCATAAATCCAGTACTTTTCTCTTATAAAATTAGAAGAAACAAAAACGAAAACGAATAAACGAAAGAGAGCTTAAGTTTTAAACTTTTAAAAAACAATTTTATCAAAATTCGCAAGAAACATGAACAAAGAAGATTTCAAGGTGGGTGAAATGAAGATCATCAGTGGGAATTTTATTTTAAGCCAAATTGTTCATTTAACTCTACACTCTTGGAGTGTTTACTTGGATGAGGGTTTTTAAATATTCGTGCTCGTGGCATTCCTCGTCTGGCTTTGTTGAGACGGCGGTTATTATGTTTCCGAAAATATGCTCGCTTCTTTTCAAAAACCCTAATTTTCAATGGAATTTCTGACTTGAGACTACCTCGTGTTGTGAAATTATTCTCTTTAAGTTTAGAGTCAGATGTAATCGAGACAAAGAGGATAATTGTTAATTTACCTCCATTTGATTGCAGATGTAATTAAGGTTAAGGTTAACGCGTGGGGTGGAAACAGTAAAGTTTACTTGACTTTAAAAAGGGTTATTTTTCCAGAAGTAGTACTACTAGTAGTTTTTAGTAACAACTTTGATTAAGAAATCCTTGTAGTAAAAACACGAGGACATAATTTCCAAGAGAAGGGTTTTTATTTTCTTATATATTCGCATGATTAGATTCGTGAAAATTTTCGATTTTTTTTTTTTTTTTACATGGATTTGTACTTTTTGGAGTGTCTTGAATATGATTTCAAAATTTTGGTATCTCTTTCTCTGTGTGTCTAGGAAGGGCGGGGTCTGTCCGACTGCGCGTTACACAGCTTTTGTGGGTGCTGTAACTTTACGAACTACTAAAGCACTGAATTCTATAAGATTTCATATTAAGCTTGACTTTGGCATAACCTGACGATGATTAAATTTTGGTATATACAGCCCGGCAGGTGTAGCTGCTGTGCTTTTCACGGTGTGACCAAATATATCCTAACATCTAAGCGATGAAATTGAAACAATCTTAAATATGTAAGATGCTTTCCGAAAAAAAACTATGCCGATTTAATTTTGGTTTTGATTACTTAACACGGGTCATTATTGTTAAATGCATTTTTGTGCTGAATATTAAAGCTACAGTTTGATATATATTTTTTCTATTGGGTAGAAATTCACCCACTTTTACATTTGAGATCGTTAATATATATATATGTTGATCAGATCTAGGCTTTGAACACTCAACAGGTGGCTCTGCTACTTTTTTGTTCCAAACTTGATCATTGCAACACCATGTTGAATTTTTAAAAAATGCTCATATTCAATGCTACGTCATATTCATGATTTTTGGAGTATAATAAAATATTTAGATTGATATATTAGAATGATATAGCACACACTTTTGTAATGAGAAGGGCATGCAAGTTTACCTTGTAACCCCTTGAAAGGCAGTGATGCATTTTTGCATCACTTATTTTTAATCACTACATGTCACACTGGCTCAAACATTTTGTAATAAAAAATTTCCTTATATTAAGTATGGGAAGGAATTATTTGACTTTTTTTCAAATAAACTTGATTGTAAATTCTGGTGCCATTTAATCATTTCAGCCCTTTTACTAATAAAAGTGCTTTGCCTCTGAAAGGGTTAAATCGGGTAATGAAAGTCGAAATTAGGTCATTAATTCCTTCTTTTATATTATTATTCTCATAATCCTTTTACCATCTTAGTTCTTATACATTAAAACTGCATACTTCGCATTAAAGCAAAACAAAAAGTTTAGCCGAAGTTCTTTACTATTTGATAACTTTACAAAATTGAAATACCACAAAAGAAATTTTCTGCGATTATAACCAGCAGCAAACGAGTATTGATCCATATTAGAACAAAATTCTGCTTGTGGGCTTTTCACTGGAAACAGTTACAATGCAATATTCGTTTTACGTTGCACAAATATTTCAAAAATATCAGTCTTATATTGGACATCCTTAATTATAATATCATTATTATGGAAAAATTGGCTTACGATAGAAATATTTAAAACATAATATCAATATCATACATACACGGCATTGCACTGGAAACAGATAAAACGTAATGTCACTTGTATGTAAATATCAACGTGGAATTCAAAATATAAAATATTTAATGTGATTCCAGTATTGTAAAAGTATTGGTTTTTGAAATATTTACAATGTTTATTACATTGTAAATATTTCAAAAACCAATACTTTTACAATACTGGAATCACATTAAATATTTTATATTTTGTGAAAAACATCATTGTGAAAAACGAATGATTTTACAACGGCTATATTAGCAATGTGATACAAATACTGCGGAAACATTTGCTTTACAATTACAATATTTAGCATATAACTTCAATGCTGTGAAAAGTTTTCCTTTACAATGGAATTATTCACAATATTTCGCTTTTTACAAATATTTATTTAAAGTTTGTGATAAAAAAAAAATCATTCGAAAATATTATACTGCGAGAGAGAAACCTATAAACAACGCTCCCATAGAATTAACATTAGCTTCCGAGTCGTTTCGCGTGACTAATATAGGCTATTAAACGTGAATTATTGCACTTAAGGTAGCGCTAAACTGAAATCTGTCAACGAAAAGATAGATTTTTATTTTATGTTTAACATAAAATTAATATCAACTTATATTAAATTTGTTCAAAGATAAGTTGCATCAGAATATGCTCGGAATTGTATTTTAATTTCATTATTTTAAACACTGATTCCCTAGAGGAATATTCAATAATTGGGGTTTATGCTAAATTAGCGTATTTTTACGGCCGTGTATTTTGTATGAATTTAAAATCGCTATGGTCAAATTGGAATAGCTTTTAAAAAATAAAAATAGGTACGATAAAAATCTTTGTCGTATTATCATTGCAGAGATTCTAAAATAAAAGCTATAAATATACTATACCGCAAGCAGTGCCTCTCGCAATATAGTTTAGCCTTGGAAAAATAATTCCAATTTGCGGATCCCCGAGATAGCTTATTAAATAAATTTTCAGGCTGAATGTATCACGAGATTAATGGCAAGACCAAATTCTTCCAAACGAAAACACGATTTTTTTTTTTACAATTACGCTAGCTTGTTTTATTTCAGTTCAGCTTGCATTTAGAAAATCTTTAAAATTACATTTCAAATAGAGTCATCGTCCGGAAAAGAGGATATACCAGAGATTCTTCCTTCATACTCATGAACAAAATTGAAAATCATGGGGTTCTAAACATTTCTCTAAACACAGGAAGACGAAGGGTAATAGTGATCGAGAAGTAAATGAACCAGCTAAGTTACTAGCTTAGAGTAACTGGTTTGGCCTTTTGCTCAACGCTAACACTCTCGCCTACTGATCATGAGATCCCTGGTTCAACTCCCGGCGTAGCCAATTCACTCTCTCTTCATTGGTGACCCAGACAAACACACAACTTTCAAAAACCTTCAACAGCAATCATCTCATCTCATAACCAACAGATGGCAGCACTCATTCCCTTCACCCAAAGCCTGTAAAACGATCACAGTACAAAGTCTGCCTTCCCACACATGTGTACGACAGCAACACATATGTACGCTCTCCTATTGACATTGCTACCTAGAGAACAAAGTCTTCTGGCTCGGAGAGAAAGTTCCAGTGACGTCAAGCTTAGTAGACAAGAAAATTTCTCAGCAGGTAGGAAACACACAGTGACTCTAGATGGCAATGGCTCCGCGCGTTGTTATAAGCACTGTTATCGACATTTTATACATTTAAAAGAGGAAGGATTATTCAGCAATTTAAAATAAGGTAAGTGTTTTATTTTGATAAATCTTAACTTTGTGTATGTATTTACTTATTTATTTTTCTTCTAATACTTTTGCCTACTTCTGATATACAATACTGAACATAAGCTATAACTTACCACGTATTTGGACGCGAGAGTGCTGTGTAATATCTGTTTTTTAATTATTATATTTTTAGGGTTTCGTTCATCTGACGAAACCCTATTCGTCTCGCTCCTCTGTCTGTCTGTCTGTCCGTCACAGAGCCCGTTCTCAGAAACTATACATGTTGGAGACTTGAAATTTTACATATTTATAGCTGAACACCACACATCAAACGACAAATCATAAAATTTTGAAAAAGTCATATATTTAAACCTTCGGGCTCCCATATGTGTATTTTAAACAATTCTTTCTAAGTGAGCCCCTAATTAGGTTGGAGGCATGAAATTTTGCATACTTATAGCTGAACCCCTCACATCAAACGACAAGTCATAAAATTTTGAAAAAGTTGTAAATTTAACCCATTGGGGTCTCGCATGTGTATTTTAAACAATCCTTTTTAAGTGAGCTCCTAATTAGGTTGGAGGCGTGAAATTTTACATACTTATAGCTGAACGCCTCACATCAAACGAAAAACTATAAAATTTTGAAAAAGCCGTACATTTAACCCTTTGGGATCCAACATGTGTATTTTAAACAATTCTTTCCAAGTGAGCCTCTAATTAGGTTGGAGGCGTGAAATTTTACATACTTATAGCTGAACACCTCACATCAAACGACAAATCCTGAAATTTTGAAAAAGTTGTACATTTAACCCTTTGGGCTGCCCCATGTGTATTTTAAACAATTCTTTTAAAGTGAGCCCCTAATTAGGTTCGAGGCGTGAAATTTTGCATACTTATAGCTGAACACCTCACATCAAACGACAAATAATAAAATTTTCAAAAAGTCGTAAATTTAACCCTTTGGGCTCCCATTTGTGTATTTTAAATAATTCTTTCTAAGTGAGCCCCTATTTAGGTTGGAGGCGTAATTTTCCATACATATAGCTGAACACCTCACATCAAATGACAAACCATAAAATTTTGAAAAAGTCGTACATTTAACCCTTTGGGCTCCCACATATGTATTTTAAACATTTCTTTCTAAGTGAGCCGCTAATTAGATTGGAGGCGTGAAATTTTGCATACTTATAGCTGAGCACCTCACATCAAACGACAAATCATAAAATTTTGAAAAAATCGTACATTTAACATTTTGGGCTCCTACGTAAGTATTTTAAACAATTCTAAGTGAGACCATATTTAGGTTGGATGCGTGAAATTTTGCATACTTATAGCTGAACACCATCAGGCGACAAATCATAAAATTTTGAAAAAGTCGTACACTTAACCCTTTGGGCTCCCACATGCGTATTTTAAGCAATTCTTTCTAACTGAGCCCCTTATTAAACTGGTGATTTGAAATTTTGCATACTTATAGCAGAACACCTGAGGCCAGGCGAAAAATCATAAAATCTTGAAAAAGTACGTTTAACCCTTTGAACTACCACTTATGTATTTTAAGGAATTCTTTCTAAGAGAGCCCTTAATTAAGTTGGAGACATGAATTATTCCATACGATCTCAGTCTTCTCGACTGAATACATCAGACTACACGGCAAATCATAAATTTTTCAAAAAGTCTTATATTATTTACTCCTCCGTGCTCTAATTTATGTATTTTAAGCAGTTCTTCTAACCTCCGCCCTTTTCACCCGAGGAGCACTTTTCCAACTTTTGCCGACACCCCGTTGACCATTCTTTCATATTATGCACCATAGCCTTACATATTTTGTTTCCACTTTTTACCACCAGGGGCACCTACTTATCTCGGGTGCTATGGGCCCAATCCCCTCGACTTATATATCTACGGATAGTATATGAAACGGTGTTTCGTTCGGATAGAGTTTTGTTTAGAATAGAGTGCGCCCCTAGTTGCGAAATATGGAACTAACAGATTTTTCAAAAGGATAAAGTGTTTTGAAAGGAATATTAAACGAAACTTTCTGTGTGATCTGTGATCACACTTACCCACTTGTTTAATAACCTAATTATTACTTCGTATTTGGAATGCATTTGTGTTTTTTTAAATGATACATTTTACGCCAAATTTTTGCTTTTTATTATTTTAGAGAATGCATTTAAAAAATAATTTTTTAGTTTGATAGATAATCTAGTGTTTATTATATTTTTTCTTTTAACAATTAAATTAAATGATACTATAATAAATATTATAACTTTACTATTGTAATTCGTTTATTTTACTATTGCAATTACTATATTTTAAATTATACAATAAAAGTTTAACGAATTTTTTAAATATAAATAATAATAGTAGTAAAATCGTAAAATATTTAATGTAGTTTAAAGTTTAGTCTGACTATGAAAAGATTTTATTGTACTTTTAACAATGATTTGAAGATTAAGTTAACGACATTTCATTTGGTATATTATTTTAAATACTAATAATAGTCAGATATGAAATTTAGCGTCATTAAATAATAGATATTTTAGTATTGCAATTTATTTTATACTTTTTAATTTCACTAAACGCTTCATTTCCAAATTGTTGGTATTTTAATTTACAAATCTTAGATTTGGATATATTTTAAAATTTATCGAATGTAAATAAAATTTATTAGTTTAGTATGTACATAAAATTTACTTTGAGTTTATTGCCAATTAACAAATAATCGCGATTTCTGTGTCACGTACGATGGCGTAATATATATATAGATTTTCTTCCTGTTTTTTTTCTTTATTTCATATGAAATAATTGAAATGTGTGTATTTTAAATGTATGTATTAAATGTATATGTACTTTAAATTAAGTTATATACGTTAAATTAAGTTATATACTTTAAATTAAGTTATATACTTTAAAGGAAATGAGTAAAATATTTGTGTTTTAAGTAAAATTACTGCAATACGATTGATGGCGATAGGAACAGTATTTGGCGGTTTATTAACTGCGTCTGGATAACTTAAAAGCACCTTTATTTGTTATTAATTTTATGAACTTTTCGGTACTTCTCCATTATTCCATCGACCACTTTTCGTTTAAAAAAAACTATCACTAACTTTTGGCTAATGTTTTGTTTTGTTTTGTTTTTTTTTTCCACAAAAACGAGTTTTCAGCATGAAGTTCATAAAACCCTTTAAGACCTGAAGAGTTTTGGTAGAAATTAAAAGTTTTGGTTTTAATCCTAATTAATATAATCATATTTGATTGAAAAAAAATATTTAAAAAAAATTTCCTATGTCAGGTTACATCAAGGGAGGATCCACACAATTGTGTGATGCAGGCTCGACTTTAAAGCACAGAAAAGAGGAATTTTTTTCCCTTAGGATCACCTACACAATTGTGTGGGTCATGTCTTAAAGGAATAATTTAAGCAGAAGATAACGGCGTACCGCTGAAACGTGGACGAAATTATCAAAAGAAGATCCATTCGAAATGAAGCTTATAGGCTTATGCGAGCCACAACACGTTCCGATCAACGGCAAAATAGACTTATCCATCGAAGGCGAAAGTGTGTGAATTCACAATCTGGAGTGAACATCCCGGAACACAGATAATGTGCATGTGACGTCACACACCCAAAAAAAGACGTACTTCTCAACTTGGTGTAGGCAACAATTCAACACGACATGTGATAATAATTTTCGCAGAGTTAGTAATTTATAACAAATTATTTCCTACATATAATACAATATATTACAACTACTTGAAAATTACGAGCGTTTTAGCATAATTTCAAGCATTTTAGTTCGAATTTTTGCCTACATCAAGTTAAGTACTCATGCAACAAGACTTTGTTGACAAACATGCACATTATCTATAGCTGTGGGAATGTGACTGAGGTATGCTATTTTTAGTGCAGATGCGGGATAACTAGTTAAGTAAACTTTCAGGCTCATTATGTCACGAGTTTGGTGGCAACACCAAATTCTTCCAAAATAAAACACAGATTTCTTTTTCCAAACTAGGCAATTTGTTTTGTTTCAGTTTAGCTTTCATTTAGAAAATCATTAAAATTACCTTTCAAAAACAGTCCTCGTCTTGAAAAAGAATGTTAAACAACAGAAGATATATTAGATATTCTTCCTTTGCACCTGAATTTCAACGCAGTAATAATAAAATATACACAAACAGAATTTATTCAAACAGGGTTATTTTTCAAAGAGGTTGGTACTACACAGATTCTTCAAATGTTCCAGTCGTTAACAGTTATCGAGAAGTAAATGGAAGTGTTTTATCTGATCGATTCAGCCCTTCTTCAGTTCGATCACACTTTACAGAAACTGACGCAAGAAATGAGAATATTCAAGAAACAAACTTAGAGGGAAGCCGACATTTTTTTCTGCAACAGACCGTTCCATCAACTAGAAATTTTCCAGCAACTTCAGCTTCTTCATTTTCGCCCACAACACCAATTTCAGAAAGACACACTGGAACCGAAACTATTAAAGAGCCATTCATTAACATTTTAAGAAGTTTGCGGGAAGACTTAGATACACCGGATGACGAGTCAATGAACAAAGAAAAAGAAATTTCAGAAGCAGCTATGCTCATTTGTTCAGTATGTTTAGATGGCTATAAAGGTGTGTTAAATAAAGGAGCTCATTTCGTCGCACTTAACTGTGGTCATGTCTTCTGTAATATGTGTACCAATATTTTCAAGGCTTCCAAGAAATGCCCTAAATGTCGATCGCTCATAAACTCCATCGTTAAATTGCACTTTGATTTAAATCTTTGTTCTATCAATCAGCCTAAATAAAATGAGAATAATCTCTAAAAATGTGCAATTCATTTCTTAAATACTCGTAAGTTGGTATTACTATATTATTATCACTGTTTGGCACAGACGTCATATACGCACCGGGATACCTAATTGGCGCCAAAATGGCGTTATTTTGCCTGACATGGTAACCCAGCTATTTTGCGTGTATTTTCTTCGTATAGCAACCTAGTAGTTCAGATCTTTCATATTTTCTTTAGCAGTAGCTAAATGTATTGATATTTAGGTACTACTTAGTTATTCCGTCCACCAAAAATCTATCGCCAAACTATAAGATTAAATACCAATAATGGTTGATCGTAAATGTCACATTCACTTGGCTTTAAGCAAGTTACACGTGTTTCCGTCATCAAGTGATTTTTATTTCGACGTTTTATTTGTATTTTTGGCACAGATGTCATATTCGCCCCATATTGGCACGATTTTTTTCTGTTACCACTTTGGCGAAAACATCAACAGCATAAACAACATAATCCGGGTTACCACATCAAGCAAAATAACGACACTTTGGCGGCAGTTAAGTACCCGTTGCGTATATGACATTGGCGTAAGAAAAAAATCGCGCCAATATGGGGCGAATATGACATCTGTGCCGTATTTTTTATAAATGTTATACTAATTTATTTGTTCTTTCGTTATTTAAAATAAAAATTATGTAAATTTGTATAATTTGGCGAGTAGTTTGGCGATTTATATGATTTAGCGAAATTGGTCGACGGGATAACTAAGTAGTACCGATATTTATTGTGATATTTATATTTATATCTGTTTGTTTATAGTTTCAATTGTTGTTTATTAACTTTTATTTTCTTTGGTACTACTTGATTATCCCGTCGATCAAAAAAATATCGCCAAACTATAATATTAAATGCCAATAATGAATGATCGTAAATGTCACATTCATCTGAGATTAAACAGGAAACCCGTGTTCGTTACGTGATCAAATGATTTTTAATTCAATTTTTAATTTGTATTTTTATTAATGTTTTACTAATTTATTTGTTCTTTCGTTATTTAAAATAAAAATTGTTTCAATTTGTATAATTCGGCGATTTGTATAATGTGGCGAAATTGGTCGACAGATAATCAAGTAGTACTTTTATTATGTACAAATACATAAGTCGAATTAAAAATCAATTGATGGCGTAACAAACGCGTGTATTGCGTTCAATGTTAAGTGAATGTGAATGTGACATGCACGATCATCCATTATTGGCTAAATCTTATAGTTTGACGATAATTTTTGTTCGATGGGATAATGAAGTAGTACCGCATTTTTATTAATGTTTTACTAATTTATTTGTTCTTTCGATATTTAAAATAAAAATTATGTCAATTTGTATAATTTGGCGAAAATTTTGACGATTTATATAATCGGCGAAATTGGTCGACGGGATAATCAATTAGTACCAAAATTAATTTAGAGATAAAAACGTGAATGAAGAATAGGGTGCTTTTATATGAGAGTAGCGACATAGCGGATGTATAAAATTTGATTCCTTCAGGCGATTTTGGACGAAAGGGGTTTTAAGAAATAATTGTAAGATTTAATTTAAATAATTATGAGAATTAATTAATTAAATTATATGAAATAATTGGAAAATTTAAATACACAATCATTAAATAAAACCATAAATAAACAGTTGATTTTTTAGATATTGCATTTATGAATGAAATATAAATATTTTACTTCACAAATTTAAGATACTTATAAAAAAAAAAAATTAAATGAGCAGTAAGAAACAACGTTTTAATGCACTTTTCTTCAGTGTTACCAAAAACTGTTAACGATCATTACGAAGTTGAAAAAACGTAATACATGAAATTCGTAAATGTCGCGATCATTATAGGGCATGTATGAGCATTTCGCGCACATGAAAACCGAAAAAAAAAAAAAAAAAAAAAAGCAATTTAAAAAATTACAACGACCATTTGTAAAATGATTTTTTCAAAGACTAAAATTTAAGACATAAAAAATCGCACGGAGTTGATCCTACATTACGTACGCCATGAATTAAACATTAATAGTGTTATTACTAGGTATTATCCACCTGAAACTTACGGATTATCCAAGCATTTCATTGGCTGTTCGGGAAAAAGCTTTTCCATCGTCAGATTTCCAAAAAATCTGACGACACATTTTAAATGAAATTTCATTCTTAAACTTCTAAACATCCGACAATATTACTTTTTACACCGTCGGATAGAGAAAAAAATGTACTTTTAAATGCAATTTGTTTGAAAGCTGTATCTCAATTTGTTTCTGAGTTATTAATTTTTTTTTGTAGTTTTTGTTACTTTCTTGTCATAGTGGCAACAGAAAGTATCCATCGTTGTTGAATGTAAAGGGAAATACAGATTACTGTATAGACCAATCAGAACACGAATAAAATGCGGATTAAACCAATAAAAACCTTCAGATATGCTTTTGATTTCCTACCCTGACAGAGAGCAATAACCATTTTTCCAAATGGTTAAAAAAAAAAAAAAAAAAAAAAAAAAAAAAAAAAAAAAAACATCGCTGAATGCAGCGATTTTGCTATATTGGAATCCTAAAAAATACAAGAAATTTGTTAAAGCCGCAATTGCCTATATCGCATGTATGAGCATTTCGCGACATTACAACAACAAATTCACGTCTTAGGATCTCACAAAATACAAGAAATTTGTTAATGTCGCAATCACTTAATTTTAAAGGTTAGAATCGGATCCTTTATTAACCGTTGAACTATTTCAGAAATTGAATATTGAGTAAAAAATTCATCATCAGGATTAGTATTTGTAGCAATCATTTTAAAATTTACTTTTCTACAATACAAACCTTTCAATAATAAAATCTTCATGTTGTTTGTTTGTATGAAGTCTTATGTAATCATAAATGAAACGCAGATCAACATTCCTTCTTTTTTGACGGGGTATATATACTAGTACGAAATAGAATTTTACTAATTGTGTCAAAGTAACGTCATTTTTTCTGATAGACTATTAACGATTTATGGCACGAATACACAGAGCTTTTTTATTATGATCGTCCTATTATTAGCCCCCGGTAACGGTATGCTATTTCTTTCTCCCAGCTTATTTTGTGTATTCCAAAAAATAACGTTACCTTACAGACACTAGCCGTGAAACAAAGCAGTACAATTAAATACTCTACTGCAATTTTTTAAACTTCTGAGCATCGCACATTTTCGATTTTTATACCGTCGTATTGGGAAAAAAAAGTTCTTTTAAATGCATTTTGTTTGAAAACTGTATCTCCATTTATTTTTGAAATATTAATTTTTTTGTAGTTTTTAGCACTATTTGTTTAATTCTGGCAAGTCAAGTACTTCATTTCTGTAGAAAGTAAAGGGAAAATAGTTGAAAAATAGCAATTATATCTTTTTGTTTCCATTTTCTCGTAACAACCAAAAGAAAATGTAATTAAAATACGTGCTATTTTGAAAAAAATATAAACGAATGATTTCTGTTATAAACTATATTTAATTTTAAGTATCTATGAATCATTACATAGCCGTTTTTTTGTCGATTTTCTTGAATGACAACATCTTTTTGCTGCATTTGTGCATTATTTCGCGATAGGGATGTGCTATGCATGCTTTACCGGAGATGTTTCAGAGTAGATCGTAAATGTGGAATTCTTAAGCGGATGCGAATGACGTCATTTTACATAAAATAAAACGTGTGCTTTAAGTCTTAAAATTGAAATATGTTTTGTACTGCAGTAGAGTCCCGCTTAACCGAGTTATTTTCTTCTGATGGACTTGTGGCTTCTATTATTATAAAAAAAAATACGGCCATTTTTTTCCCCATTCTGACCAAAAAATCAGAGTTCTAACTTTTTACGGCTGCTCTTTCATCTTCACCTAACGCTTCATTTATAATGGCTGTTTCATAGTAATAGAAGCCACCAGTCTGTCAGAAGAAAATGAAGTAATGGAAATGCCGGGGGTGACACTAAATTCTGAAAAAGCGGAATTCCTGTTCTCTAGTTTTATTTATTTATTTTTTTTTTTTTTACCCGGAAGGCACTATGGTTAACACGGGCAAAGCCTGGTGGTTCTGCTATTGTCACATACACAAGTTACAAATACATTTTCATTTTTGTTATGAAAATGGCTCGTTATTAAACGAAAGATGCTGTTAGTACAAATGAAATTGGGTTTGACAATGACAACAGCTACGCCTTCACAAAAATTTGGAAATAACTTCGTTTTGGCAATAAAAATAAAGATCCGATAAGACCCAAATAAAAAAGTTGTTTTATCATGTTAGTGAGAGGGGGGCATTTTTGAAAAACTCGACTTTTTTTAAGTAGATCGAGTGGAATACCGATCACCATGTATTTTTCAATGGTAAATCGAAAGGCACTATTCGGAGGTCGATATGATCACTTGCTATAAAGTTACGACGAGTTTTATATATAACGATCCAAAACTACACTTTATGAGAGAGCACAACTTTATTACGTATATTTTACATTAAAAAACATATTATCATATTGAATCACATTACTCTTATTAAATGTCATCAAAATAGCAATCATCAAAATCATGAGCATCTGCATCTTCTTCGAGATCATCGAAGTTCTCAAAATCAACTTCAGTTGGCATTGTAATTTCTTAATTCTTCTTTTTCAAGCAGTATATTGCAGCAGGCTGCTCCCTCAAAAATTTTCACAGGACAAAACAGGCTATTCCACTTTTCTTGCGATTGCACAGGGTTGACGAACAATCACCTTTGCAGGAACGCGGTATCAGCTTGATTATTTCCTAAGAAGAAAGAGGTAGGGTAGTCCAAGCAGGATGTATATGTAAGCCACCGTTTTGAAGTACCCATACCTGGTATTCGGGTTTCAATTTAATTCCAATCCACTGTTGGGTTTGAAGATAGACCCTAAATAAACTGTGAGCAGTACTTGAAGAAGTAGGGGGAAGAGCCAACTTGGATGAGTTCCTTTTCAAACACTTCTGGAACTGAGTGTAACGAAATGCATTGAGAGTAAGATTTTATGCCTTACTTTCGTAGAGATGATGGAACAGGGTTTCACCTGCTTTGTTCATTTCGTTTGACATGTCATTAGTTTTACTCAAAGACGAGCCGTTAATTCCCAAATTGGCTCAGCCGAACTTAGCAATCTGATTGTTCGTTAATATTAATATTTTGGATTATTTTACTGTGATTTTGATCAAATTTAACAAAATAAATCAATTTAAGTCATTATAATTGCTTTCTATTTTACATTACACTACTTCATAAGAAAATAAGTACAATTTTCTACTATATAAATATCAGTTTTAGCCAAATTGCTGAGCTCGGCTGAGCCAATTTGGGAATTAACGGCTCGTTACTCAAAGTGTAAACACTTTCCTTCAAAGCGCTGCCACTAGCTATCGACTTCGTAAATACTTTTACTCTGCCGTGTATGGCAGTAGTTAAATGCTCCTGAAGGAGAAGAATGTACGTGTTCATGCCATTGTGTTGATCTTATAATGAGGTGTAAGAATATACTTTCTTCTTTACATGACCTATTTTGAGTTTTAAGAATAGTATAAGTTTTCATGTGCTATAAAAGCAAACTTATCAGGGGATCGGTACTTTAAGTAAAACAATTGGTAGTTATTACTGATACTATTCTACAGCTGTCTGAACAATTAGCATGTATATACATCTCTAGACGATTCTATCACTAATACGTTTTTTTTTTTTAATTTAGTACACACCATGATGATGAACTGCTTCTTGTTTTGAGCATTACCAAACAACCACTCTTGATCGCTATAAACCGAAGTGTCTTCTGAATTCTGAAAATGTGAGAAAATATGCCGATACATGCCGAACTGTCGCTCTTTTTCTTACTATCTTGGTCATCATAACCATTGAATACTCTGTTAAGTGTATTTTTGCGCGAAAGAAATTGTTTTTCAAGTAGTTTACATACTGCACGAAAACATCATGGGAAGTTTTGTGAGTGTTCTTGTTCGCTTTACAGCATACAACAAGTAACCACCATCAACAACGAAAGTTTCAGTGCGACTCAATTCATGTTCATCAACAGCGTTGAATTCATCGTACAGTGCTCAGCTCACTTTATGTTTTTACGTTTTCTAGAATATATAAAAAGGGACAGAGAGTACGATAAGGAGATAGATAGAGAAAAGAGAGTCAAACTATGAAAGTGTTTTATTAGATACTTCGAATTAAAAAAAAAATACGTTGTAAGTTGTAAATCTTTCAATAAAGGATGTTTATTTATTTATTTATTACAACGATAAAGCTACTCGCAAAAAGTGTCTACCGGCAAAAAATGTTAGTAACTTAGTTTTCACTACACGGGTAGAATACTCGAAACTAGAAGGAACACCTGGGCTGGTAACTTGGCGAACCCCCTTTCCTTTTTAGTTATTTGGTCCCCACCACACTTCAATCGTCGTCGTCTTTATTATTTGGTCGAAAGATCCCAATTATCAAGGGATAACGTAAGCCATTGGATAAATGAAGAATGAATCAATGCAATGTGTCCCCGTTCATTTACCCGAATTGCGTAACACCTGAACATAACCTTTGGAGCTCTTCACAAATTTGTTATGACCCTGGTGTTGATCATCAATTAATTTCGGTTCGAATCATTACCTAAAAGATCAAGATACCTTCTTATGTGGATGTATGACGTGTAAAATAAATGCAATAAATTTATGCTCTCTCATAAAGTACAATTTCAAGTTATTATTCATAAAATCTGTTGTAACTTTGTAACAAACGATCGTATTGACTTGAGAATTGTATCATTGCATTCAGCATTTAAATAAAATACATAGTAAACGATACTTCACTCGACCTAGTTCAAAAAAGTTGAGTTTTTCAAAATTCCCCCCCCCCCCCCCTATATGCATTCTCACAATCTTTTGACTTTCATGTCCCTGAATAATAACTTTTTATTTAATACACTTTTTTATGTTTTTTTTTTTATTTCATATACTGGGGAACATCCCATTGCATGATTGCACAACAATGTTAACGAGATAAATAAGTTTTGGACGATGTTGGGGGTCCAAATACCTGGAAAACTCCTATACCGTCCCGTGTCCCTGACGCTGATTTTTAAGTCTGGATAAAATTGTTTCAATAAAAATAATTCAATGTAATTTTTTTCTGAAACTGGAACTATTGTTTTATATAAATATGTAGCTAAAAATTAACCTGCACACATTTTTAGGGTTGTTGTTATTTTTTAAACTCTGTCCCTGGGTTTTAGATTCCTTACCATCCCTCTTCTAAAATTATACAGAAAATCCTTTCAGATGCAGCCACAGAATTTTTTCAAGTTTTTTCTCATGCAGAAGTATGCTAGAGAAATAATGTCTAAAATTCTTTGACAGGAAATTTACTGTCGAATTTAAATCAGCATTTAAATATCAATTTCAAGCATCGTGGCTTTGTTGGTAGTCTCACCGTCCCCAAGGTTTATTCCTGCACTTTTCGAGGTAAATTAAAAAAAAAAATTAATTTAATCCAATGTTACAAACTGTTTCTAAAAATCAATGAACATTGTTACTATCACTTAGTCTTAACATGATTTTCCTAAAAATAGGTGGTAATTTTCCTTACCGTCCCTTTTTTTACTATTTCGTCCCTTTTTTCCAATACCATCCTCCTTTTTTTACCTTACCGTCCCTTCTTTAACACCCTTTTAAGACAATGTTATACAAAAATTCTGTATTAAAAGTACTACATTGTTATTATTTCTTATTTGAATGTCCTGTGGGAACTATGCAAATTCGTTATAAGAGCAAATTTAGAAGAAAATAAAAAAGTTATAGGGGTAAAATGGTAAGGAAAATTAAACTCGCAAGTTTAACTTAAACTTCAGTTAAATAAAAAAAAATTTCGCTGCTGACCATTTTTTCTTTATTTTGAATCATTAAGGCATTCGTCTATCAGATTAAAATGTTATTTTAGCAAGTTTAATTTTGTCAGATTTTTTTCCCCAAAAGTCAAAAGATTGTGAGATTGCTCCATATATGAAAAATCACTGTATTTTACAACAAAGGGTGTTGACACACCGGCTGCCAACACAGTTGCAGAAAAATTCATAAGCTGCTGTCTTTAAGAGTGCTGTAAAATTTCTCAAGTTTGGGGAAAGTCTCGTTGCTATTGGCTGCGTGGTACACGTGACAGAAATAATTCGATTTTTACTTCAATAGTTGCTTGGATATGATTTCACAGTATCGGTGCTTGAGAAATTACATCATAAAGTGCAGGAAAAATAACAACTTTTTTTTTACAGAGACGTTGGTCGTAGTTCCTGAAAACCAAGAATTTTACCTGAGCTATTGCGGATATATTGTTGCTGTGAATATGTTAATTTTCACTTCAAAATTAGAAATTATCAATGTCTGATTGACGACATCGAATGAATATGTCCTCACTTAGCTCAATTTTGCGAAGATCCCGCATTCGTTTCGCTAGTAATTGAAAATGGCACGACTTGATAAGTTTATTTTCGAAATATCTTCAAATATCAGATACAAGTCAGAATCTAAGTGCTGATAAGAAGTAATTAAATTTTCATCATGTCTTTCTGCCTTTAATAAATAGAGAAACTAGTTCAATTTTCCTCGTCCCAGTTTTATTTTGTTTCAGTCGTTTGTTTTCATCTTTGAACTCCACATTTATTTTACTGTTAAGTACGGGAGAATGCAAAAAAGACTGGATAGACTTTAAGAAAAGGTAAAATGAAAACATTCTACAACAAACAATTTTTGCATAGGAAATCAGGGTCAATAGGATAAAGATATAACAAATAGTGATTTGACCGAATATCCGAATACCGAATATTCGGCGTCCGGATACCAACAGCCCCACCAGTGGCCAAGAGGTTCTACTCTCAAAGTTGCTAGACGGGAGGTGCTGGGTTCGAACTCAATCGCGCCCGTCAGCCTAATCGTTCGGAGTTTTCCGTTGTTTTATTCGAACCTTAGATTTCCTTGCGTATATACGGGTTAGGTTCCCATAGAAAGATTCCTCCTATACTCCCTTCGGACCCATATCCCTGGCGTAGATAATTGGCCGTCATAAACAAAACCGAATACTAACATTTTTTTCGTACATATTGATTATAATTTTTTTTTTCAAATTTTAAATAGAAATAAAATTAAAACATATTAAAATTGATATTTTATTTTTTGTTTGTGAAATAAAACTGAACACATATTAAACATAATTTTTATTAAATAAATTTTTATAATAAATTTTTATTAAATAAAAATTACTAATAACATAATTTCATCTGTAGATAGATATAATTCATATAAAGTTTAACGGAAATAGGAATTCATTATTACCACTGTTGAATACGCTTTTTAAGTTATTATTTTCTATTTCAGAAAATGTATTCCAATATAAAAAAAAATAAGAATAATTTGTATTTTATCATTTATACTTACAAGGGAACTACCAAACATGGTGCGCACAGTTTTTTATTATTTTAAAGTATTGTAGAGATCATATCCCTGATTATTCAGGTGAAAGGTTTTCTTCAAATGGGCCTTAGTTTTTGAGAAATTGGGGTTCAAAGTTCAGTATACGTTTTGAATACCCTTTAGTTTGCCAATTTTTAACGTCGTCGGGGTAACGTGCTCTTTTACTATACCGTTGTCGGAGGGTTCGATCCCCTCTTGTGCCATTTTTTAAAATTAATTTTATATTTTTGACATGTTACATATTTTATGATGAATTATAAATTCGGTAGCTTTGAGCATTTTGATATTTTCATAATAAATTACATTTACATTTTCGATTTTTTAAATGAAAATTTACACTTTTTCTGCAATTTTTAAACTAATATTTCTGCTGACAAAAATCGAAATTAACTTGTCTAGATATAACTGAACTGTCTAGATATCGCATGTTTTTAAACTTGCTATTATTGTTTACATTTATACATATATATATATATACAGGGTGCAATATGTTATCTATCGCCGGCCTTTAATTTCTCAACCGTTGGTCGTAGACATATAGTTCCAATTGCAAAAACGTTTCAAATGAAGTAAATATTCATGTTGTGGCATTATTTAAAGTAAAAAATCAATTTTACAAAAATTACGAAATCTAACTTTTTATGCGGTCCCCCAGCCCCTATACTTATATTTAGTAAAAGATTACACATATCATAACAGGTATAACACAAAAAGTTTGACATCTGTACTACAAAAATTGACAGAGCTATTAAATTTCAAAGTTTGAGATTTTTTCACATGATTTTGTCTTTTAATGAGGGATCAGTTAAAAGATTAATTAAAGTAATTCAGGACCAAAATGTCATTTTTACGGCGAAACCACCTTTAACCGGTATCGCCAAATTGGAGTATCACCAAAGAGGGTTATTTCATTTAAAAATTTTAGCTGACTTTTAGGGGTCGTATACAAACCGAAGAATGAAATATTGAAATTAAACTGAAAAATAAATATCAATTTATTATAATAAATATAGCAGAAAACGGTCTGCTATAAAAAATGAATATGTCATATGACGGAATCTACTAGAGATACTGCTCATAGTCTTCTCCATTGGTGGCAATGCACAACTGAATGCGTGACAGTCCTGAGTCCTGGACACGTTACAGCTCAGAAGATGTGTTAACTGTGCGACAATCAAGGCTGATGCGCTGCTTCAGATAAACCAGATAAGTGGTCTCAGTCACATAGACCTATGCCTTGATGTAACCCTAGAGGTAGAAATCCATGGGTGTCAAGTCCGACGAACACGGTGGCCACTCTAACGGACCACCATATCCAAGGATCTGTTGACCGAATTCGCTGGCCAGATACGCCCGGATATTTGATTTTTTGTGTGGTGAGGGCTCCATCATGTTGAAACCACACTCGGCAAGCATGTCGGAGAGGCAGCTCTTCATACCAATCACGAACCGTATTTGTAGCAGATGCAGGTGACTATCGCCCGTTAAGGTCCCATCATAGAAGATGGGTCCAACAATCTGGGTTCCCCATATACCGCACCACACGTGTCGTACTGCGCAGGCGATGTGGAGGTTTTCCAGAGACCAGTAATCCACATTGGGCACGTTCACAATGCCACCCCGTATAAACATTGGCTAATCTGTCACACAGAATGTCACAAAGAAATGACAGATTTTCCTCTAAGATGTAGAGCATGAAATTACAATAAACAAATCGTCGTGCGTGGTCACCCAGTGCTTGCAGCAGTCTCGGATATAGTATGGATGCTCATCAAGTGTATGTAACAAATTCCAGACATGCTGACCACATGCCTCGGTTATTTCCATCGTGCTCAATTGTAGAATTAAAAGGGCGTATCACAGCACCTCCCCCCGGTGTCACTCGAACATTACACCTTGCCCGTCTACTTGTTCTGAGTCGTGCTGAAACAGCGCCGGTCTCTCTAATATGGTGCAATGCATTATTTATAGTTTCATGCGTTGGATGTAGATCCTTAGGGAAACGTTCTGAATAAACACTCGCGCAGCCTCTCTGCATTCCTTTGACATTCACCATAAATATGTATCAT
The DNA here is from genome assembly GCA_963932465.1 of Maratus speciosus. Classification (NCBI taxonomy): domain Eukaryota; kingdom Metazoa; phylum Arthropoda; class Arachnida; order Araneae; family Salticidae; genus Maratus; species Maratus speciosus. The sequence continues at coordinate 374,263,649 of OZ010789.1, read as the reverse complement.
TTCGGCATAATTCATGCATGCGTGGCTCGCCATCACGATCTCAGCGCTGACTAGCATGTCCACTGCTAGATGGCTCGTGTTTTATCCCGAACATGTGGCGATGCAGTATTATTGTAATTTGCATAATCCTAATTTTCATGCACGCTATAGCTCGGCTGGTCGTTTGCATTCCGCTGCCATTTATCTAGTCCTTAGTGAGTATGTTTTACCTTCCGGTTGTCGATTCTACCTACTTTGACATTTGAAGGTTGTTCGACCCATAAAAGTGTTACACAACACTTTGAGCAGTATATCTAGTAGATTCCGTCATTTGACATATTCATTTTTTATAGTAGACCGTTTTCTGATATTATAATAAATTGATATTTATTTTTCAGTTTAATTTCAATATTTCATTCTTCGCCTTGTATACGACCCCTAAAAGTCAGCTAAAATTTTTAAATGAAATAACCCTCTTTGGTGATACCCCAATTTGACGATGCCGGCTAAAGGTGGTTTCGCCGTAAAAAGGACATTGCATCCTGATTTTGATCTCGAATTACTTTAATTAATCTTTTAACTGATCTCTCATTAAAAGATAAAATCATGCGAAAAAATCTCAAACTTTGAAATTTAATAACTCTGTCAATTTTTAGGGTTTCGTTCATCTGACGAAACCCTATTCGTCTCGCTCCTCTGTCTGTCTGTCTGTCTGTCTGACCGTCACAGAGCCCGTTCTCAGAAACTATACATGTTGGAGACATGAAATTTTGGGTACTTATAGCTGAGCACCTCACATCATACGCCAAATCATAAAATTTTGAACAAGTCGTACATTTAACCCTTTGGGCTCCCGCATGTGTATTTTAAACAATTCTTTCTAAGTGAGCTCCTAATTATGTTGGAGACATGAAATTTTGGGTACTTATAGCTGAACACCTCACATCATACGACAAATGATAAAATTTTGAAAAAGTCGTACATTTAACCCTTTGGGCTCCCGCATGTGTATTTTAAACAATTATTTCTAAGTGAGCTCCTAATTAGTTTGGAGACGTGAAAATTTGCATACTTATAGCTGAACATCTCACACCAAACGACAAATCATAAAATTTTGAAAAAGTCGTACATTTAACCCTTTGGGCTTTCGCATGTGTATTTTAAACAATTCTTTCTAAGTGAGCTCCTAATTAGTTTGGAGGCGTGAAATTTTGCATACTTATAGCTGAACACCTCACATCAAACGACAAATCATAAAATTTTGAAAATGTCGTACTTTAACCCTTTGGGGTCCCACATGTGTATTTTAAACAATTCTTTCTAAGTGAGCCCCTAATTAGGTTGAAGGTGTGAAATTTTGCATACTTATATCTGAACACCTCACATCATACGACAAATGATAAAATTTTGGAAAAGTCGTACATTTAACCCTTTGGAGTCGAGCATGTGTATTTTAAACAATTCTTTCTAAGTGAGCTTCCTAATTAGTTTGGAGACGTGAAATGTTGCATACTTATAGCTGAACACCTCACATCAAACGACAAATCATAAAATTTTGAAAAAGTCGTGCATTTAACCCTTTGAGGTCCCACACGTGTATTTTAAACAATTCTTTCTAAGTGAGCCCCTAATTAGGTTGGAGACATGAAATTTTGGGTACTTATATAGCTTAACACCTCACATCATACGACAAATGATAAAATTTTGGAAAAGTCGTACATTTAACCCTTTGGAGTCGAGCATGTGTATTTTAAACAATTCTTTCTAAGTGAGCTTCCTAATTAGTTTGGAGACGTGCAATGTTCCATACTTATAGCTGAACACCTCATATCAAACAACAAATCATAAAATTTTTGAAAAAGTCGTACATTTAACCCTTTGTGCTCCCACATGTGTATTTTAAACAATTCTTTCTAAGTGAGCCCCTATTTAGGTTGAAATTTTGCATACTTATAGCTCAACACCTCAGATCTCACGTCAAATAATAAATTTTGAAAAAGTTTTTTGTTTAACCCTTTCAGCTCCAGCTTGTGTATTTTAAGCCATTCTTTCTAACTGAGCCCCTAATTAAATTGGAGATTTGAAATTTTGCATACTTATTGCAGAACACCTGAGGCCAGGCGACAAATCATAAAATCTTGAAAAAGTCTTACGTTTAACCCTTTGAGCTACCACATATGTATTTGAAGCAATTCTTTCTAAGAGAGCCCCTAATTAAGTTGGTGACATGAAATTTTGCATACGTATAGCTGAATGCCTCAGACCACACAACAAATCATAAAATTTTCAAAAAGTCTTTTATTATTTACCCCTATGGGCTCTAACTTGTGTATTTTAAGCATTTTTTCTAACCTGCGCCCTTTTAACCCAGGGAGAAATTTTCCAACTTTTGCCGACACCCCTTTGACCATTCTTTCATATTATGCACCATAGCCTTACATATTTTAGTTCCATTTTTTCCCGCCAGGTGCGCCTACTTATCTCGGGTGCTATGGGCCCAATCCCCTCGATTAATATATCTACGGATAGTATGTAAAACGGATTTTTGTTCGGATACAGGTTTGTTTAGAATCAGGTGCGCCCCCTGGTTTTGAAATATGGAACTAACAGATTTTTCAAAAGGATAAAGTGTTTTGAAAGGAATATTAAACGAAACCCTCTGTGCGATCTGTGATCACACTTACCCACTTGTTGTAGTACAGATGTCAAACTTTTTTTGTTATATATGTTATGATATGTGTAAACTTTGACTAAATATAACTATAGGGACTGGGGGACCGTATAAAAATTTAGATTTCGTAATTTTTATAAAATTGAATTTTTACTTTAATGAATTTTTACTATACTTGAAATAATGCATAATATTTTTTCCTTGTATTTTCCAATTAAAAAAAGGATTTAATTAACTAGGAAAAAATTAACAAAATAATTTTGCATTTTTTCTAAATATAATGCAGTATGTTAACTCATGAAATACAAAAATATTTATCATTACCGACATCGACATTGTTAGTTTAGTAAATATGTGTTTTTTTAACAATGTTGGAAGAATGCATGAACTAACATAATATATATTCATTAAATACTTGATTTTTTAATGCCATTAAAGAAGCTAAACAATTTCAATAAAAAGAAAATTTATTTATTCTGATACTAGCAAACCCCGCGGCTTTGCTCGCGTAATATTTGAAATATGCCAAGTGATATTTATATGTCTAATTTTTATTAAAAGGTACTAACTAAATTTTTATTTTATTAAAAGGTAATATTTTATTTTATTAAAAGTTTTTTTTATTAAAAGGTACTTATTACTTTTAGGAATAATTCAAAAATTACTATTTAAAACACAATTTGATTAAACATCATTATTACACTGCATTAGGCAGAAATGAGACTTAAATTAATAAAATGAAGTAAAACTAAATAAATGATAATTAAAAAAATATTTTGAAACTTTTATGCTCAATTAATACGCTCATTTCAGTATTCATTTGAAGTTTTGAATTTTTTGGAAACCATCTTCTTACATCTTAAAATTAACCATCATGTCAAATTCCAAGTCCTACCACCTCTCCCAACATAAAGGGCTATGTTGAAACAGGAACTGTCACCATTAATTTGCCAACATTAATTTTTAAATCAGTTTGTTATTTCTTAATATTCCAATGAAACGTAATTTTTTTTACTAAAAAACATTTTTAGAACGTTTGTTGTTCCTATGAACCCCAAATGGTAGAATTATCGGCATAAAATATAGCCTGTGTAGGATCAGAGACTGTTACCATTGATTCGCAACTATTACTTTTATAATCGGTTTATATTCCCTGAAATTGCATAGAATCGTAATTTAGAACTTTTTTAGAATGCTTTTCGCACCTCCCCTTCGCTTCACCCCTTTTTAATTCGAATTTATTTTCGACGTTCCTTCGAGGGCATTTATATTTTATAAGTAACTACCATGTCATATTTAAAGTTTCTAGCCTTTTCAGTATCATAGAAATCGCAATTTAGAAAGTTTTTAGCTCCTGCAACCCTCTGGTGGTAGTGGAACAGACATAAAATATAGCTTATGTTTGAGCAGATTCTATCACCAAAATTTGTCATCATTATTTTTTTAATCGGTTTGGTAATTTATAAGTTTGCTTAAAAATTGTAATTTATAACGCTTTTCACTCACTTAATTTTTTTAAATTTGGAATTTTCTTTCGACTGTTCTTAGAAAGCAGTTGCATCTTGTAAGTAAATACCATGCCATACTTCAAAGTGTTAGACCCCTCAGTTGTGCAAAAAACGCAAATTAGAACATGTCTTGCTTTTCCAAACCTCAGCCTCAAATGGTAGTGACAGCAACATAAAATATAACCTATGTTATAGCAGGGACTGTCACCATTTATTTGCAACCATTACTTTTGAAATAGCGTTGGTATTTCCTTAGATTGAGTAGAAATCGCAATTTAGAACGTTTTTAGGACGCTTTTCGCGCATTTCCACCCCTTTTTAAATTTCCATTTTTTTCGAAACTGTTCTTAAAGTTCATTTATATCTAATAAATATGTACCTTGCCTAATTTTAAGTTGCTAGCCACTACCGATCACAAAAATCGAAATTTAGAATGCTTTTTTGCTCCTGCAACGTCTTGGTGATAGTGATAACGACATAAAATAGTGTCTATGTTGGAGCAGAGGCTGTCAGCATCAATTTCCGACTATTATGTTTGAAATCAGATTCATTCTTCCTGAGATATTGCCGACAAATCGGCATTTAGAACGTTTTTAGAACGCTTTTCGCGCATTTTGCTCCTGCATCTCCTCTGGGGTAGTGGAAACAGAAATAAAATATAGCCTATCTTGGAGCAATATCTGTCACCATCATTTTTACAACATTATATTTGAAATCGGTTCAGTACTTCTTGAGATTGCTTAGAAAGTTTTTTACAACGCTTTTTGCACATTTTGACCCCCTTTTAAATTTCGATTTTTTTAGGAAATTCCCTTAGAGATCATTGATATCCTATAACTAACTACCATTCCAAATTTCACGATTCTAGGGCCTTCTTAACGCAAAAGCCGCAATTTAGAACGTTTTTCTCCTGCACCCTCTTTGGGGTAGTGGCACCGACATAAAACATCGCCTATGTTGGAGCAAAGGTTGTCACCATCATTTTGCGAAATTATTTTTTAGATCGGTTTGGTATTTCCTGAGATTGTGTAAAAAACCACCATTAGAACGTTTTTTAGAACGCTTTTCGCGCATTTTCACACCTTTTAAATTTCGAATTTTTTCAGAACTGTTCTTAGAAATCCTTTATATCTAATAAGTAGTTAATATTTCAAATTTCATATTTCTAGGCCCTTCGGTAACGCAAAATCGCATTTTTAGAACGTTTTTTGCTCCTGCACCCCCTTTCGGGTAGTGGCACCGACATAAAACATAGCCTATGTCGGAGTAAGGGTTGTCACCGTCATTTTGACACCCTTATTTTGACACCATTATTTTTTAAATCGGTTTGGTATTTCCTGAGATTGTGTAGAAACCACCATTTAGAACGTTTTTTAGAACGATTTTCGCGCATTTTCACCCCTCTCAAGTTTCGAAATGTTTAAGAACTGTTCTTAGAAATCCTTTATATCTAATAAGTAGCTAATATTTCAAATTTCATATTTCTAAGCCCTTCAGTAACACATAAATCGCATTTTTAGAACGTTTTTTGCTCCTGCACCACCTTTGGGGTAGTGACACCGACATAAAACATAGCCTATCTTGGAGCAAGCGTTGTCACCATCATTTTGACACCAATATTTTTTAAATCGGTTTGGTATTTCCTTAGATTGTGTAGAAACTACCATTTAGAACGTTTTTTAGAACGCTTTTTGTGCATTTTCACCCCTTTTCAATTTCGAATTTTTTAAGAACTGTTCTTAGACATCATTTATATCTTATAAGTAACTAATATTTCAAATTTCATATTTCTAGGCCCTTCAGTAACACATAAATCGCATTTTTAGAACGTTTTTCGCTCCTGCACCCCCTTTGGGGTAGTGACACCGACATAAAACATAGCCTATCTTGGAGCAAGCGTTGTCACCATCATTTTGACACCAATATTTTTTAAATCGGTTTGGTATTTCCTGAGATTGTGTGGAAACTACCATTTAGAACGTTTTTTAGAACGATTTTTGTGCATTTTCACCCCTTTTAAATTTCGAATTGTTTAAGAACTGTTCTTAGACATCATTTATATCTTATAAGTAACTAATACTCAAAATTTCATATTTCTAGGCCCTTCAGTAACGCTAAAATCGCATTTTTAGAACGTTTTTCGCTCCTACACCCCCTTTGGGGTAGTGGCACCGACATACGATATAGCCTATGTTCTAAGTTGGACTCACACCATCATTTTGATACCATTACTTTTGGAATCGGTTCGGTAGTTCCAGAGCTTACCTCCGACAAATACACAATTTTTTCCTCTTTATAATAGGAGTATAGATTACCGAGAAAGTCGAACCGATTTTTTTTTTTTTTTTAATATTTTTTGTAGATGTTGTAAATTTTATCTAGCATTATTGCATTTCCAGTTGAATTTTAAGAATGACATCAACGTTTTTATTTGTTAGTATAAAAAAATATTTTGAAATGCTATCTGTCATTTTTTTATCTGTGCAAATTAAAAATGATGCTGTGTTCGAACGTTAAAGATAAATGTATTTAGAGGGCATTAAAAATTTATACAACAGCTAAAAACTTACATATAAGGGTTAATATTTTATTACTTTAAAAAAAATATGCTGTTGTAATTATCTAATCATAACTACGTTTGGAAGATTCGACATGAAAAACTTTTTGTATAATTTATACAAAAAATCATAAATTTCCAATTAAAATTTCATAAAGTTACAAAAAATCTATTATTTTAGATCTGCGCTTAAAATATGAAAAGGTAAATAATAAAAATTAAATAAAATTTTATACATAAATCAGTTTGGATTTTTGTCAATAGAAATATTAGTTTAAAAATTGCAGAAAAAATAAAAATATTCGTAAAAATTCGAACATGTAAATGTATTTAGTAAAGTTAATTATATATTAAAACAGACTTGAACCTGTTGAGTAAATTGTATTAATTGTGTTCAAGTCTGTCTTACTATATATGTATCTTTATTAAATAAATAAATAAATTCAGACGTTAATTTGTGTGTGCTTGAAATGTAAATGCAATTTATTAGGAAAATATCGAAAAGTTCAAAACTGCCGAATTCATAATTGAACGTAAATTTTGTAACGTGTCAAAAATAAAAAATTAATTTAAAAAAGCAAAAAGGTACAAGGTGGGATCGAACCCTCCGCCTACAGTATAACAAACGCGCGCGTAGGGTATTTAAAACGTATGCTGAACTCTGACACCCCCCCCCCCCTCCAATTTCTCAAAAACTAAGGCCCATTTGAAGAAAACATTTCAGCTGAATAATTAGGGATATAATCCCAACAACATACTTTAAAATCATCAAAAACTGTGCAGCCATGTTTGGTGCCACCTTATTAGATATAATAAATTGATTTTCTGTAAGTCAGCATAAGTTATTTCCCTTAAAACATAACGATTATTCTTCACTTCTACTATAGAGAGATACTTTTATCTTTTCCAACGTTCAAAGAGGCCCCTAATAATACACGCTTTCCTATATAATCAGTGAGATACCTTTTTGAATATCTGCTTAGCGCTGGTTAGGTAAATTTTTAATGGGTGGAGTCTGTGTGTTAAGAGACCACACTAGTCACGGGAAGAAACAAAAACGCTAAGTCTATGGGAAAGTTATTTTCAAATATTTCGCTTGGATTTTAATATTTTTGAATGACCTTTTTGCACAGCATAGCTGAAGAAAATCTATAACCGGGCTAATTTTACTTTTACTGTTTTGGTTTCAGACTTTTTTTTTAATTACTTTCACTTTCGGAGCCGGTTCTGAAATTGAAACTATCCTAATATAACAAAAATACTATAACCAAAATCGAAAAAGTAAAAACTAGCCCGGTTAGAGATAGACCTCAGCTATCCTATGAAAAAAAAAATCTTTTAAAAATATTAAAATCCAAGCGAGATATTTGAAAATAACGTTCCTATAGACTTAACTGTAGCGTTTTCGTTTCTTTCCGAGACTAGTTGGAGCTCTTAAAATACACTTATGATTTTAAACATGAAACGTGGTATATAGTTGTCTCTCAAATCTGCTTAAATCTCTAAATTTCAGACCATTTTCTAGAAGATTCATAGCTTCTAAAAGAAATGATTGGTTGGTTGTATGAGATTTTATGGAGCAAAATACCTTAAAGGACATGCTGCGCCAACTAAAGGAAATGGAGAAATTCTATTCGACTCCTTAGTAGTATATGGATAAGAATACCTATTTTTGCGCTCTTAGCATGAAAAGGACTGCATGAATGTCAGAAATTACCAAGTTTGGATTTGAGACAGGCATTGTCAAAAAAGTCGGAAAAAAACTATTTTTAGACTGCATTTATTCGGCTAAATATCCAAAAGTATGCGGCCGGAGATATTTGGTCAACTAACTTTCAGTATTCGGCAAACCACATATTCGGCAACAGGGACCGAATAGTGGCTAGATATTCGTTATGTCTAGTCACTATTCATGCATCACTATTCATATTCAAGTCATGCATAGAATTGAACCACATTTTTTGTGTATGTTTTTGGCCATGGCCAGCAAGTCCTCCTTCAATTTGGAAATATTCCACCGGAAGGGGGCTCTGTATAGCGATGTCTGTGCTATTTTCATTATTGTACCATCGAAAAGTGTATTAAGTTATGCATAGAATTGAACCAAATTTTTTGTGTATGTTTTTGGATATGGCAAGCAGGCCCTCCCTAAATTTGAAAAAATTCTGCCAGAAGGGGGCGCTGTAATAGCGATTTTTGTGCTATTTTCTTTATTGTACCATCGAAAAGCGTATGATGTTATTCATAGAATTGAACCAAATTTGTTGTGTATGTTTCGGGCTATGGCCAGCAGATCCTCCTTGAATTTGAAAATATTTCGCCTGAAAAGAGCGCTGTGATAGCGATTTTTGTATAACTTTCTCGAATTTTCGTAGTTCTATAGTCCATCGGCGGCTCGTGCAGCGACGGGAACTCGCGTTCTGCTAAGCCGGCTATTCGCAAACAGCTGATGTATAACAGAATAACGAAAAACTATTGATTTTAATAAAAGTCATGGACGAGTTTAACTCGTTTTTACTCCGATTAATTGACTGAAACAGAAATTTAAGATGAAAATCAAAGTTGGTATCGTATTGAACTAATAATATTGAAGTATTTACACCTGTAACTACTTTTTCATATATTAAGATGTATGAGATAAAAGAAGGTTTTAGGATTGGCACATCCAACTTAGTTTATTTAATTTTCATTTTTAGTTGAATTATATCGACCAATTAATTCGATTAAAAATTTAATAATTTTAATGTACTAATATAGTAATCAAAGCGGTACATCGATTTCACGATAAGGCTTTACTTTAAAAGGCCTTCTTATATACATATAAATAGATAAATGTTATTTTTATAAGGCAAATCTTTATTTAGAACCGTCATATTAGAAATGTGTAATGCAAAAATGAGTAGACTACGAATAGCATTTCAAGTATGACGATCATTTTTCGATTTTGATTTAATTGCAGTTCACATAACAGAAACTCATCAAAATATAATTGCGTATGACTCTCGATATAAAATTTCAAAGAAAGCATTACTATGTTATTCTGCTTTGGAAGTGGGGCTAATATTTTACAATTTTCAAATATTTTTGGGTACTATAATCTAGCTTAGTTTCAAGTGTTTTCGAAACATTCGATTTATTTCGTAGTGCATTTTGAAACTAATTGAGCTGCAAATGAAAGTTATATTAAAATAGCCTAAATCAATTAACGAGCCACTAGAAATTTAAATATTAATACAGATTTTTGAATGAAAAAAAAAGTTAAATAACTCAAATTTAAATATTTAGAGACGAAATGCATGTTAAGTGTATTTTAAATAAATCTAAAGCATAGTTGTTTGAAAAATGAGCCTAAGGGAATGGAGGAAAGAGAAAATTTATGTCATTTTCTCGAGAAAAAATTTTTAAAGAAATTCTTCTTCAGTAAATAGCTTTATTCTAAAAATAATTGAACTTGTTTTCCAAGAAACTGTTTTTCTCTGAAAAAGAAAAACTGAATTTTCATTTTGTTGCTTTTAAACGTTTATACACTATTGAACGATTTTCTCAAATTGCGTCATTTGTTGTAGCTCATATTTACAAGGGATTTTTTTATTCAAAGTACAAATTAAAGACGTCACGTACCGGCAATTTTTCTTTTAAGGCAGCGAAGAAGGGGAATTTCAAAAGTAATTTTTGATTTAAAAAGTAAAAAAAGGGGTAAAATCCTTTTTTTTTTTTTTTTTTTTTTTTTTTTTTTGCTTTGATTAAACTTGGCTATATGTATTGCATCCTACTTATTCTTATGTTATGTAATATACATTGCAGTTGTAGATCAGAGAGATAAAAATATTCAAATGAGTGAATAAATCAGAATGTGATTTTTCATAATCTGATTGCTCAGTGAAGTGCAAATAGTTGAGCTCAGAATATTATTATATCAGACAGGCTGAAACTGTCATCAGTTGACCGTTTTCTGAATTTAAAATAGAATGAGAATTGTTTTAGAAGTAAAGAATAATACCATTTTAGTAAGAGGTCGTCTTGAATATGCAGTGAGTCTCGATTATCCGAGTTAATAAGGACCAAGCTCACCTCGGATAAGCAAAAAACTCTGATAAACCGGATTTACACAAATCGTCACCAATTAAGGGGATGAAATATAAATTTTCACGGTATTAGTAATATTTCTTTGATGTACATTTCCGTTACTTTTAAGAAAAACTGAAAATGAAATTGTTTATTTGAAAAGCCCTTGATAGTTTTTTGTTTGTTAAATGTCAATTTTCTGCAGTTTTTTTTTTTTTTTTTTTTTTTTTTTTTTTTTGCAGTACTACGCTACTACATAGCTACCAATTTCTAAGATTTTTTCTTAGAACTATAATTTACCAGTAAATTTTGCTTAATTCAATCGCCGAAATCTAACAATTGTCAACGATTAAAATGGCAAAAATTTGTATTAAACGTTAGAGGTAACAAAACCGTACAAATTGGCAGTTATGTGATTCTATTAGTGTCATGAAAATTGCAGGTGCAACCTCTCCTTTCTGCTCAAAGTATTAAATAGTTTTTCTCAATCGAACCTTTGGAATGGATCATTTTCTTCTAATGGACTGATGGATTCCGTTAAAAGAAAATAACTCGGTTAAGCCGGACTCGGATAATTGGGATTCTACTGTATTATGCTAGTTTAGAGATGTGATAACGGTGACATGTTTTTTTGCGTAATAACATAAGCTTTAGCGGATTATGTAGTATAGGTACACATATTTGTACACATAATCAATAAATAAAACATTAAAAGTGAAACAAAACTGAAACAAATTTGGAAATTTCCTTCAGTTATCTATATCGATCATATCTTAGTGGAACTCCAAATAATCGGTCAAGTGCGAGTTTTACTCATACACAAAGGGTTCCGTTTCAAAAGCAGGTCGCAAACTTGCAACACCCGCTTGGTCCGTGCCACTGTTTTCTAGATAGGTTTTTAAATAATATCTCGTGTAAGTACCGACAATTCTTTTCGAAAATCATTACCAACGATCCTTGTATGATTCCGCTTCGATAGGCAGCTCGAACACCCTTCAACTCCCCCACTCAGCGTCCGCAAAGTAAAGTTTTTGTGTAACGGTGTGTTGTGTTGTTGTTTTATTACGGCCTATTATATACACATGGGATATGGGCCAGAAGGGGGGAGGTGACCTCCGTGGGGGTTTTTCTAAGGTAACCTAACCCGTATTTACGCAAGGAAATACAAGGTTCAAAGAAAACCACGAAAAACTCCGAACGATTAGGCCGACGGGCGCGATTGGGTTCGAACCCAGCACCTCCCATCTATTAGCTTTGAGAACAGAACCTCTCGGCCGCTGGTGGGTCCTTTTGTGTAACAGAGAAATGCGATTTTCTCAAAAACTATCCTACCCAGGATAATTGTTGTAGTTTTCCTGCAAGGTTTAAATATTACTTAAGCCTTATTACTTGGAGCCTTAACGGTTCCAAATGAGTCGTTATTTAGAACGCTTTTAGAAAGTTTTCCGCTTACTTCACCCTTTTAAATTTCGAATTTTTTAGAAACCGTTCTTAGTGAGTATTTACATCTTGAAAGTAACCACCTTGCCAAATTCCAGGTCCAACTGTATTACATAAATCGCAATTTTAGAACGCTTTTTGCTCCTGAAACTTTTTAAGTTTCGAATTTTTTAGGCAACTGTTCTTGGCGAGCATTTACGTCTCTAAAGTAACAGCCATGCCAAATTTTAAGTTTCTAGCTCTAACAACTCCTAATAAATCGTAATTTAGAACGTTTTAGGCTCATTTCACCCTTTTAAATTTGAATATTTTAGAAACTTGTCATAGCAAGTATTTATATCTTAAAAGCAATCACCACACCAAATTTCAAAATTGTAGTCCCGACAATATTACTGAAATCTTAATTTTAAAACTTTTTTTTTCTCCTGCACCCCGTTGGGGGTTGTTGTACCGACATAAAATATAGCCTATGTTGCAGCAGAGATCGTCACCAGCATTTTGTCACCATTATTTTTTAAATTAGTTCGGCAGTTCCAGCGATCACCCCCTACAAACAAACAAACACACAAACGTTACTTCTTTAAGACATTAATATAGATTAACGCAACATTAACAGAATTTATTCATTTACAGTAATATCGTATACATTTACAGTAATATCGTCATTTACAGAAACTCGTATATTTAACTTTGCAGTTTTCTGTGTACATGTATGGGAGCCACATAATTTTCAGATAATAGATGAAAGTGAATTCTACCAATAAATTTTCATTCTAGCAGATTTCGCAAACATCTTGTTTAAAGTGAAAAATTGTAGAAATAGAGCCAGTAGGATCAAGTAGCTCACTAGCACTCAGTATCAGTTTTTTTTTTTTTTTTTTTTTTTCTGTATACATAACTCTCCCTGACCTGCCGCTGGCGATTAATAATACCTCATAATGGAAAAACTACTTCAGAAAATATATATTACTCATTACTCTGAACATTGCTTACGTCAAAGCCATTATCTCATAATTCGAGATCTTTTTTTACATATTTTTAGCAACATCCGGTAAAGTTGTCTTTAATTATGAAAAACCTCCGGCAGCAGATTTTGCCGTCGAAAGAGACAGGAGATTGGATTGTTTTTCTTAGCAAATAACTTGTTCGTGTCAGATAAGACAAGTCGTTTGAAAAGATAATGTTTAACAATTTGAATAATTTTAAACCAGATTCACGAGAAAAGTTACAAAGAAATAAATACGTTTCAATGATTTCAACTGATTTTGAAATCTTCTGAATTTTTTTCTTTTTTCTTTACTTTATGCCAACTTTTTAAAATAACATTAATAAATTGGGTTTTCAATAAGGCTTGCATACATTTCAAGAGCAGTTACATTTTTTGGTATCATATGTACAATAAAGGGGGAAATTGCACCATATTATCTGTAAACTGCTGCAAATGATTAAGTCGTACATATTTCATCATGTGAAATATCTGATGTTCCTTTCCCGAAAAGACCATTGACGATTCCACAATTTTTTTCTTAATTTTTTCGATGTATTTTTTTAATTACTTTATTTTATTTTATTTTACTTTTTTATTTATTTATTTATTAACTTTGTTAATAATTTGTTAAATTAGGAAATGAATTTTGCATTCTCTGATTAATTCTACATCTATGCTTTAGGATAAATGCTGAATAATATGAAGTTATGTTTTATAACCTTTCAATTTATTTCCCTATTATTATTACTTTATCTTTCTAGATGTAGATTAATATTAATAGGAACTTTATACTTGTTGTTTATCTTATAGTTATGTGTATATGTGTGTGTGATAGAGAGAGAGGCAGATAAAGAAGCGTTCGACACCTCAGTAAAGGCGCAAGCTAGTATGTAAAAGTTCTCTAAGAACTCTACTTTTCTCTAATACGTTTTGTTCATAAACTTGGCAGATGGCCATTTCAGTTGTTTAACCTACTATTTTGTTTAGCAATCTATTGCTTATTTTGATATATACTTTGTTTTTTTTAAATGTTTGTAACTATTGTGAATTCAGCGTAGTCATTTCAAGTATTTAGTGTTCAAATTAAATCCTCTAATAACAAGCACACTCACACAGGGCCGAAACTAAGAGGGGGGGGGGGCAGAGGGGGCATGTGCCCCGGGCGTCAGAACAAAGGGGCTCCAAATGAAGGATTATACCTTTGAAAAGGATCATTTTCTTCTGATGGACTGATGGCTTCCATTATTATGAAACAGCCATTATAAATGAGGTGTTAGGTGAAGATGAAAGAGCAGCCGTAAAAAGTTAGAACTCTGATTTTCTGGTCCGAATGAGGAAAAAAAATGGCCATAATTTTTTTTCCCCCCATTCGGACCAGAAAATCAGAGTTCTAACCTTTTACGGCTGCTCTTTCATCTTCACCTAACACTTCATTTATAATGGCTGTTTCATAATAATGGAAGCCATAAAGTCCATCAGAAGAAAATAACTCGGTGAAAGCGGAAACTCGGTTAGGCGGGACTCGGATAATCGGGACTCTACTGAATATGTCATTTTAAAAATGATCTTTAGAATATTTTTGTTGATGTTCAGAGGGACCCCCCCCCCCCCCCTTGGATCCGCCATAGTAGATTACGTAGTTCAGTATTACATATTTAAAATTTTAAAATAAGTCGTCTATTATAAAATTAGTAAAATTCCCTTTGTGAATATACTTTGTGCGGGTGGGGGTGAGGGGGGCGCCAAAATCCATGTTTGCCCGGGTGCAAAAAAGGGTAGTTTCGGCCCTGCACTCATATACGTACAGGGTGTCCCAGAACTTCGTTTATAAACTTGGAAGGGAGGTAGAGAACATCGTTAGGAACCATAATAACATAGGAAAGCACGGGCGGAAATGTCACCCTCACGTGATAAAGAGACACAAAGACACAGTAAGGCCACAATGCAGAAAGCAGTGTAAAACGTTTTATTACACAGGAAAGAGTACAATGCATGACATGACTTACATACAAGCATCACTAGAGCTGTTCGAAATTGCGCCCACTGGCATGGATGCATGCATGACACCTATGCGACATGGAATGGCGAACATTTTCGAAGATTCCAGTTGTTGCGTTGATGGTAGCCGCAGTGATGAAGATTTGTGCCTACAGGTCCATTTCAGAATTTACTGGCGTGTCGTACACAATGCTCTTCGTGGCACTCCAGAGAAAATAATGAAGAGGAGATAAATCAGGTGATCTAGGAAGCCGTGCGATGGGACCGTCACGCCCAATCCAATTGTTTCCAAATGTCTGGTCCAAATAGTCGCTTACGTACTTTGCGCAATGAGATAGCGTCCCCTGATGTTGAAACCACATTCCGAGTCAAACATGTGCGGAGACATCGTTAAGCATTTCCAGAAGAACCTCCTGAATAAAAACAAGATACTTGTGTGCGTCTAGTCGAGGTGGTAAGATGTATGGCCCCACTAAACTGTCCGCCACGATACCCGTATACACATTAACAGTGAAGTGTTGTTGTGCGGCTCGTGGTAGGGTTTCGTGTGGGTTGTTGTCCGTGTGATTCATGTTGATCGCACGCAGTCGGCGTCTACAATGAGGAAGTCACGAGTATCAACCGAGCAGTTTGGTCGATTTGGATTAAAACAAATCAATCAAAAAACAGAAATAATGTCAAAAAACGTTTCTTCGCTAGCTCTCGATGCGAAAATGGGTTTGTGCGCATGCGCAAGTGCCTTGACCCGGGATCGAACAGATGACTTTTTGAAGAGAATGAGTTACGATGCGAAATTAATAACTCGACTAATTATTAGAAATTTAAAATTCTGAGTCTCGTGTGCATCAGGAGATATTTTGGGCTAGCCTCACAAAAATTTTAAGCCTGTCACGTCCTGTATATTTCGCTAGCCTTCGCAAACAGACAAGCACACTACACACACACACACAGAGCGAAACTTTCTTATATTAGTATTGATAACGAAACATCATTTAGAAGTATTTACGATTAATTCATTGCTAGGGGATCAGTTTCTTCCACAGCAGGTCATTTTTATAAATGAAAACTATGAAATATATATACATTCATTAACTCTTTATATCCCAAAGTACGAATAAAGAAAGTTTCGCCTCAATAGTCCACCCCCTTCCTTTAATATTTGAAATACTATGAAATACATTGAAATATTATCGTTGTTAAATGCTTTATGTTACCAGTAACGAATTAATAGAAAAAAAATGAAGATAGGTTTGAAAATTTATATAATTGCGCTCTTTTATTTAATTTAACTTCGTTTTTTTTAATGTAAATATGTAATTTTGTTATCGGTTTTTCACTCCCGTCTTGATATTTATTGTCCTCCAGCCACTTTTAGGCCCTTGGAAGTTATAATTTTCAGTGAGAATCTACTAAATTTGAATTTTATATAGACTAACTACCCACGCACATAGAAACATAGGCAAATATCGTACAAAAAATTTTTAACAATGCGAAAAATTGTTTTTTCAAAAGTATCTAAAAAATGCAGAAGAAAAAAATGTTCCCAATTTTGTCCCCCAAAAAATCCAATATGCTGAGGCTTAACTTATAACTAAATCAAAATTTGTTTCTAAATGAGTAAGTAATTTAATTTACATTAAGGTAAGGCACAAAGAAATATACTAATTATCAGTGGACGAATAACATAACGAAACAGTAGCCATCCAAACATGAGGGGAAAAAATTAAAAAATGTCATGAAAAAGCATTCCTAATTTCGTCCCCAGGAAGAAAATAAGAACTGCAAGGGGACGAAATTGGGACCACGCTACTTCCCAATATGACGGAGCTTCAGTTCCCGTAAGATGAGCTGAGCGTCCTAAAACTCACTATATGCTACTGTCAGCATCTTACCAACGTAAAATACATGCAATGAATAAGAAGTAAATACTTACAGTACAGTAAATAACATTCTACGGCGTAATATTAACTCAGGTCTTCTAAAAATAGGAAATTCGCCGTCTTTAATTTATGTATGCGTTTTGGCGAACGAAACTTTCAACACTGACCCCTTTTACCTTCCGTCCCCTGTGCCTTGCGTCATAAGTGGCGCCACTTTCGCAGAAGCGGAGAAGTTAGGGGGGGGTCGAAATTAGGAGAGGGGACGAAATATGGGCACTTTACCCTACTAGAAACATAAAAATTATGTATACAGATGTGTTTCCGATGGCAATAGAACATGTTAATATTTTCAGAATTTAATTATAAATTAATAAATTGATTTTAAGGCATTTTTACCTTAGTCAGCCACAAGCGATAAATGGTCAAATAATCTTTTGGGTAGAACTGTTTACGAGCTTCAAAAACAATGGAATTAAGGATGCGCCAAACCACGCACGTCAAAATAGGCCAACTGCCTGTGAAATTGCAACAAAGAAATATTCTAAACACCAAAATGTAGAGAATGTTAATAAAAACTAAAAGAGTGTAATAATTTTAAAAAATTCTTTTTTATTATGTAATAGTTTAATTTTGATTAAATTATGCTTATACGTTGAGAAAACAATTTAGAAATCCTGAATTAGGTAGTTTTAAAAATGTTTTATTTTCCTTTCCTGTTGCCATATCTTAAAAAATAAACAGGTACGAATTTATAAGGTTTTCAATAAATTCATTAGTTAGCGCTTTCGATCAAGAGTAAATCAAAGTGGTGAATTTCTAAAAATAGGGATTCGCTCTAAATTAACGTATTGCAACAGAAATTGTTTTAAATTACCTGAATTGCAGTTATAAAATTCGGCCTGAGATTTAAGATAAACATTGAATGCGTATAAAAAAGTGGAGTTTTTTTTTTTTTTTTTTTTACTTTTTTTACCTATACAGTAGGGTCCCGCTTAACCAAGTTATTTCCTTCTGATGGACTTATGGCTTCCATTATTAAGAAACAGCCATTATAAATGAAGTGTTAGGTGAAGATGAAAGAGCAGTCGTAAAAAGTTACAACTCCGATTTTCTGGTCAGAATGAGGAAAAAAATAGCCTTTTTTTTTTTTTTTTTTTTTTTTTTTTTTTAATGATTTGATTTGATTTTTAAAAAATGGCTATGGCCATTTTTTCCCCATTCTGACCAGAAAATCAGAGTTCTAACTTTTTACGGCTGCTCTTTCATCTTCACCTAACACTTCATTTATAATAGCTGTTTCATAATAATGGAGGCCATCAGTTCATCAGAAGAAAATGATGCATTCCAAAGTTATAAGTTCGGCTGAAAAAAACTATTTAATACTTTGAGCAGAAAGAAGAGGCTACGCCTGCAATTTTCATGACACTAATAGAATCATATAGCTGCCAATTTGTACGGTTTTGTTACCTTTAAAATTTAATACAAATTTTTGCCATATTTAATCGTTGACAATTGTTAGACTTCGGCGATTGAATTAGGCAAAATTTACTGGTAAGTTATAGCGGTTAGAAAAAAAATCTTATAAATTGGTAGCTATGCAGTAGGGTAATGCTGTAAAAAAAAAAAAAAAAAAAAAAAAAACTGCAGCAAAATTGACATTCAACAAACAAAAAACTATCAAAGGCTTTTTCAAATAAACAGTTTCATTCCCCGCTTTGCTTAAAAGTAGCAGAAATGTACATCAAAGAAATGTTACTAGTATCATAAAAAATAATGAATTAAGTGAAAATTTATGTTTCATCTCCTTAGTTGATGACGATTTGTGTAAATTCGGTTTATCCATGTTTTTTGCTTATCCGAGGTGAGCTTGGTCCATAGATATAGTAACCTTGGGTCCATATTAACTTGGATAATCGGGACTCTATTGTATAATAATAGTGAGGTTAAAAAATGTGCCACACCTCAAGCCTCTCAACCCCGTTGTAGTAAAAGCGCGAGTTGTTAGGAAACTGGTTGAGGTTAATTAGGAAAGTATTCTTTTTTGTGAAAGGCTTAGCATAAGTGGCTAACTTTATCTTTTAATAGAAAATGTATAAATACTTTTCTGATATTCTATAGTTGGAAATTTGGCAAACAGCCATCTTACTCGGTAATGCAAGTTTGGAATTTTAAGCCGTTTCGGATTTATTTTTTTTTCTTTTAAGAAATAAGAACGACCCATTTACACTCATATAGACCAATTTACACTCATTTATTATGCATATATATATGTTAAAGTAGAATAATTTCGAAATCCACGTAAATTATTCTGTTTTTACAGCGGAATGCAATTTGTTCTTAAAGGCACCAATATTGGCTATATTCCCTACGTTGGAGCTTAATATTGTGCCTGTATTACATTTTCCATAAATAGTTTCAATGAAATACAGTGTCTCACAAAAGTGATGGGACGCTTGTGCTTTATAAAAAGAAACTGCAATAAAATAAACAAACAAACATGCGCAAAAATGTTTTGGGTGTGTTTCATATTTAAAGTTAGTAACAATTATTACATAACATACATTTTGTCAAAATATTAAAATATTAATTTAGTAAAAATACAATTGTTCAGAACGGAGCAAAAAAGGCTCACATAAGTGATGGGACACTTACTTTTCGATCAAATATTTATCCAAAAATTTTACTTTTTAAAAGGTTTTAATATTTTGTTGGATTTCCTTTTACTTTTAAAACAGGATTTAATCTTTTTTGGGATGGATTCGACTAATTTTTTTGTGATTTCTGGAGTGATTTTACCCCATTCTTCTTGAAGCACCGATTTTAGTTGTTGTTTTGAAGAAATGGTGTGTTTGCGAATTCTTGATTCCAATTCTTGCCAAATATTCTCTATGGGATTTAAGTCTGGAGATTGTGGTGGTGTTTTTATTATTTCAGGACAGTTATACAGCAGCCAGAGTCTAACGTTCAGAGCAGTGTGCTTGGGGTCATTGTCCTGGTAGAATTTAAAATCGTTATGAAGGTTCAATTTTCGTGCTGAAGATTTCAAATTTTGCTTTAAAATATCAATATACTTGTACTGATCCATTATACTGTCAATAAAAACAAGATTACCAACTCCAGCGGACGACATACACCCCCATACCTTAACTCCTCCTCCACCATGTTTTACTGTTGGTACCAAGTTCTGTTTGCGAAATTCTTCCCTGGGTTTTCTCCACACCAAGATTCTACCGTCAGAACCAAATATATTAAATTTACTCTCATCAGCAAATATAACTTTATTCCAGTAATCAGAATTCTTATTTATGTTGGATTTTGCGAAAGCTAGTCTGAGTTTTCTATTCTTTTCACTTACGAAGAATTTTTTCCTGGCTACTCTACCGTGATATCCAGCAGATCGAATTACCCTTCTAATAGTCTCAGGATTAACAATTATTCCATATAATGCTTGTAAATCAGCAGCAACTTTTGGAGCACTATTTCTTGGATTTTTTTTAATATTTCGAACGATAATTCGCTTTATTCCATTGGATAGCTTTGATGATCGGCCAGGTCTTCTTTTATTCTGAATCATATGATTCTTTTTATATCGTTTAATGATATTGAAAACTGTTGAACGACTCAAGTTAACTGTTTCAGCAGTTTTTCTAATAGATTTTCCACGTTCAATATGCAAATTAATAACTAATTTTCGAATTTCAGGCGAAGTTTCTTTTCGTTTAGCATTCATGGCTACACAGAGCTAAAAAACACAAAAATTCCAAAACAAACTGGAGAGAAATACTGCAGACGATTTTATAAATTACTGCCAATTGCTTTTAAGTAAAAATAAAACCCCCAAAAATATTTTTATTGCTTATTTCAGACGATTTTTGTTGCATATATAATGGTGTCCCATCACTTATGTGAGCTATTTTTTGCTCCGTTCTAAACATTTGTATTTTTATTAAATTAATATTTTAATATTTTGACAAAATGTATGTTATGTAATAATCTTTACTAAATTTAAGTATGAAACACACCCACAAAAAAATGTGTACATGTTTTTTTTTAATTTATTTGATTAGTTTCCTTTTGTAAAGCACAAGTGTCCCATCACTTATGTGAGACACTGTACCAGTATTGCTTATACATATTGGCTTTATATTGGACAAATTTACAATTACATGCAGCTATTACAGAAATTTTGACAATAAAAGTAGAGTTTAAAAAACCGGTTTATTCCCAGGTTTAAACTGTTTTTTTTTTGTTTGTTTGTTTTTAGCCTTTGCAACTCTGATTAAAAGTGAAATATTTCTTGCCGATAGTGCTGCAGTATTGTCAGAAATTTTATGGAATAATAAGAAGGAGTGCATAAAGGCTTCGTAAAGTAAAACTGATTTATTAAAATAGTAATTAAAACCTTTTGTAAATTAAATACAACACTCACATTAATTAACAAATAACATTGTTTTTTGAAACCTATCAATTCTTATTAAATAATAAACGTAAACATATTTTGAGTATACCTGCTAAGGAGAGATTTGTTTAAGTGCAATTTTTTCCACTTTCGATATCTTTCAATAGCATAAAAATTATTCATAGACAGTTGAGTAAAAATCCACTTTTAACAATATAATACTATGTTCACACTGGATACCTTAAGATATCCCAGGTCGTCGAACTCTCTGAGAGAGTTCCACAAACTCTTTCAGTGAGTTTCGACTTACTTCGGCTAGATACAGGAACGACCACTCACTCTCGTTGGCTATGAAGCTTCGCTTTTACTGATTGGCTGTTGCGGCCGTTTTTATTTTAAGCGCATGCGCATACTTTACTTTTCTTCGGATCACAGACACAGTGACGCTACTGAGATATCTTACGTAAGTTTTCCGATGTGAACAGGCATCCAATTCCGGGAGGGTACCACCTCAAAACTGGCGGTCTAAGATACCTTAAGTTTCTAGTGCGAACAGGGTATCAGGGGATAAACACGGTCTTCCCAAATTAGCGAATATTGGTAAAAACTATCATATACAGGGTGTCTACAAATTAGTTGGACATAAAGAATGATTCATTGAATGGAATTGACAGGGAAAAAAATTAAAGTACCTATTGGTGTAAGATAGAAAAATAGTTCAAATTTACCATTATCACAAATGTTCAATGTGACTTCCTTTCGTGACTCTGTAAATGTCCCACCGATAAATCATTACTTGCCACAGATTTGTCGGCATGTTTTCGTCGACCAAATTAATTGCAGTGCAGATTCTTGATTTTACTTCAGGAATGGGTGCAGGAGGTGACGGCTTGTACTGTACACTTGATCTTTTACAAAACCCCACACCGAAATCAAGCGGTGAAAGATCTTGTGATCGTGGTGGCCATTGAATAACACCTCCGCTCGCTAATGATAGCGTCAGATATGACACCTAACGCCATCTATGAATAAACTTCGGCAATATTACTACTAGTCTGACTTTCAACTAGTTAATTTCATTTAATATTTCGGAAGTTCTTAACTTACGAAATTGTCCAACTAATTTGCAGACACCCTGTATATTATTTCGGATGTTAACATCCTCTTTTCTCCGCACATGAAGACACAGCGATAAATGAGGTATTTTTCGAAAGGTTCTGCCAGCGGTTTTTAACGTGGTATACTTATATTTCATTAAAACACGTTGTTTCATATAAAAAAAAAAATAGCAATTAATCAAAAATTAAAGAAAATACGCATGAGCCCCAAAAAACCGCTATTTACAAATCAGCCTTTTTGATTCTATTCATATCAGTGGTTTAAGAGCTAAATTTGATTACATGTCTTAAATTTGTGCTTTATTTATATGTAATTGTTTTGTTTATTGATTAATAAATGTTTTAATTTCGTCATGGGATATAAGGTGAAAATAAATAATGAGCTGTTGACATTAATTTAAATGCAAATGGATTTTTATTTCGTAATCGTCTGCACGCGATAGAGATAGATTTGAAAAAATTCATGCTTAAAATTCATTTTAAAAACAACAAAAAATGAGTAAATTGCGATACAATTTTCAAACAAATTGCGATATAGTTTTCAAACTAATTGCATTAGAAAGTACATTTTTGCATTTAAAAGTGTGCGGGATTAAGAAATTTAAAAAACTGCAATAAAAGTTAAATTTAATCGTCTTCTATTGTCCCCGTCAAAATGACGTCAGCGTTACGCACAGACACTTTTGTCCTTTATAATACAGATAGATAGATTGATAGATAGATATATAGATTGAGTTGCGTAAAATTCGTTGTACTTTTAAGGTTAAACAAACGTTTTTCAAGAAATTTAAAATGTTACTAATAGACATATTTATTAAATTTTATAATAATTTTTCTTTAAAAGGAATTTACAGTTCTGTTGGGGAGAAAAGGGTTAAAGTTAAGAAATAACAAACAAACACAATTTTTTTCAAAGTACAAATTGATTTAATTTTGGCTATATGCCTTATATTTCACATTTAAAAACAAAAAAGTGTAAAAGGCATTTTTTTGAAAAGAGAAGATATATCTAAAGCAGTTATTTTAAAAATTGATGCCAGAGAATCGGGGGAATAGTAAATTTCTTTCCCCTGCACGAAAGGATTATAAAATATTTCTTTTCTCGAAGTTTTTCGTTTCCACGAATAGCTTGGTTCTAAAAATGAAATGAATAGACAATTTATTTTACTCGGTTTAAGTGTTAATTCATCGCTGAGCAATTTTCACAAACTGCTCCATTAGTTATTGCTAGAATTTTCGTTTATTTTTTCTCTTTACCTTCTCCTTTTTTCGAATAAGGAAAAGTTTCCAAATCCAAGTAAATTATCCTTTTTTACTTCTACAAAAAATTCATTTTAGGCTCAAAACTTGAAATATAGTTTTGCTTGAAGATGCCCTAGTTGAAATCAATATTAGTTGATTGGGCTATGTTGGGGCTCAATATTTCGCCAATACTACATTCATTGGAAATAAACCGAACGTATTGGTAAAATATTGACGCGTTACATTGAAAAAATTACAATTAAATACCATTATTACAGAAATATTGGCGATAAAAGGGGAGAAATATTCATCCCGAGCCTCTCCACCCAAATTTGCCCACCAGGGGGCACTTTTCTAAATTTTGCAGACATCATTCACACCCCCCGTGGGGCAAATTTGGGGGGAGGGACTCGCGAGGTGTATAGCATGAAGTCACAGGTCTTTCCAACAATATATCACATGTGGGGGTAGATAAAAATTAGAAAATGACCCCTTTGGGTCTACTATCTCGCCTCCTGGAATACATCCTTCTCCCTCTCTTTGAAATACCGGTTGCACAAATGTGTTACTGTGCACACTGAATATATAGGAAATGACTCATAAAATGTAGCAATTTCATAAATTTCACTCAATTATTTCTATGTGAGGGCAAAAACTTATCAATACACCCTCGTATACTCTATCTTCCTTGATCTGACTATTAGAAGATATTTTATTTCTTAAAATTACTTAAATTCAAGTTTTCGGTTACGCTTATGTATGATATTAGTATTAATAAATGAACTTGTTGAACTGGTATTTTTAAAAAAGTAATACATGTTTTGATTTGTTTTTGTTTTTAATTATCCATATTAATAAACCACCGTTTTGACCCTCTTAAACCGTGGCGCCCTGGCGTTTCAACATCTTATTCGCTTGCAAGTCAGCGAAAATTCTGTACGACTCAAGTTGTGACAATTTAATTTTCTTTCTTGTCAGTTATTTTACTTTGAAAGTTTTACATAGAAAAGATGCTTAGCTTAAGTCTACGCTTTTACCATTTTATCTGAAAAACAGGACCCGGGGACCCCAATAATTTGTACCGGCTCCACCCAAGACCATCTTTATATATATTGAGAAAACCCTGCCTTACACCGCTCTTTGCGACCTTGTTCATAACTGTACGTTTTTAATGATCATACGAAGAAAATAAAAACCGTTTCGCATAGCCAATTGTACAGTCAAACAAAAATAAAACATAATAATAAAATAAAAGAATTTTGAGACAATATCAAATAAAACAATTTTGCGACAATAAAGCAATTCAAATAAAACAATTTTGCGACATTTGCCAAAAATGGGTTATCAAAACATAGTGGGATACTTTAAGTTTTTTCAGTACGCCCGTGATAGTAACGAAACTTTGGAAACCCTTGTTTTTCATTCTTGATGCGAAAACTTTTCTTTTGAGAAAATGTCTATCAAAAGTTGGGTATGCAAAAAATACGACAAGTCGGAAATAGTATGAATAAATACGGTATATTAATAACATTACACCTCGGTATTTACGTGAGGTTTAGCCTGTTCTACGTAGTAGTTTACACTATTATGTCGAATGATATGTTCACTTCCTTATGGTAAAAAATATATATATGAATCTTTCTCCATCTTCTCTTTTTGTAGATTCTTACGGTAAGTGAAACATCTAAATGCTATTTTTGAAGAACACAGATATTTACACTTTGATATCTTTGGCCCGATGCCGACGATATATCTTCTGCTTCTTATATTAATGGTAAACATACATCGAGAAAAATAATGTGTAAGTAACTTTAGAAAAATAAGTATGTTAAAGATTTTTGTTTTTCCTTCTTGTTGACATGACTGAGGCATGCTGAAAATAGGGCAGTGTTTTAATTTTAGAACCATTTCAGAAATTTACTAAAAATTATAAATATCCGCAGGACCTTTGATTAATCCAGAATACATATTTCTATACGAGCCTATGGCTTTTTACAGTGATCATTCGAGGCCACCTTCCTGCACTATAAAAAAAAAAAAAAAAAAAAAAAAAAAAAAAAAATTAGGCCTTAGATTACATGTATTAAATGTATAGGGATTCGTATAGAAATAGGTACTTAGATTAATACATCTTTTTTTCAACCTCCTCCTAACTCTAAAAATACAAAATACTGATTATAATTAGAGATTGCCCGAAAACTCGGTTTCGTTTTTGGCCCAAAATATGAGTTTCGCCGAAAATGTCATTTTTCGGCGAAAATGCTGCCAAAAATTCGGCCGGACCGAACCTCGAGCGAAAATCTCATTTCTTCCTTCGGAAATTTGAGCATGACTCATTGATTTGAGAAGTATCGGCTCAAATGAGACACTCTTCATTTATTGCTGTGATCTTATAATTATCAGACATGACTGACTCATGATGTGGGTACAAATTATAAAGCAAACAATGCCTGTAGGACTAAACTTTGAAGACGTTTTTCACGTGTTCATTAAAAGCTGCAGACTTAACAGTAATAGAACATTTTTAGTTTGAAAGCGCAAAGCGTTTGGAAGCGTAGAAGTGTTTCGAACACTCTTTGAGAACGTTCTAGTTTAACAGATGTTCATTTACAAAAAACATTATAAAAGATAAGTCGAGGCATGTATACCTAAAAGATTTTTTAATTACAGTAGAACCTCTTTTATCCGAAACTTTTTTAACCGAATCTCTCGGTTAACCGAAATCCATTTTTGAAGGGTTTTTTACTCATTCCTTGTGTGCAAAATCCATTTTGAAAGTTTTTTCTTTTTTCTTTTAACTATCATATTCCTTGTGTGCAAGAGGTCCTTTCCGAACTACGAGTATATATAAATATTTTCGATCCCCTTTCTTAGGGTTCCTTTGAATTTAACTTCAGCTCCCGTAAGCTGCTGGGTGGAACGAAGAAAACGAACAAATTAGCAATTCTGAAGCTTTTGAAAAAAGTTTGACATGACTGGAGCAGCAGAAAGACTGTCATACCGTTGAATTAATAATATTAAAAAACTCCGTGATAGAGCTTCAAAGCAAAGACAATCGATACTGCGACAAACGAAACATTTTTCAAACCCTTGTGATATATGTAAAATGTACTTAATTTCAAAATTAAAATTCATGTAATTTATTCTTGTTTCTATTTTGCTATCTCTTTATTTTTATTAAGCACTTGTTACCATAATAAAAAATATTGAATATATTTCTCCTTAATCTTGAAATTGAAGCACTCTCGATTATTCGAAAATTTCGATTTTCCGAAAGATGGTCGATCTCAATTACGTCGGATAATCAAGGTTCTGCTGTAGATGAAATTTGTATAGTTAGAAAATCCCTCTGTGTCGTAGATGAATTAATTACATTTTATCTCTCTATTCTAAAAAAAAGTAACTACCGCTGTCACCGCCGCCGGTTTTGAATTTTTTGTGACCGGAGGTCTTTCTTCGTTAATATTAAGAAAAATAATGCATACAAAAATATGAAAATCGAAAGTATTATACAGAAATGTTTCATAAAAACGCTGATGCAGACAGTTTTCAGATCGAAGAATTATTTTAAGAGACTAGGGGGCTCTGCCCCCTACGAGCTACGCTCGTCAACCCCCGTACAGACACCGCAGACTCTAACAGCACGCTAATTTGATCGCCTTTAAAAATATTTCGGAAGATTGAATTATAATTTGAATCTGACAATTATAATCTGACGTAATTTTCACCAAACTTTTCTTTCTCTTTTTAATATTCTCGTCAAAATACTTTTATTAGAAATGAAATATTATGATCATCTTAAAATGTCAAGTAAATGTCTCGCGCAATTTTTAAATTAAAACTGTTTTGCAATATTATTTTTTGTTCATTTTACGTAATAAGTGTAATATGACGTAAATTCTCCTATTTAGGACTTCTAACGCATGTTGCTGAATTTATTATTTTACAATATTCTTTCTCATTTAAAATTCACGTGTAACTATATTTTTTATGACGTAATTTTCAATGAGTTCCTGCTTTTTATATTTTTTGTTTATAATAGTCACGTGTAAAATAAATTTTTAATTTGAAGCAAACATTACTGTTTGCGCTGTTTATACTGTTGGCAACAGTTTAAATTAATACAATTTTCTAAAATTTCTAAAAAATATCTCTCGAAATGCTGAAAATTTGAATTTAAAATAGAAATAAAACCTCGAAAAATTATTCAAATTAAAAAACTAACTGCAATCTGCACACCGGGAAATTCTGATGCGTAAAATGATCTAAAAATGATTAAATTCCTATGTACAGTTTTTGCTCCTATAAAACTTTTTTAATGGAACGATTTTGTCCAACTTTGGCATTAAATATCTCTTAAAATAATTCTTCGATTTGAAAACTGTCTGCATCAGCATGTTTATCAAACATTTCTCTATAATACTACCGATTTTCATATTTTTGTATGCAACAGTTTTTTTAATATTAACGAAGAAAGACATCCGGTCACAAAAAATTCAAAACCGGCGGCGGCGGCGGTGACAGCGGTAGTTACTTTTTTTTAGAATAGAGAGATATTTAATGCTAAAGTTGGACAAAATCGCTCCACTAAAAAAGTTTTATAGGAGCAAAAACTGTTCATAGGAATTTAATCATTTTTAGATCATTTTATGATTTAGAATTTGCCAGAGTGCAGATTGCATTAATTTTTTTTATTTTGACTCATTTTTTGAGGTTTTATTTCTATTCTAAATTCAGATTTTCAGCATTTCTAGAGATATTTTTAACAGATTTTAGAAAGTGGTATTAATTTAAACTGTTGCCAACTGTATAAACAGCGGAAACAATAATGTTTGCTTAAAAAAAAAAAAAAAAAAAAAAAAAAAAAAAAAAAATATATATATATATATATATATATATATATATATATATATATATATATATACGTGTAAATAAATTAAAAATACACGTGACTATTTTACACGTGACTATTATAAACAGAAAAAAACATTTGGAATTAGAATTAAATAATTATGTACAAAAAGCAGGATTTTATTAAAAATTACGTCATAAAAACTATAATTACACGTGAATTTTAAGAGAGAAAGGAATTTATAAAGCAATAAATTTATTAACATGCGTTAGAAGTCTTAAATAGGAGAAATTACGTCATATTTACGTCACATTACAGTTATTACATAAAATGAACACAAAATAATATTGCAAAACGGTTTAAATTTAGAAATTGCGCTAGACATTTATTTGATATTTTAAGAGGATACTTTTCAACTATTTTTGTTAGGAAAGCGCAAATAATATTTAATTTCTAACACAAGTATTTTCACGTGAATATTAAAAAGAGAAAGAATAGTTTGGTCAAAATTACGTCAGATTAAAAACGATTAATTTAAAATGTTTCATTTAAAAGAACTTTCTTTTCACTTTGCTAAAAAATACCAGGAGACAAAGACTCTGTTTACTTAATTCCTTTTATATTAGCTTATTTTGAAATGTTGTTACACGTGTCTACGTCATCAAGTTATTTTTATTTCGACGTTTTATTTGTATATTTATCAATGTTATACTAATTTATTTGTTTTTTCGTAATTTAAAATAAAAATTATGTCAATTTGTATAATTTGGCGAGTGGTTTGGCGATTTATATAATTTGGCGAAATTGGTCGACGGGATGATCAAGTAGTACTGCAACGGATTTGGCGTTAAAATTGCCCAATCAAAGAGAAATGAATAGAAATCCGTTTATAGAGAGATCGCCACTGTTTTTTAAATTATAATTCAGTCTTTCGAAATCTTTTTAAAGGCGATCAAATTAGCGTGCATTTAGAGTCTACGGTGTCTGGACGGGGGTTGGCGAGCGTAGCTCGTAGGGGGCCGAGCGCCCTAGTTTTATATGGAAAAAAAAACAGTTTGGGTCAGAGGCACAGAAGCCAACTTGGGCCACCCGCATAATTACACGTACAATTAATTAATAATTATGTATATTTATTTATATATTATTTTTTTTTAAAATGGACATTTTCGTTTCCGTTTTCGGCCGAAAATAGGAAGTTTACCGAAATTCAGTTTCGGTTTCGGTTTTAAAATCTTTTTTCGGTCGATCCTTGATTATAATTAGTACAGAGACAAAAACAGGTGTAAAAGTTCAGCTCAAATTTCACAGTGAAAGAAGCGAAATATTGATAGTTGGCTAAGGCACAAAAACATACATTGCTAATCAATCATAGCGATAATAATATTCAATATATTGTAAAAAAATTCTAGAAAAAAATAGAATAAAGCCTCCAAATAAGACCTCGGGAGCGCGGAATTTGCCCGCTATTCAGAGGTAAAAATATACAAATACATAACTGTTGAGGATCGAAAACGGTTCGCTAAATACAGGTGTCCACTATCCTGGATTGTCCTTTATGGAGATTCTACTGTACTAAATTTTGTAACTCTGATACAACATTATTGCTACGGAATTTATATAATTTCTCAACAATCGAAATTTGTTCAGATCGATATTTTTCTTACGAATTTTTAGTACTACTTGAATATCCCGTCGTCCAAAAATCTATCGCCGAACTATAAGATTAAATGTCAATTTGTATTTGTATTGTTAGTGATGTTTTGCTATTTTATTTGTTTTTTTCATTATATAAAATAAAAATTATGTCGATTTGTATAGTTTGGCAAATATAGGGTAAGTCAAAATGAATATAGAGATTACAAATGGCGATAACTATTTAATGGAAGAGAATTTATCGATAAGATTAACAGAGAATGTAGACGGAACTTCAAAATTTTCTATACATAAGTCATAGATGTTCTATGTGACTTCCCTTGGTCACACGGACAACATATAGGCGGTAGTCCATTTCACACCATACATTCTGAAGCATTTGTTCAGCCACCGACGCAAGTGCATTACAAATGCATTCTTTCAGTTCTTCAATTGTTTTGGGCATGGGAGGCACATACCCCGTAGAAAAAAATCGCAGGGTGTCAAGTCCGGAGATCTCAGTAGGCAAAAGCAGGAGACATCGGCGGCATCTCCACTTCGACTGATCCAACGCTTTGGAAGATGTTGGTTTAAAAAATGTGTGAACCACTGCAAAATTTCAGCTTCACTACACCTGCGCCTTACGTAAGGAAATTTTGAAGTTCCGTCTACATTCTGTGTTAATCTTATCGATAAATTCTTTTCCATTAAATAGTTATAGCCGTTTATAATCGCTATATTCATTTTGACTTACCCTGTAGCTTAACGATTTGTATAATTTGGCGAAATTGGTCGACGGGATAATCAAGCAGTACCGAATTTTTTAATGGAATTGTTTATCATATAACCTGAATACATAATATGATTCTATGGAATATTCATATGAAAAAAGTATTAATGCAAAATTTTCAAACGAAATAATTAACTGGCGGGTTCTGTTAAATCTTTCAATAATTCGATTTAATGAATTTTAAAGAAAATTGCATGTTTTTAATCCTCAGAAAATTTTGCTATTTCACATGTAGTTTAAAAAAAAAAATAAGTATGAAAAAGCACCATTTTCTCAGTATACTTTACAGATTTATCTCACAATGCGATTTTTTTAAAGGACGCTCTCGAATACGGACATTCATATTTACCTGACTAGCCGCCCTTGGCGACCAGTTTGGTCTCCTTTAAATCTATGCTAAGCATTGTATCATGTTACTTTTATTCATAATTTAATTTACTTGCTCCATCCTTCGCCAAATCGGATAATCCTGATACAGAAATCATGAACTCGGTATTTTTATGTTAGCCGAGTGCAGGTGATAAATCGCCAAACATTGTACCCGTCGTATTTTTTCTTATTTCATTAATTTCATTTAAAATATAATACTTTCACTAATTTTATTTAAAATACATAACTTTAATTTAAAACTGAAATGATTAAAATTATGACTCTCAATTTTCTCTTATTTCTTAAAAGAAAAAGAAAAAAAAAGTAATAAATAATACTATAAACTATGACATTTAATTTCAACATCAAAGCTTGGTTTTAATTTACCTCGCGAAAAATTGTTTATGACAGTCGCATGCGATAGACTATTATAATACTGATAATATGATGGCAATGGAACAATATTTGGCGCTTTATCACCTGCGCCCGGCTAACATTAAATTACCAAATTGTCTGTTTGTAATACAAAAAGTGAAGCGGTCAACCCGGAACTATTGATGACAGTCACATGACTTAGGCTATTATTATAGAGATTTATTTATTATTATTTATCACCTGCGCCCGGCTAACATTAAATTACCAAATTGGCTGTTTGTAATATAAAAAGTGAAGCGGTCAACCCGGAACTATTGATGACAGTCACATGACTTAGGCTATTATCATAGAGATGCGTTTTCGGTCCCCAACTCCTATGGCTGCGTGAAACTTTTAACTAAAATAGTAGGGTTTTTATTTTCTTTTTCTTTGTCTAACACTGTTAAAATAATTGTTCTGCTAACAATTTATGAATTAAAAAAATTACTTACAGAAAAATAAGTATTTAAAAAAATAAAATTGTTAAATATATATGTATCTCTATATATAAAAGCCGTTCTCTGTGTGTATGTCCTTTATACAAATCTTTAATTTTTGACCGATTTGCACGAAACTCGATGTACATATGTTTTAGAACGTGGAAAAGATCACTGTCTTCTTTAAAAAATTATCAGACCACTATTTATCCCTTTTTTCTACCACTTCCATAATTTAACATTATAGAAATATCTCTTTTTAAATCCTTTTTAATTCAAACGTTTCTTTCCTGTTGCCAAACCCTAAAAAATGACACAATAATGTGAAAAAAATAAGGATAACGCGTGTATTTTGTTTCTATTTGGCAATAAAAATTCAGATTTTCTTGCTACATTTTTGCGTGTTTGATATTGACGTCATTCTAAACAGAAAATTTACATTTTTTCGTATATAAAAGAAAAACTTTAACTATAAGAGCGGAAAAATAACGTAGCACCTCAATTTGAATGTTTTTTTTTTAATTAAAACATCTATTTTAATACAAACAGTCCAATTTCATGAAAACAATTTAACAAAAAGAAAAAAAAAAAGGCTAGATATGATGTCACATTCTATCAAATCTTTTCAACGCGTAATCAAACTCATTATAAACATATGGCTCCTATATTTTGCTTACTACTTCGATTGTATACTACAACCATATCTTATAGCTATACGTTATCGCTAAGTGTTGTATTGGTTTAAATTCAGTGCTAACATTTTCTGCGATTTATAGCAAAAAGAGAGCGGTTATTTACATTTTCCAAAAAAATCTTGACATCCGTCTTGATTTAAAATTTATGGAAAATGGAATCATTTCATCTAATCATTGTGGATTTAACTTCAATAAAATTTCAAATTTTCCAAATAAAATTTTAGTAACTACTACCTCATTTGGATGTACTTTTTTTTTATTTTCTCCCGTTTTGTGAAGATATTGTATACTTCTGTTACGCGCGCCAAAGAAAACATGTATTTTAATTTTAAAAGTTAAAAAAATTACCACAATGTGTCAAAAGAACATCCTTTTTCTGAATTTAAATTTCGCGAGTTCCAAAATTAAAACTAAAAATGTGAGTTTTTTCATAAACTTCAAGTTAAGGCTGTTCTCAAAGGAGCTATTTTCTGACATATTTTTTAATTAATTTTTGTTCGGAAACGCAAGAAATTGACAGGAGTTCTTATTTAGAAACTATGTAATCAAAAGATAGTTTCCATTTGTTGGTAAAGGTATAAGATCTTTTTGGTGTTTTGAACTGAATTTCTGACGCAACAGTGCAGTAAAGGATAAAAACCGGCCGTCACGCAACCACAATTGCTCATAACTCGATAAGTAATTTATTTATGAAAAAAGGAAAAACTCATTTCAATTCCAAATCGCTTTAATAGTCAGGCCTACAAATTTTAAGCCTTTACATTTAATGAGTCAGAAAATGTGTCAGAAAGTTTCGCGTTGTTGAGCAGGAAACTGCAGAAGCACGTTAAGCATTTGCAGGTTAGTATTTTGTAATCAAGTTGCATGCCAGATAGTAGCTTAAAACATAAGTCATTCTATATTGTTTTAAACAAAGGTGCATGCCATAATAGGTGTCAGGCACACTCATTAAAATAAGAATACCATAGCGCACAGCCCCATTACCGAAGATAAACCCGTCAATATACTTAGAGATAAAAATAGTTCTGCATTTTTCATTCAACTAATAAGACTAATCCTTCATAATTGGGTTCACATGATTATATAACTTTCCCCTATAATTCTATGACAAAGCAACGGAAAACAATATGTTACGCACTAAAATCTTCCCTAAAAAACTAATAGTGCAAGTCGCATGGAAATCCGTTCAGAAGAATTCAAGTTATATGCACCCGGAACGAAATTCCCATTTGAATTTTATATACTTATCAGGTTATTTTGAGTAGTTTGATTTGATATCTGTTAAATTCGTGTTTTATTTTATTTTATTTTTGGCGTTTTAATTTCGTTTGCCAATTTAGTTATTGAATATTACGCGAAAGCAAACAAATTCTGAATTATTTACAATGTGTTTGAACAATTGAGTTAATCTTTTGTATTTAGGTTGCAAGCATATTTAAAAAATATGCATGCTTAAAAATTATTTTAAAACCCATAAAAAATTCGTAAATTGAGATAAACATTACAAACAAATATCACTGAAAGTACTTTTGTTTTCTATAATACGTTGGAACAATTGAATGTACAATGTTTAGACGTTAAACTGCAATAAAAGGGAAATTTGTTGTGTTAGGTTGTTGCCACCGAAAATATGATACCAGCGTTACTCATAGACATGTCTTTTCTTTATACTATTGCATTAAGTGTAAACAGGTTCATCTTTCGTAATCGGGTTGCGCTCAAATTTAAAAATATCCATGCTTAAAAATTACTTTAAAATCCATTAAAATCAGAAAACTGAAGTACAATTTTCATACAAATTTCATTTGGGAGAACTTTTTTCTATTCGACATTGTAAAAAATGAAATTGTGTGATGTTTAAAAGTTAGAAAAATTGCAGTAAAGGCGCATTTTATGGGTTACAATTTATGGGCACTGACATAGTGTTTTTACTTTATAATGTAGATAATACCATACAAACGAGAATTTCACTAAGTTCTGCGCGATTTGGAAGAATTTCTTTTTTTCCTATTGTCAGGAAAATCACATATTTTTCTCTTATACCCGCCAAAGAAATCGTGCATTCTGTTATTAAAGCTCAGGGATTTTACTATGGTTTCAAGACAATAACGCCATGTTTTTTTATTGTCTTTATAACGATTTGTGGATAGGAATGCACAAATTTCAGTTATTGTGATTGCCGTATTATTTCGTTTTAATTTATTTTACCTGGAAGGCTTCTTATAATTGACACGGGCGAAGCCGGGTAGTTCTGCTAGTATATATATATATATATATATATATATATATTTTTTTTTTTTTTTTTTTTTTTTACTTTGGTCATTAATTTTTAAAAGTAACAATATTTTCAATTGCAATAATAAATTACATATTTCCTTAAGCATTAATATTTTGATAACTGTTAGTGTAATGTTAGGGTTTGTTTTTTAAAACCTGTTATGAAATAAAGAATTTATAAACCCCATATCTGTATGACAGATTATATAAATTTTACATCTGCTTGAATTTTAGAAAGCCAAAAAAAAAAAAAAAAAAAAAAAATGTTTTAGCATTTTATAATCTTAAAAATTAGTTGTACTTAATTGAAATGAAAGTAAACATTTGATATATTAGTTTATTTCCAAAAATATTTTCAAAATACACGAAATTCCCGGTTTAATCCCCGAAATTCTTATTCCCCCGTTTTAAACTTCCCTAGTTTTATGGACCTCTAAATATGGCCAAAAGGCGCACATAAAGGGGAAATTAGCAGTAGCTCACTAGACATGTGATGACTGTAACAAAACTATAACTACTACATAATATAAACATATTTTACAGATCAGCATCCCAGTTAGAAATGTTTTACGCAGCCTAAAATCTCACACGTAACACGTAATTCTTTTTGTAAAACATACAGTTGTTGCGCGTATATTAAAACAAACCAAAAAACGGATTATTTTTTTTTTTACACACTTTTATAAGCATTTAATGGTCATCTTGAAATCCCTTTGAGAAAGCTGAAATAGAAAATAAAATTGATAATTAATCATTTCTGGGCTTAAAGTGTTGTCTTAATGCTAATGTTCCTGTTTTAGTCAAATTTAATAAGTTAATTTCGCTTTTGTGCAGCTTTTTAATCTGACCTATAATGAACGATACACTTTTATCATGCTCTTTGAGGGGGTAACTGCCTCCCTAGCCTTCCCAAAAGGCACTCCTGTTTAGAAAGAGCGGAACATATCGCTCACCCGCAAGAAAAGTGACACATCTCGCAAAAATTCATTTTGCATTTTATTCCACTAATAGGTCTGTCATAGGTGTGTCTTGCTACACAAAAAATTTCAAAAATGTAGTTACATGGGAAATCACTTTATTGCGCTATATGTCCATTTGTGACCTCAAAAGAGGGATGGATTGAGTGAAGAGGTAAAATTACCCAACCCTCCAAACCTCATCCTATGTCTTCATTCTAAAGGGTTTTATGCTTTTATGCACGTTTTTATTCCTGCATGCAGAGCTAAGTGCCATAATTTCATTTTGGAGTAAAATCATGCAAATTTTCTGTTGCCTCTCCTGTGAAATTTACTTTTGTCGAGATGTATCACTTTTCTTGCAGGTGAGCGATATGTATTCGCATAAAAGGGGTTAAATCTAGAAGATATTTAATTTAATAATAAATTACATTTTTTAATCATTTTATATGTTTATAACAACTTAATTTGGACCTTTATTTCAACAAAAATCGAAAATTATTTTTGTACGTATTATTATTCTACAGTTTGTTCTGAGCCATTTGCGAAAAACTGCATGCAGATGCGATTATTTTTTGCAAAGTTACAAGCGTTTGAATTTTGTACACAAACATCTTTTCGGACCTTTAATAGACTTTAAATCTATTTTTATAAAAACTGATTTTTCAACGTTTTTAGATTTTTAAAATGCTCCACGCGTCTTAATGTTTGCTCAAAATTTATGAAATTGATAGAGAAGAATCCTGATATTGCTTACAAAGAAGCTGTGTATGCATTTTAAAATTCGACTTCATTAAGTCAATTAAATTTGATTTTTAACTTATTAAAAGGCAAAATTTTGACAAAAATATATATGAAATCCAGAAAAACAATCTCTAAAAAATTAGCTATTCAAGGGATTAAAACATCGATGCACAGATTTGTTTGTAATAGAGTTTTAAGTGATTAAAGTGCAAAATCGACGAAATATCTCAAAAATTACGACCCATGGAGCGTTTTAAAATATCATTTTAAAATTTAATTTTTTTTTATCTTAAAATTATAATAAAATTGGAAATTTCTTTTAAGATGTTCTATATACTTATGGTAAAGTGTATATTTCCACAAAAGTTCATATCTCTATGATGAAAATTAAAAAAACAAATTTTTAACGTCCGCCGTCCTCTTAAATATTCATTATTGAGTTAGTTCTCTATAGTTTAACTATATTGTTAATTAATTTTTAATAAATGCCTATGATTTTTGGTTGTTATAAAGTAATAAATATAAAAGTTGTATTATTTACGTTTTCTTGCTGT
Source organism: Maratus speciosus (assembly GCA_963932465.1). Taxonomy (NCBI): domain Eukaryota; kingdom Metazoa; phylum Arthropoda; class Arachnida; order Araneae; family Salticidae; genus Maratus; species Maratus speciosus. Next base: position 374,226,084 of record OZ010789.1, on the reverse strand, counting down.
TTGAAATGTATACACCCTCATAGATATATATATGTATATTTGTTTGTTAAAAATGCATTTCTATATACGTATAATTAATTAATAATTATATATATTTATGTATGTACTATTTACTTTATTTTTTTTACAGCTTCGCTTTTGTTTTCGTTTCCGTTTTCGGCCGAAACTATGAAGATTATCGAAATTCGGTTTCGGTCTTAAAAACCTGTTTCGGTCGAACACTAGACATATTGGTATATTTTTACATGTTGAGATTGTCCTGAATCCGTTTTATCTATTTTCCCTATGATTTCATATTCTGCTTCTATTTTTGTATGAGTTTATGGGTTTGGTATTTTTTTATGTTTTCGATCCCCAGCGCCCGATTTTGATGTTTTTTCGATGATGTCGCTATATATGTATGTGTATGGGTGCACACTACAACACCCAAACTACGCTTTCGATTGAGCTCCATTTTAGTGAATATGTTACAGGCTACTGCTGCAAGAACTGTATACATTTTCAGCCGACATGTTTGATTTTTTAATCCTTTTTCAACCCGTAACGATAACTAATTAACTGTTTATTAAATCTGAACTAAATTATTTTTATTTCTCACGTTTATCTTACCTCGATACAACAACTATGTTTTGCCAGAACATTATTCACGGGGAAGTATTTTTACTTTGTTTAGTAGAAAAAAGAATTTACAATGTAAAAGTGTATATTTAAAAAATTTATTATCACTTTTGTTAAAGGCAAATATATATAGGGGAGAGTTGTACAAAACCGGGTAGGCGGGTAAAACCGGGTAGTGCAGATTCCTCCATAATTTGAACTTTTGTCTATCGGTCAACACTAGGAATTGCTCGTCGAACGTCATTACGGCATTTGTAGTTGAACGAAACCCAACTGTGTGCGGTTATTTTTTTTATGAAGGATTTTGTTTGAATTAGTCATAGAAATTGTTTCATTTGATTCTATGTTTTACGCATATATTAACTGTTTATCAGCATATTAAATATTGGTAAATAATATTTCAAATTCTTTGCTTTCCTGTTAGTATTTTGACAGTTTGTTTATCTTTTAATATAGGCCTGAGAGCAATGTTGCCATGTTTTTAAATCTGTGTCATATTGGAGTAAATCCGGATACTTAATAGTGGGTCAAAACCGGGTATACCCGGTTTTGTACTGCACTCATGAAGTGATTTTTTAGGTTAATAAATTAGCATGAAGCTGTAAATTGCAATTTAATGCTGTTATGTACCGTTAATCTCTTGATGTGTCATCCATGTCACTTCTAATCTTTTACTACAAACAAGAGGTGAAGAAGTGGTTACTTTCTAATCCTGGGCGATCTATAAGAATTTACTAAACTGGAAAATTGTTCAATGCATTTTTCAGAGCAGCATTTGCAATTACTCCAATCAGACTGTTTGACAAAACAGGGATTTTCCCCTACAAGAACGATGTTCTTCCGGGCCATCTTTTTTTCTCCTTCGGAAATGACAGAGAAACGCATAAAAGTCAGTGATAACACACCTTGGTCTACTCAGCCATAGGCTGGAATATCTGCAGCAATATATATTTCTGAAACATCACAGGATAATGAAACTTATCTTTCCACAAATAAAAGTGTTGACATCACACATCCAGAAGTTGACAATATCTAGCCTTTTCCTTCGACATCTCAGATTGTGTAACCCAGCAATCTGCGTTTTCAATTTTACCTAAAATGTCATTACCCCTCCCGGGAAGACTTTAGGATTGTGAAAAGAGCTGGCAAATGAAAGGGAAAACTCTTATTTTGACTTATTTGCCCTATTAATTAGAACTGAAAACAGATATTAAAGATAAAGTAGCCTAACGGCATGCAAAACGAAAACGGGAGATTCATAAAAAGAAAAAAGACATTGAGAGTCAACAGAAAAAGAAACAAAAAAATGTTGAGGAGAAATCCTCAGAAGATGAAGAAGATAATGAAGCCTGAAAGTTTTGCAATGAACTTTAGTCCAATTCAAAATCCAAAAAAAGGTTGGATACAGTGTTTGAAATGCCACAGATCGCACACGAATCATGTAGTATGAAGAAGAATATGACAACAAATTCACTTGTGATTTTAGCAGTTAAAACAACTCTAAGACTTACAGTGTAAAATAGGTAGACTTAATTCTTCAATACAGAAAATTTGCTACAGATTTAGTTTTGACTCATGGGAGAACACATGTGCAATTTCGTTATGTTAAAAATAACAAAAATGCATTTCTTTATTACATTAATCAAGAATTTTTTTGACAAAAGTGAGTTTCAAGGAGTTTTAAATGGATACCCTGTTTTACCCAACCTGTGGGGTAAAACCGGATTTTTGCATATGTTTGACAAAAGCTATTTTTTATATAATCAATTATATTTTTCATTGAAAAGAATAAGTTTTATTATAGCCGAAGGTTCATTTGATATTAAAAACGTAGTTCAGAGTTTGTTTTCCCATTTGATTGCATTTGAGAACAAGAAACATTTATGGTGCCCGATTTTGCCCCACCTTCCCCTATATATCTACACTTAAAAAATAAGATTAAGTACTTTTCAAAAATATGCCAAAATATACTAGAATGACCTCTTTTTTGTGAAAAAAATGCATTGTAATTCTCACACACTTGAACTAATTGTTGTCAGGATTGCTGATATTTGACGCTAACATTGGCTGCGAATCCAATTTACGCGAGATTAGCTCATTGAAGTATTTTAATAGGATAAATTGCATATGTTGCGTTACATATTTTTTCAGTTATTTTTGGATTACCTAGTACCTGAATCTAAAGTATTTTATAAAGTGTTCGGAAAGTCGGATGAAGTCGCTCCGGATTTTTTCCCCTCTCTTTAAGCGTTATTTCGTCTAGAGCAGTGGTTCCCAAAATGAGGCGTACACCCCATCAGGGGCAATTTGAGTTATTAGGAGGGCAATTCTAAATTTTTAATTCAGACATTCGCTATCAATTTCTTTGTCTTTTTTTTTTTTTTTTTTTTTTTTCTATGTTTGGTTGGGGAGAAAGAAGTTATCGTACACTAAAAATGAAGGGAATACAAGCAAAATTTAAAAAATCAATTTTGTAGAAAAAAGACTTTGCAATATAAAAGAGTATATTTTTAAAATTTATGAACACTTTTGTTAAAGGCAAATATATATATATATATCTACATTTAAAAAATCAGATTAAGTACTTTTGAAAAATGTGCCAAAATAGACTAGAATTGCCCTTTTTGTAGAAAAAAGATTTTACAATATAAAAGAGTATATTTTTTAAATTTATGATCACTTTTGTTAAAGGCAAGAAAAAATATATACAGTGAAACCTTTCTAAGGAGACCACCCTTTAGACCATAAAAAATTTGTGTTTCAGAGAGGTGGTCTCTGAATAGAGGTGATGAGTAAAGCAAAGTTTCATGAAATACTTACTACCAAGAAAAAAAAAAATCTTATTGAATTAGTTTATTATATTTCATGTCCATGTCCATGCAGCTTTAAAGAAAGAACTACTAATTGCAGTTTGCTTTGATTTTAACAAATTCACATTAACAATTTTTCTCACTTTGCTTCCAAAGTTAACACAATTCTCTTAGACGTCATCTAAATTGGTATACTGAGCGCACAGCAAGAAAAAAACGATATGCACTTCGATGCGAACTTCCACTGTTAAACAAAATCGAGGTGATAACAACATGCAGCAATCTTTCCAAGAAATGCAACAGAATTGAGATAAACTAGAATCTGGACCACCCCTTACTCTCCCTCTTGAAAAAGACTCCTGCACTTTACAGATGCCTGTTACTCGACCAATTCGAGCAAAGGGGACAATAGTCCTTCGGCCACCAACACCAACTATCTCTCCGTAACCGTAGTGACATTAAACGCGGTAATATAGACGGGTTGCACATGACGTCACATGTCTGAAATCGCTTTATATGGCGCCCAAATATAAGGTGAATATGGTGCTCTCCATTTGATTTTTTAGACTTATTTGCACTATAATAATAATAATAAGGAAGCTCTAAATTAAAGAGAAAGATAGCACGTGCTTTTAACGGCAAACGGGGAGTTCTGTGCTCCACGTGTGTGCTCCAGAAGCTATAGTATCAGTTAGAGCTTCTAAATACACAGGCTGGCTCGTCCGTTTGCCATAGCATTCCCAGGTGGGAACATGTTGGCGCCAGATTGACCTATTTGGCACATTTATCGCTGTCTTCATTGCTTCTCTGAATTTATCAAATAGTACGCTATTGAATGAAAGCTTCGAATAAATTTCAAATTTTAAAATTAGTAATAATTTACTTTTAGAGAATACATAAATGAAATCTGATGTTTGTAAGTACTTTGTTGAAAAGGATGTGTGTATGGCGAGGGAGGGAGGGGGGACTAAAGAACTCAATTTCAATTAAATTTATATTTTAGGATTATCAATAAATAATAAAATGTCTATAAAAAATAATTGCTTTAACTATTTATTAATAAAGTCATAAAATCAATATATATATATATATATATATATATTCGGAATTTTTAAGATTGTATGTATAAGGTTTTCAATAGTAATTTCCAGAAAATTACGATTGTTAAATCGAAACAGGGGGGGGGGGGGTAAGGGAGTATTTGATAATTTGATATAAAAAAAAAAAGTAGCAGATAAAGGAAACTGCATCAGTATTTACTAAACATCTACCCGAATCCGAATTCTTTTGAATAGCTCATGTACCGTTAAAATAATAATAATAAATAATAATAAATAATAATAATAAATAATAATAATAAATAATAATAATAATAACTGAATGCGGAGGAATTGAACCCCTTCCTTTTTTTTCTACGTCCTGAAAGAAAAATTGCCTTACATCTTTAATTAATATTTCATTTATTAAAATTATTATTTATTAATATTCATTTTGCTAGTGGATCCAGTGCTGAATTTACAATCTGACATCCCTACCCCCAACCCGCTGGAAGATTACAAATTTGATCTTTAATTATAGTCTAGAAGGGCACCCCTCTTCGGAATTTCAGCTTCAGAAATCCCTCCCGAAAAAATAATCGAAACTAAGTTTATTTCTTAAAGAGGGTAGGGAGAGAGAAATTATTATTATTTTTCAATAGAACCATTTTTTATCATTAATACCTGACTTTTGACCACGGCTCCGCTCACACAGGGTGTAAGTTTTGCAGTTCAAAATGAGAATTTTACATATATTTTTTTTTTCTTTTTCTTCATAATTTATTTAACTACTAAGGCAACCATCTAAATCCGTTCAGTAGAACTTTTTTAACTATATTCGCTTGTATTTGAAAATGTATTATTTTATTTTTCCATATGTTGGAGAGTTAAAATGATGAAGATTATGCTTGCAGGATATCAACAGCAATTTATTAGCGTAAGAAAATGTATTTTCTAAATGTACATTCATCCTCCAAAAATATTTTAATGTTTTTTTTTTGTTTTTTTTTTCCTTTTTGTATTTATAATATAGTATATTGTAGCGCCACATAAAAAATCAAAAGTGTGCACTTTTGATTGTCCTTAAGAAGTTGGCAATGTAATAAAATAAATATTATAATTAATTTCTGATGCTAACAATGAACAAAATGAAATTAACTGAACAAAAAATACTATTAAAAAAAAAATATATATATATATATATATATATATATATATTTTATATAGTTTTTAAAAACTTCTATAAAGTAAAATTGTTTAAAAAAAGTTTTCATGGGTAGCAAGTTTTCATTACTTTAACAATCTGAAACTGTTCTTTTCTAAGACGAAAATGTAATGAGACTCAGGGGTCGAACCAGCAAAATTTGAGGCCTATTTAGGGTCCCTTCACAAAAATCTATTTAATAAAACAGGTCCCCTCACAAAGATGAATTTAACAAAATGGACCCCTTTATAAACATAAATTTAATAAAATAGGGCCCCTTCACAAAACTCCTTTTAATGAAACAGGTCCCTTCACAAAATTCTTTTTTAATAAAATAGGCCCTTTGACAAAATCCCTTTCCATAAAAACTTACTTCTATTTATAATTTTTATTTTGTTAGGTTTTAAAATCTGTGATTTGTAAATAAAACCAGTTCACCAGAAACAAAAATTTTAGCAAAATGGTTTAAAGAAGTTTTTGTTAATAAATGCTTAGTTCGAATTTGAGTAACTCGATTTCAACTTTCATTACAAAATATTATTTTTCACAAAATTATAATAAAATTCACAAAAAAAACTTTTACTTTTCACAAAATGGGCACCAGGAAATAAACCTGCATCGACCTCTGAGATTTCATAGTATGGAAGTATCCTTTGATATTTTTTAAAACAATTTTATATCTGAAAGTTACAAGCTGCCAACTTGTATGGATTTTTGCTACCACTAAAATTTAACAGAAATTTCTGCCTTAGTTCATTATCAAAATTCACTGCGATTCGGGGATTGAATGAGGCAAAATTTTCTATTAAATTTTAGTGGTAGCAGAAATCCGTACAAGTTGGCATCTATGCAGTAAAGATACGCTTTATTTCTTTGTAATACTGACTTACGAAAATTGTTAAAAATATTTATTTATATATTTTTAAATATTACTGTCTTATGATGAAATATTAACAATAAAATCATCTTAAGCAAATTTGGAGAATTTTTTTCAAAAACTTAAAATAGAATCCATATTTTTGTGAAAAAAAAAAAAAAAAAAAAAAAAATATTGTAAAATTTCCCTGAAAAATTCTATTTCACATTAGTTCTTTAGCTATTTTTTTTTTTTTCAAAAATCTCATAAATTCCATCACATGTTAATATTTTGAGGTATCGTTATTAATTATCCAAAAAAATTAAAGTAGCTTCCCATATAATTTCACTCTATTTTCGTCCGATAATATAAAAAATCGCAAATCGCATCAAAATCAATTGTTTTCCCGAAAATGAACTAGATGGCGCTGTACTTTTAAAATGTGTCCTTATCGCCAAAATTGGCGAAGAAAAAAAATTCACGAAGAATATAATCTACAATTAATATTAAAATTTGGTCATTTTTTATGTTTATAGGGGAATTGAAGCATGCAGTAATCCTTTATTGAATGATTTCAACAATTAATATCAGAAAAACTACCGATAATTAAGCTTTTAAAGCTAAAAATAGACAGAAACTAATTCAACGCTATTGAGATACATTACGCGAAGCAGTCCGTCAGGGATGAAAATGCCTGACGAGCCAGCTCATCTATTTAGTAGCCTTAGTATCAGTCGTTGCTAATAGCAACGTGACGTCAATGCAAGGGGTCTATACTAGAACCAGTTTTTTTCCTCCAAAACGAAGGGGAAGAGATATTACCTGGATTCGCCAGGTCTGAAGAAGTAGACTTAGCTGCGCGTATTTTTTGGAGAGAAATGGAATTTCGAGATTTCCTGCAAAGGAAAGTAATCCTACTCTTCGACTGAAAAGTGGTCTTTCAAGGAGGGAGACGGGAAATAATAGTCCTTTAATGAAGGAAAATTAACATTCAGCCTAAAGCCAAAAATTCTAGACTATAAATAAATGGTCTTTATGAGAGGTGGTCTCCTTATAGAGGTGGTCTTTCAGGGAGGTTTCACTGTATATACATTTAAAAAATCAGATTAAGTACTTTTGAAAAATGTGCCAAAATATACTAGAATGACCCTTTTTTGGTGAAAAAAAGCATTGTAATTCTCACACACTTGAACCGATTGTTGTCAGGATTGCTCATATTTGCCGCTAACTTTGGCTGCGAATCCAATTTACGCAAGATTAGCTCTATAATTGAGGTATTTTAATAGTAATTAATAAAATTATAATTAAATGTTTAATTGAATTAAAAAAAATTCCCAAACAAAAGTTTAAAACAGACTTATACCAGAATAATTATATTTAAAATTGAAAAAAATTTTTGACATCCTTTTCACAGTATTGAAATTTGTTATAGTTGTCGTGTTATTATTGTATTTTATAATTTACGTTTTTATTATTTACTAGCAAACCCCGCGGCTTTGCTCGTGTAATAGTTGAAATATGCCAAGTGATATTTGCATGACGATTTTTTATTAGAAGAACACTTTAAAATAATTCAAAAATTACAAATTAAGCCACAGTTTGACTAAACTTCATTATAAAAGTGCAATAGACAGAAATGAGATTTTAATTAATAAGAAGAACTAAAACTAATTCCAGTTAAATGATAATTTAGAAAGTATTTTGAGGCTTTTATGCTCATTTCATACGCTCATTTCAGTATTCATTTGAAGTTTTGAATTTCTTAGAAACCATCTTAACACATCTGCATCCTAAAATTAACCATAATGTCAAATTCCAAGCTTCTTGTCTAACAGTCTACCACCTTTCTGGTGTTAGTGGCACCAACATAAAATGTCGAAACAGAGTTGAAATAGAATGTCTCGAAAAATGTTGAACCAGAGACTGTCACTATTAATTTGCACACATTAACCTTGGAACCGGTTGGTATTTCCTAATATTCTATAGAAAACGGAATTTAGATGTTTTTAAAGGCTTTCTTGTTGTTCCTGCCAACCAGATGGTAGTGACACCGGCATTAAATATAGCCCGTATAGGATCAGGGACTATGACTCTTGATTTGTATCCAATAACTTCTGTAATCGGTTTATTATTTACTGAGATTCCATAGAAATCATAATTTGGGACTCTTTTAGAATGCTTTTCGTTCCTTCCCTTCGCTTCCCCCTTTTTAATTTCGAATTTATTTTCGACTGTTCTTAGAGGACATTTATGTTTTATAAGTTACTACCGTGCTATATTTAAAGTTTCTAGCCTCTTCAGTACTGCAGAATCGCAATTTAGAAAGTTTTTTGCTCCTGGAACACTCGACATAAAATATAGCTTATGTTTGAGCCAGTTCTATCACCATCAATTCGCAACCATTATGTTTGAAATCGGTTTCGTATTTCATACGATTGCATAAAAATCGTAATTTAGAACGCTTATAGAACGCTTTTCGCTCACTTCATCCTTTTAAATTTGGAATTTTCTTTTGACAATTCTTAGAATGCATCTGCATCTTTGAAGTAATTACCATTCCAAATTTAAAATGTTGGACTCCCCCCCCCCCCTCAGTAACACAAAATACGCAATTGAGAACATTTTTTGCTCCTGTAAGCCCCAGGTGGTAGTGACAACAACGTAAAATATAGGCTATGTTGGAGCGGGTACTGTCACCATCAATTTTATACCTTTACTTCTGAAATCGGTTTATATTTCCTGAGATTGTGTAGAAATCGCAATTTAGAACGTTTTTTAGAATGTTTTTCGTCCCTTTTCACCTTTTTTAAACTCCGAATTATTTAGGAAATGTTCTTAGAGATCATTTATATCTTATAAATAAATACCATGCCTAGTTTCAAGTTGCTAGCCCCTGCAGTATTAAAAAAACGCAATTTAGATCGTTTTTTGCTCCTGCACCCACTTTGGGGTAGTGGCATCGACATGAAATACAGCCTATGTTGGAGCGAGGGCTGTCACCATCGTTTTCACACCATTATTTTTTTAAACGGTTCGGTACTTCCTGAGATTGCGTAGAAATCGCAATTTAGAAAGTTTTATGGAACACTTTTCGCTCATTTTCACCCTTTTTAAATTTCGATTTTTTGGAAATGTTCTTAGAGATCATATGTATTTTATAAACAACTGCTCTGCCTAATTTCAGGATTCTAGAGGCCCTTGAGTAACACAAAAATCGTAATTTAGAACTTTTTTGCTTCTGCAACCACTAGGTGGTAGTGACACCGACATGTCCACCGCCTATGTTGGAGCAAGGCTGTCATCATCAATTTGCAACTATTACTTTTGAAATAGGTTGGGTACTTTCTGAGATTGCGTAGAAATTGCCATTTAGAACGTTTTTTAGAACTCTTTTCGCGCATTTTCGCCCTTTTAAATTTCAATTTTTTTTTAAAAATGGTCTTAGAGATCACTTATATCTTATAAGTAACTACCATTTCAAATTCCATGTATCTGGGCCCTTCAGTAACACAAAAATCGCAATTTCGAACGTTTTTTTGCTCCTGCACCCCCTTTAGGGGTAATGGCACCGACATAAAATGTAGCCTATATTGGAGCAAGAGTTGTCACCATCATTTTGACACCATTATTTTTTAATCGGTTTGGTACTTCTTGAGATAGCGTAAAAATCGCCATTTAGAATGTTTTTAGAACGCTTTTTTAGCATTTTCACCCCTTTTTAATTTCGAATTTTTTAAGAAATATTCTTAGATATCATTTATATCTAATAAGTAACTACAATGCCATATTCCATGTATTTGGACCCTTCAGTAACGCCAAATTTGCAATTTGAACGTTTTTTTGCTCCTGCACCCCCTTTAGGGGTGGTGGCACCGACATAAAATGTAGCCTACGTTGAAGCAAGGGTTGTCACCATCATTTTGACACCATTATTTTTGAAATCGGTTTGGTACTTCCTAAAATTGCGTAAAAATCGCCATTTAGAACGTTTTTTAGAACGCTTTTCACGCATTTTCACCCCTTTTTAATTTCGATTCTTTTAAGAAATGTCCTTAGAGATCATTAGTATCTTATAAGTAACTACCATTCCAAATTTCATGTTTCTAGGTCCTTCAGTAACACAAAAATCGCATTTTTTGAACGTTTTTTGCTCCTGCACCCCCTTTTGGCCAGTGGCACGGCCATAAGATATAGCCTATGTTCTAAGTTGGACTAACACAATCATTTTGATACCATTACTTTTGGAATCGGTTCGGTAGTTCCAGAGTTTACCTTCTACAAATAAACAATTTGTACCTCTTTTTAATATTAGTATAGATATAGATTGAATGAATTTTCTACTTTTATTCGCTCTGCTATATATCACACGAAGAATTATTTTACGCGTGAAACTACTTAAAAGTATAGATAAATCTGACGGTCTTGAACACATTTAACCTATAAAATACATGAAATAAACGAGGTATTACTAACTTTATCATTTTTTTTAAAATATTAAATATCATTAGAAAGAAATGGGTAGATAGTAAATATCTGTGACTCTACTACAGGCATTCTACACAGTAAATTACATGATGGCATATACATTTTAAACTTTAAAATCAAATAATACACTGCTCAAAAAAATTAGGGGAGCAAGCAAAAAAGGTGAAAAGAACAGTGCAAGACAACCATGTATGGGTATAAAATGGATAGTACATGTGTATCAATGCGCAATACAGAAAAAAAGACATAAAAATTTTTAAGGGAGCTTTTATTCTTTGAAAAGATGGAAAGAACATGAAAAGATGGTTTGGGGCAACAATTTGGTTTTATGTAAATGATAGAAAAAGTATTGTTTAGAAATGATGCAAGATTTTTAATATGGCGTGTGGTCTCCTCGAACAGCCAAGACTGCTACACACCTGTTTTCCATGGATGCGATGAGGTTATCGATAAGACTTTGGGGAATACTGTTCCACTGCCCAAGAATTGCAATCTCCAAGTCCCGGACACTAAAAGGAGGCCTCAGTCTCGCAGCAATGCGTCGTCTGAGTATGTCCCAAACATGCTCGATTGGATTTAGGTCAGGAGAGCATGCTGGTCATTCCATACGCTGTATTGTTTTAGCTTCAAGCATGTTTTCCACAAGACGAACTGTATGAAGGCTGTCATTATCATGCATGGAAAAAAAGAAATCACTAATTGCTGCAACATAAAATACGACATGAGGTCTCAGTATCTCGTCTGTATAACTTCGGACCGTAAAAGTGCCATTCCGAATGATATGCAGGCCCTTACGTCCACCTATGCTGATTTCAGTCCATAGCATCAACCCACCTCGTCTGTAATGTGATCTTTCACGAACGAATGTGGGATTATTTTGAGTGTCTCTTTCTCTCCATGCCAAAAAACATCAGATGTCACATCCAGACTGAATCGGGACTCGTCTGTAAACAGAATTTGATTTACAACGTTGCCTCCAAATTCGATATTCAGTTGCCCACCTTCTTTGGGCCGCACAGTTGCCTGAGATCAACGGAATGCAGACCTTTTGCTTACGTGCATAGAGACCACCCTAATGAAACGTATTTTAGACTGTTTGGCTGGACACTCTTCGTCCTGTGGCCAAGAACAACCGTGTTTGCAGCAGAGTAGCATTGCCCGTTCCGACCCGACGAGCTGTTAACAGGATACATCGGCCATCAGTTTCTGTAGTAGCACATGGCCGAACTTGCCCTTGTCAGTGTCTACCATTCCATGTGCATTGGAATCAATTCCACAGTCTTGCATTGACACTTCTTGCGACCCCAACAGCGTCCGCTACACTTCGTTGTGTTTCCCCAGATTCGACTGTTCCGACAACACGCCAAGCCATGGATTCCGGTAAATCACATTGTTGTGACATTATGAAGTCACCTTTTCTCAAAACACAAGCTGAGTAATTGAATTTTACACCTGAGACCGTGAAACAGATGTTTCTGAAAAATCTCGATTTTTGCACTTATCTCCTTTTTCTAGTTTTTGACGTCATAAACTTTAATTTGCATGTGAAATTTTCCTTATTTGTTTTCTACTACGCTTTAAATTATCGATGTTTTAATTTACGTTACTTCGTGTTGTAAATAGTTGCGTAATTTTGTTACCATGTGCTCCCCTAATTGTTTTGAGCAGTGTATATTGAAGATAATTAACGATATTGAGAAATGAAAAACAGAGAAAATGTGATGAGGAATAAGGTCTACTTAATGTTTAATATATAAATATGATAATTTTGAAATGCTTCCTTTGTATTGTGTTATCCCAATAAATAAAATATAGCGTCCAAAGCTTTTCCACCAACTCTTAATAAGTTACAAAAATGAATTATAAAATGTGTGATTATCTAAACAATTTTAATGCTAAATCTAAGTCTCTTTTCAAGATATTTAAAAAGACAGACCTATAACACTTTCTTTAACATTGTGGGAAATTGGAAAAATTGAGAAATCCGGCTCTTTGCAAAAAGCCTAGGCTCTTTGCAAAGAGCCGGGCTAATTGGAGAATCCATCTCCCTTCTTCCAAATAGCCTGATATTTTTCAGGCTTATTGCAAAGAGCCTAGAAAGCGTTAGGCTAATTGAAAAAGGACCACTTATTATCCGATCAGGGTGATATTTTTAGGTCACAGGTTATCAAAGTCTGAGAGCTTATGTGCCCGCCGATTCTGTATGTACGTGTGTACGTACGTACGTACGTATGTACGTAACACGATAACTCTTGATAGAAATATCCGATTTGCTTCAAATTTCTTTTTCTAGGTTCATTCTGATAAGGTGCTTCCCTGATTAGTTTTTGGGGTTCATTGGTTAAGGATAAAGGGGGAAAAGGGGGTCTAGTCCCCCCCCTTTATTTATATAAATGGGTTTTTCATGGAGAAATATTCGATTTGCTCCAAATTTGATATACCGGTTTATTGTGTTAAGGAGCTTCCCTGATTAGATTTGGAAGCTCATTATTTAAGTATAAAGGGGGGAAAGGGGGGCTACCCCCCTTAATTTAGATAAATCGGTTTTTCATGATGAATTATTCGATTTGCTCCAAATTTGGTATACCGGTGTATTAAGTTAAGGAGCTGCTTTGATTAGATTTGGAGGTTCATTAGTTACATATAAAGGGAGGAAAGGGGGGCTATCCCCCCCGTAATTTAGATAAATGGGTTTTTCATGCAGAAATATGCGATTTGCAATAAATTTGGTATACCGGTTAATTATGTTAAGCAGCTTCCCTGATTACATTTGGAAGATCATTATTATGTATAAAGGGGGGAAAGGGGGGCAATTGCCTCTCCCCTTAATTTAGATAAATGCGTTTTTCATGTAGAATTAATCGATTAGCTCAAATTTGGTATACTGGTTTATTATGTTTAGGAGATGGCTTGATTAGATTTGGAGGTTCATTAGTTAAATATAAAGGGAGGAAAGGGAGCTACCCCCCCCCCCCCCTTAATTTAGGTAAATGGGTTTTTAATGCAAAATTATTCGATTTGCTCAAAATTTGGTATACCGGTTTATTATGTTAAGGAGCTTCCCTGATTAGATTTGGAAGTTCATTAGTTAAGTATAAAGGGAGGAAAGGGGGGGCTAGACCCGTCCCCCTTAATTTAGATAAATGGGTTTTTCATGCAGAGTTATTCGATTTGCTCCAAATTTCGTATACCGGTTTATTATGTTAAGGAGCTGCCTTGATTAGATTTGGAGATTTATTGGTTAAGTATAAAGGAGGGACAGGGGCTAGTGTCCCCTTAATTTAGATAAATGGGTTTTTCATACAGAATTATTCGATTTGCTTCAAATTTGATATACCAGTTTATTACGATATGGCTTCCTTCATTTGATTTGGAGGTTCATTGGTTAAGTATAAAAGGGGAAAAAGGGGGGCAAATGCCCCTCCCCTTAATTTAGATAAATGAGTTTTCATGCAGAATTATCTGATTTCGTTTAATTTTTTTTCAACCGGATCGGAACTTGAAGGTTCCATTTGAAGTCAACACGAAAACCAACCACAACCAGGTTTCGGATTGAGTTCAGTTAGAACTTTCAGGTTCGGATCGGGTTGCCGGTAGACGGAGATTATTTTGTCTGGCTTGCATCGGGTTATAGTTCTTTGGAATTTTTTTGTCGGTTAAGATTTGGTTTGGGACGGGTTTCAGGTTGACTTCGAATGGAATTTTTAGGTTCTGGCAGCGTTGCGTGTCCACGGAAACTAATTTGTCTTGTTCGGATCCGGTTATGGATCATTGGAATATTTTTGTCGGTTATCAGATTTGGTTCGAGATTTCGGGTTTTTTTCAAATGGAACTCTCAGGTTCGGGTCGGGTTGCATGTAGACTGAAATTATTTTGTCTTGCTGGGATCGGGGTAATTTATTTTTCGGGTTTGGGTAGGGTTATGCGTTAATAAACCTAATAAAAAGAAAATTGCCCAGTTAAACTGATGGCATTGAGCACACAGGCTATTCACACTAATTGTATATTATCTGTTATTTCAAAGAATAATGCCCCTCGAAAAATAAATGAAGGTATTAGTCCCCGTTGCCCCCCCCCCCTTTCTACTTAACCAAAGAACCTCCAAATCTAATCAGGAAAGCTACTTAACATAATAAACTGGTATACCAAATTTGAAGCAAATCAGATAATTCTGCATGAAAAAAACATTTCACTAAATTAAGGTAGGGGGGGGTTGTATTAGCTCCCCCATTTCTCCCTTTATGCTGAACCAATGAACTTTCAAATCTAATCAGAAAAGCTCCTGATAAGAATGAACCTAGAAAAAAAAATTGAACTAAATTAGATAATTCTGCATGGAAACACATTTATCTAAATTAAGTGGAAGGCAATTGCCCCCTTTCCCCCCTTTTATACTTAACCAATGAACCTCCAAATCAAATGAAGGAAGCCATATCGTAATAAACTGGTATATCAAATTTGAAGCAAATCGAATAATTCTATATGAAAAACCCATTTATCTAAATTAAGGGGACACTAGCCCATGTCCCTCCTTTATACTTAACCAATAAATCTCCAAATCTAATCAAGGCAACTCCTTAACATAATAAACCGGTATACGAAATTTGGAGCAAATCGAATAACTCTGCATGAAAAATCCATTTATCTAAATTAAAGGGGGGGGGGTCTAGCCCCCCTTTCCTCCCTTTATACTTAACTAATGAACCTCCAAATCTAATCAAGCCATCTCCTTAACATAATAAACCAGTATACCAAATTTGAGCTAATCGAATAATTCTACATGGAAAACGCATTTATCTAAGTTAAGGGGACAGGCAATTTCCCCCCTTTCCCCCTTTATACATAATAATGATCTTCCAAATGTAATCAGGGAAGCTGCTTAACATAATTAACCGGTATACCAAATTTATAGCAAATCGCATATTTCTGCATGAAAAATCCATTTATCTAAATTACGGGGGGGATAGCCCCCCTTTCCTCCCTTTATATGTAACTAATGAACCTCCAAATCTAATCAAGGCAGCTCCTTAACTTAATAAACCGGTATACCAAATTTGGAGCAAATCGAATAATTCATCATGAAAAACCGATTTATATAAATTAAGGGGGTAGCCCCCCATTCCCCCTTTATACTTAAATAATGAGCTTCCAAATCTAATCAGGGAAGCTCCTTAACACAATAAACCGGTATACCAAATTTGGAGCAAATCGGATATTTCTGCATGAAAAACCCATTTATATAAATTAAGGGGGGGGCTAGCCCCCCTTTCCCCCGTTTATCCTTAACCAATGAACCCCAAAAAATAATCAGGGAAGCCCCTTATCAGAATGAACCTAGAAAAAAAATTGAAGCAAATCGGATATTTCTATCAAGAGTTATCGCGTTACGTACATACATACGTACCTACGTACACACGTACATACAGAATCGGCGGGCACATAAGCTCTCAGGTTTTCATAGCCTGTGAGCTAAAAATATCACCCTGATCGGATAATAAGTGGTCATTTTTCACTTAGCCTAACGCTTTCTAGGCTCTTTGCAATAAGCCTGAAAAATATCAGGCTAATTGGAAAAAGGGAGGTGGATTCTCCAATTAGCCCGGCCCTTTGCAAACAGCCTAGGCTGTTTGCAAAGAGCGGATTTCTCAATTAGCCTACGACATATATATATATTAACAAATACAGTTCCCCCCAACACACTTAACTTGGATACCAAAAACATAGTAAAAAACAGCAAAAATTGAATAACAGAAATGAAAATATTTATATCTACCAGCTTTTATGTATAAATGATAGTCCCTTGTACTATCTTACGAGTATTAATATTTAAGAAAAAAAGAAAAATGTGGATATCGATAAAAATAATTGAAAAGCTTATATATATTGAATTACTTTATCAAGGGTACAGAATTCAAATATATAAGCAAAGAAGTCGTTTTCTGTAGCGAAAAAAGCTAAAAGCTGAAAAATAATTTTCCCTTGTACCCAAACGACTACATGACCAAAAGAATAGATGCAAGATTAAAAGAGAATAATATTAAATACCATGAAATGGAAAAATCAATACATCATATTAAATAATTTATATCAATGAAATATAGTAATATTACACAGATTACCCAATATAACTCCATTTTAATTTAATCCAAATACACACCTGCACATGTTATCCATTATCGCTATAACTTTAAGGTTATTTTTGCAGTTAAGTTAACACAGATATTAATACCTAATGGTTGCAGTTAATCCATTTTGAAATACCTCGATAAATGCAATTAATTAATATAAATAGAAAATCATTACAATATTAGTATTTAAAATACCTATTAACACTTTTAAATTTACTTAACTAAACTAAAAAATTCCCAAATCTATTAATTTACATTATCGCTATTAACTAGCATTAGTGCCACCTAGTGTTGAAAGAAAAATGAAAGAATATTACACTAATCATAGCCATAAGCATAATATAAACCAATTGTTGGTGCTGCCATCTATTATGCAAAAATAAAAGTATTTTGATCTAATTACATTACTTCGTATATATATATATATATATAAAGATGTATAGCCTCATTGCATTTATAGAACTGTGTTAAAAACACATTTGTGACAGAAGATTCACTTCTTTGATAAGTTAAAAAATGTGAAATGAATAGTCATTATTAACGTTATATTACGCTTCCGCCATGTGAATAGATTTCACTTTTTAAGTAATAAGTTACATAATTTACAGAATGAGGGGGGGGGGGGGGGGTGCATGGTTATTTTAGGGATGCTTTGGTGGGGCGTGACCAATAAAAGGTTGGAAACCACTGGTCTAGAGGTCTGCACGGGCAAAATTTTCCGTGCCGGACATGTCAGAATCAAATTCAATGAAACCAGGACCGACCTCACACAGTTTCTGCAAAAAATGCAGATATATTTTAGCTAATATTATCATAGAATTAAAATTCTTTTATAAAATATTGCATATTTATCTAAAAATTTTAAAATACAGGATTTTTTAGATTATATTTTCGAAAGCCATGGAATTTGGAATGATAAAATTAATGAGCATTTAGACAATCCTTTAAATGAAGACGCTGTAAAAGATTTAATGTAGCTTAAAAGGGATTAAAAATATATATAAAATCATAATTTTGTACTTTATCAAGCGGAAAAAGTAGCTTTTTTTTTAAATCTCTCTTTATTAAATCAAAGAATATTTTTAAGGATTCCGTTACAAACTTCACAAAATCACTAATACTTTTATAATAATATAAAAAAAAAACTAAACACAAATTTAATAATAATAATGGACATGGACTTTCGGCCAAATCCAGACCTATACAGCCTTCTAATTTTGGCCTGTCGTGGATAATCAAAGAATTGCGATTGCATAACAGAAATCCATATTGTAACACCGTCGATAAGAAAAATATCAGTGAAGGCAAAAGACATTGGCAAATTCCCTTCAAGCAGAATCACCACACGAAATACAAATATATGCATAAAAAAAAAACAAAAAAAAAACAAGGTTTGAAAATTTATAGCTAATTAAAATTTTCAAAATGTATGCAAGAAAAAGGTTGAGAATCTGAAAATGCCGGAATTCAGAACAGCTGTTGTCGTTAAGCAAAAATTTCTTCGAATTATTTATGAAATCTGTTTGACAAATTGGTCGCGAAACAGAAATCGCAAAATCAAATTTTAAAGAGCATTTCAAGAGGACATAGTAATTCAAAAGCTACTTATTACCAGATTAATGAATATTCATAAAAGAAATAAATACAGATTTTAATAAATTAATTAAATAATGAATATAAAAAATAAATTTAACTGCTATTAAGAAACGGAAATCGGGAAAATATCCTTTTTTCCGATACTTTGTATAACAGTTTCATAAATAATCTTCTTAATTTTATTCGTTCTATATTATTTTCTCAATCATTGATAAAATTCTAATATATTAAACTTCCTTCTTCTGCTGGAATAATAAAGAAAAGAAAATAGAAAAGAAAAGAGTAATTTATGCAAACGAATTTATTGGTTAAAACAAATTCTTTTCTTTTTTCCCATTTGCCGCATGTTATTTTTCTTTATAAAGACTTCCTACGGAAATCGAATATTAATTTGAATTTAAATCAGTTTTAAGTAATAAAAGGGAGTCGGAAATTAATAAATAACATTAGCTTTAAATAAAATTTAGAAATTTCCTCTTATTTAAATTCAACACTTTCAAAAGAAAATCAAGCTTCATTAAAATGTTCTAAATTTGATGCGACGTAAATTAGTTGTTATATGGCTTATGCGAAAGGTACATCTTTGAAAAAACTTTATGCTAATATCTTGAGAAGTATTATAATATTTGTGGGATTAGAGAAGATATCAAAAGAAAGAATTGAAAAAACAGTAAAAAAGAAAAGTTAACTAATTGTGCGAAAAAAAATTTTTTTTTTCTAATTCTTAAATGAAATTTTTTTAAATCATAACCGCGGCAATCAATATAAAAATACATTTTTTAAAAATAGAAACTTCATTTAATAAAGTGTCGGGACGATTTGTTCACCTATAAATCTTTAAAATAAGATGAAAGAAAGCAGTTTGAAAAAATGCATGAAATTATAAAATCTGTTAATAATGTTATAAATAATATTATTTTTAATAAAAACATAATAACCAGGGCTGCGGAGTCGGAGTCGGAATTAGGCCCATTTTTGAGAGAAAGAGTCGGAGTCGGATCTGTTAAAATTCCTGGAGTCGGAGTCGTCCATTTTACAAGCAGGGCTGCGGACTCGGAGTCGGTCCCATTTTTGAGCGAAAGAGTCGGAGTCGGAGTTGGATCTGTTAAAATTCCTGGAGTCGGAGTCGTCCATTTTACAAGCAAGGGCTGCGGACTCGGAGTCGGTCCCATTTTTGAGCGAAAGAGTCGGAGTCGGAGTTGGATCTGTTAAAATTCCCAGAGTCAAAGTCGGAGTCGGAGTCCTCCATTTTTCCCACCGACTCTGCAGCCCTGATAATAACAATGTTCATCATAAACTTCATTTGTAATTGCATTTATACTGTTCACTGCTTTAAAATTTAATATGGGGTACTAGATTCACATCAGTAAACTAACATAAATAAGTAACATACGAGTAGAGTAATAAATTATTAAATAACGTTAAATAAACTTTACGATATATTTTAGAAATATAATTATTAAAAAGGAAGCACTTTACGTACAATTAAAAAAACTTATAGAATTAAGTATTATTAAGTATTATTTTTTTTTTCTATAATTATTATCATTTTAATATAGTAATCGCTTTCAAAACGTACGCAAATAGCGATTATAAATATCCTGAATGCCTATTGATATAAGGAATCAAAAAACATACACTGTAACGATTCATTTAAATTACTAATGACTGTCCGACTATTTGATTGTAAAATAGAAATCTCAAACTCAAATATTCATTACACTTTAAAGGTAACAAGACTCTAAAGTTATCATCTCAGTATTAATAAGCTGTTCCATATATTCCGTCGTATAACAGGAATCGCAAATTCAAATATTCTTTGCACTTTAAAAGGAACAAAAGTCTGAAGTTACCGTCTGAACATTAATAAGTTCCGTAAATTCCGTCGTATAACAGGAGGTTTCAACTCGTGTGCAATTGTACGAGTTACATAGACTATTAGATTTATCATCTGTGGCTGATTAACAGAAAAATGCCTTAAAATTGATGTATTAGTTTGTAATTAAGTTCTAAAAATATTATAATGTTGTTTTGCCATCGGAAACACCCTTGTGAACGTAATCAAGATCCAAAAATATTAAAATGTTGTATTGCCATCGGAAACACACTTGTGTTGTAATTAAATTCGAAAAATATTAAAAGGTTGTATTGCCATCGGAAATACACCTTTATTCTAATTAAGTTCTAAAAGTGTTAAAATGTTGTATTGCCATCGGAAACACACTTGTGAACGTAATCAAGTTCCAAAAATATTAAAATGCTGTATTGCCATCGGAAACACACTTGTGTTGTAATTAAGTTCTAAAAATAATGAAATGTTGTATTGCCATCGGAAACACACTTGTGTTGTAATTAAGTTCTAAAAATGTTAAAATGTTGTATTGCCATCGGAAACACACATGTGAACGTAATCAAGTTCCAAAAATATTAAAATGTTGTATTGCCATCGGAAACACACTTGTGTTGTAATTAAGTTCTAAAAATATTAAAATGTTGTTTTGCCATCGGAAATACACCTTTCTTCTAATTAAGTTCTAAAAACGTTTAAATGTTGTATTGCCATCGGAAACACACTTGTGAACGTAATCAAGTTCCAAAAATATTAAAATGTTGTATTGCCATCGGAAACACACTTGTGTTGTAATTAAGTTCTAAAAATATTAAAATGTTGTATTGCCATCGGAAACACACTTGTGTTGTAATTAAGTTCTAAAAATGTTAAAAAGTTGTATTGCCATCGGAAACACACATGTGAACGTAATCAAGTTCTAAAAATATTAAAATGTATCCCTGTATATGATCTATATAGATTTTTAAACATACCATACAGATTTCAAAAACTTAATGTAGCTAGAAAATATACAACACATTTGAAAATTCACTTTCAGAAATGTCGTCCGAAGACTATAACGGTATATTGGTTTGTGTTGCTTTCTATATGATCTATAGATTTTTATAGACACAGCGCAGTATGCTGAAATTTAATTCAGTTGTAAAACGCATAACTGAAAACGCAATAACGACAATAACCATTCTTAAGGGGTCTTGTACCTTTTAAACGAGACGAAATTTAACGAAAAAATTCAAAGTTTGAATTAGTCTATCTTCAAAACCGTTTTATTTATCAACATAAAATTTTGGATATTGATTAAACAGATCGTGCTTTGTAATATGCTACCATTAGAAATTTGTTAGCCTTTTACAGAATTTGTGTATTGTTGAAATCAAAATCTCTCTTTTTTTTTTTACTCCACAAGTCATTGCGCATGATATCTTGAGAAAGTATCTATGGATTGTCATGAAATTTGGTAAAGATACAAAACATATATGTGTGTTTAAAATGAAGCAGTTTTAGGCCAAAATTATTTCCTTAACTATATAAAAAAAACTATTTTTGTAAAAAAAAAAATAAAAATTTTATGTTTTTAATGAATAAAAATAGTCATAACTAAAAATATTACCATTGTAGATACTTAAAAGTAGTTCATTTTAAACACACATATTTGTTTAGTATCTTCACCAAATTTCATGACAATCCATACATACTTTCTCAAGATATCATGCGCGCAATGACTTCTAGAGTAAAAAGAAGAGCTATTTTGATTCCAATAATACACAAATTGTGTAAAAGGCTAATAAATTTCTAATGGTAGCATATTACAAAGCACGATCTGTTTAATCAATATCCAAAATTCCATGTTTATACATAAACAGGTTTTAAAGATAGACTTATTCAAACTTTGAAGTTTTTTGTTAATTTTCGACGCATTTAAAAGGTACAAGACCCCTTAATATATGTCCCTTTTTTGAGCAGCTCTTATATGCATTTATTTAATTCTACAAATATCCATGTATACTAAAATCCAGTTCAGCTGAAAAATATATTGTTCAAAAAACACTTTAAGCAATTCGCAATCATAGTTGGCACTGCTTACAAATTCTTTTGTGCAGTCCCGTTTATAATTTGTAGAACTTATTCCCGTCACGTTGTATACTAAAATTTAGTTAAGATTAAAAAAGCATACCACAGCCGAAAAGGCATTTTCAGTAATTATATCGCTCAACGACAGTATTTTGATCAAATTTTGTGTGTCCCTGTAAATGAATAATAACTGTTATACACATCATATGTTATAGAAATCGTGTTGTTGTACACTTCGGTAACACATGTAAATTTCATTGTGTTTGATATAGTGTAATATCATTAAAATACATAGCAAAAAAAAATTTCCCATTGACTATAATGTAACGGTTTTTTTTTTTTTTTTTTGTATGTTTCTATAAACTAACTTTAACTGCTGCACACTCCATTTTCAACAAAGAATGTCCTACGGTAATACTCAATAAAATAATCAATTATGTGAAAATCCAAGTAGATTTACAAAAGTTATAATACAGACAGACGGGCGAACTGAAGTCATAAACACTTTTAACTCGGTTGGTTACTTAAATTATATAAATAAATTATCTTATATTGCTGATGCAAAAAAAAAGAAAACTTATAATATTCTATCTGTGTATCTACATATGGGAACGTCCATTGTTACTCTTGTGACCATTAGAGCAAATTTTCAGAAATACTTCCAATTATTTTATTACAAAATATAATTAAAAGAAAAATTGATATAACCAGTTAAATACAATTATGCTCCACTCGCATAAAATATATCTAATTTGTAACAAAAAGCATTTCCCTTCTCTATGTAATCAATCAAAATTTTGTTACTCTTGTGACCAGAGTGTCACAAGAGTCATTTAATATATACATAAGTAAAATGTTTTTTGTTACAAATTAGATATATGTTTGTGTGTGGAACACAGTGTTATTTAGCTGGTTATATCAATTTTTATCTTAATTATATTTTGTAATAAAATAATTGGAATTATATATGAAAATTTGTTCTAATTATCACAAGAGTAACGAATGGACGTTCCCATATATTTTAAAGTGCATACTTTTAATTATCGGATAATTTTATAATTATGGTATTCTTAAATACAAGTATGATTTGTCCTATCGCAGTCTCTTCTTGCTCTGTTGTTGTACAGTAATATAGCTTGGAATTGTCATTTACTAATGTTGTTTTTTCAATAAACGACAATTTTTGCGTGCCTTTTGAATGGCAATGGATAATTAAACCTATGTAATTTTTGTCTACGCATGAGAGTCCCCCACCAAAGACATATTTGAAACAAACAGTGTATTTTGAAATGTATATATATTGTATAAGAGTATATTCTATTAATTGTATAAAATATATAAAATTGTCGTATATTCCGGTGTATAACGCGCACTTTTGAAACAAGAAAATCGATCAAAATTTACAAATGCGCGTTGTACGTCGGGTATAAAAGTGAGAGATCGCATATTAGAAAAAGATAAGCATAATAATATAGATTTCTATCTTAAGAGGCTACTTCAGTCAAATGAAAAGACGCATTCGCTAATGCTATGGAAGAAATTTATAAAGATATCTCGGTCGCATTTCAATATTTTTAAATGATTTCTTTTGCATTGAATAGTTGTGATCGATCTGTATGCAGGCCGTTTTTTACTTTTTCGATTTTGATTGCAGATATTTTTTATGAGGATGCTTTTACTTTCCAAACCGGTTCTGAAAATGAAAGTGCCCTCATAAGAAATACCCGTAAACAAAATCGAAAAAGTAAACAGCGGCCTTTGCACAGATCGATTTCAACTATTCAATGCAAAAGAAATCATTTAAAAATATTGAAATGCGACCGAGATATCTTTATAAATTTCTTCCATAGGATTAACATTGGCGAACGAGTCTTTTCGTTTGACTGAAGTAGCCTCTTAATGAAAAGGAAAGACCATATGATTAGTTGAATGAACCAGAGAACGATTCGAATTGCTGTCTAGGAAATTCGGATATACAGATAGACTTGACAGTATAGCACGTCATCACTTCGCCTGTTTTTTCTCTTTATGGTCGTTATAGTTATTAAACTTTTTGATTCCGTTTATTGTATTTCCATGCTAATCTTATAACGGTTTCTTTGCAAAAAAGTGGGTGCTCGGCGAATCAGCTGTAATGATTTAGTGAATTAACTAAGGATGGCAGAGATAAGTGAACAATAATTTTTATTCACAACATGTAGCACACACAGCAGACAATACTTCACAGGTACTATTTCACAGATAAATTAAAAAAGACAGAAAGTCTTGTCGGAAAGTCCAGAGTACTGCCCGGTACACTCCTTTAAACTGTCTTTTAAAAAGACGTCCACCGAAAATAAACTCTGTCGCAGTCCTGTCCAGCTTTTCCGGACAAAACCAAAGCTATAACAGCGAAGAAAACAAATTGCTTTCCACGAGTTCGAATGATGAAAAGCGCAGCGAGGCCTCACTCACGCTGTATTTATATGCAGGACTTTTTAAAGCGGTCTGGGATGGCCTTTCAAGCACTCTAAAATTAATCGGCTCGTATTTGTCTGATATAACGTGAAATACAAGTACGTGGCTAAAATTACGACCTTTATAACATCATATGGAGGGCTCTGAACCGTGCTATAGACTTTTATGATATACTTACTGTAGCGGCTTTTCTGAGATTGGAAGGGGGATTAATGTTCTTTTACGAACTCTAGCATTTGTTCATTAATTAGTAAATGAAGACAATTCATCACAATACCTAAAAATAGAAAAATATAGAGTCAAATCGTAGGTGTGAGTTATGTGCCGGAGAGCTTTATACGTCGTAATATCTATACCTTGGAAGAAAAAGGGCCAATGTCCATTTTTCTCAAATGGCGAAAACCCAATTTAAGTTTGAGGAATTTTAAGAATCTTGCCACGATTTCTGTACTATTATTTTTCAAAGTTGTACCTTTCAATTCAGAAATGTTTTTGTCACTACAATCTAATGTTACATTGCTTTAGTTTTTTTTTTTTTTTTTTTTTTTTTTTTACATTTTAAATTGGTCATTTTTACATTAACAGTAAGTAACATTGGCCTCGACAAAATATTTTGTTTTCAATGATCTAATATTGAGAGGACTTTGGCCCTTTTAACAATTACTTTATATTGCATCCTGAATTGATTCGTGCATTTAACTCAAATTTCTCAATGTTGGACATTGACCCTTTTTGTTCCAAGGTACAGATATACACTGTTAAAAAAGACAATTTTTTTTTTTTAAATCTAGGAAAATATAATATGATCACACACAAAAATATGCAATAACATCTTTCGAGTTATCTACGTTTCCGAAGAGAATTTTGTATTTTTAAAAACATCAGAAACGAATATATTTTCAAGATTTAAAGAAGTATTTATAAAAGCAAAGTTTCTTCTGTCAGTAATTTTTTCGGAAACTTTTCCGGGTAGTTTTTATAGTGTATTAATCCGTTTCCTCAAACCGGAATATCGGTTTTTAAGATGCTATCAGTTCTCAATTAAACATATCCATATTTAAGTGATATGTTTCACAGGCAAATGTTATACATTTACAGCATTAATATTAAAATTAATGTTATTGTGTTACTCTTGCACGTATAAATTCTGTTACGCAACTGAAATTTTTAATTGAGAATTAACTGATGTCATCCTTAAAACCGATATTCCGATTTAGGAAAACTGATTAATACCCTATAAAAAATACTCGGAAACGTTTCTGAAAATCCTTGGCAACGATAAAAACTAAGGATCGACCGAAACCGAATTTCGTAATGTTCCTATTTTCGGCCGAAAACGAAAATGTATAAAAAAATGAGTAGTTAATACATACATAAATATACATAATTATTAATTATACGTGTGGCCCAAGTTGGCTCTCTGTGCTTCTGACCAACACTTTATTTTCATATAAAATAAAATGTAATTATTTCATCAACGACACAGAATGATTTTCTAATTACACGAATTTCTTCTAATTAAAAAATGTTTTATCTCGACATATCTCGATTTATCTTTTATAATGATTTTTTTAAATAATCGTCTCTTATACTAGAACTTTCTCAAAAAGTATTCGAAACACTTCTGCGGTTTCAGACTAAAAACTTTCTATTACTGTTAAGTCTGCAGCTTTTAATGAGCCCGTCAAAAGCGACTTCAAAGTTTAATTATCTATGCATTACTTGCCTTATAATTTGCACTCACGTCTTGAGTCAATCATGACTGATAATTATAAGCAGTAATGTTCATGACAATAAATAAAGAGTGTCTAATTTGAGCCGATACAGCTCAAATAAATGAGTAATGTTGAAAATTTCAGAGAAAAAGAAACGAGATTTTTAGAATACATGTAGTTTTGGTCGGACCGAATTTTCGAAGGCATTTTGCCGAAAACGAATTTTTGGTGAAATCCTGGTTTTGTGCCGAAAACGAAAACGAAACCGAATTTTCGATCGAACTCTAATAAAAACGTTGCTTTTACAAATGCATCTCGAAAATCTGTTGGTTTCTGAGGTTTCTAAAGATAAGGAACACGTTTCGGAATCGTGGGTAACTCGGAAGAGGTTTTTGTATATTTTTGTACATGGTTATATTATATTTTTGTAGATTGAGAAACATTTGCCTTTTTTTACAGTGTACGGTAATTATTTTAAAATTAAAAGGTATTAATTAAAGGCACAAAATTATTACATGCACAAAAGTAATTCCAAAATAAATCTTCATTGCATTTTAAACAGAACATAATTCAAAATCTACCATCCCCAGATTAATAAATATTCATAAAGGTAAGAGAAATGTTGAATTTAATATGTTAATTAAGTATTGATTTTTAAAAATAATTGTGACTGTTATTAAAAACAGAAGTTTGTGTGCATATCCCATTTTCTAATATTTTATATGTTACTTTCACACATCATCCTCTTAATTTTATTCAGATATACGAGTACTATTACTTCTTAAATCATCGATAATATCATAAAATGTTAAATCTTCGTTTTTTACTTACGTAGAATAAAGAAAAAAGAAAGATTTTTTTATACATGATTACATGCAATTAGAAAGAAAAAGATGATTTATGCAGAGGAATTTGTTGGTTAAAGCAAATTGCTTTTCATCGGTGCGGTGTTATTTTTATATTTATACATTTAGTCTATAGAAAGCGAATGTTCATTTGAATTTAAAATAGTTGAACCACTAAAAGGAGAGTTTGAAATTAGTAAATAACATTAGTTTTAGATGAAATTTAGAAAATGTCTTCTTATTTACATTCAATGTTTGCAAAAGAAAATTAAACTTCATAAAAGACTTCGAAGTTTGATATGACGTAAATTAGTTATCTTTCACGAGAAACATAGTTTGTAGAAAAGAAATTATTCTGATTTTTTTTTAGAAGTGTTTTTGAGAGTTTATAGGATTAAAAAAAAATTGGGTTTGAGAATTGAGATTAAGGCAAAAAAGAAAAGCTAACTAATAGAGAGAAAAGTATTTTCTTATGTGTAAATTATGAGCCTTTTTGAAACCACAAGCACATCAATCATTAAGAAAATATGAAATCTAAAACTAGAAACTTCATTTATCTGAATGTCAGAAATATTTGTCTGAATAATAAATCTTCACTATAGGTTGTAACAAAACGTTTTGGGAAAACACACGAACTCATTAAAGCTGTTTTAAAACATTTATACTTTTCAGTGATTGAAAATCTTAACATAGGGAAAAAAAATCACACTTATGAATGGATATAGATAAATATACATAGTAAAATATTAAGAAACCTGCATGTAAAGTTTACTAATACAGTTTTGCCTTTCATTATATCGTTCTTACCAGCACCGTGCGAAAGGGGGGCGAAGGGGGCGGTCGCCCCGGGCGCGGAAATTTAGGGGCGCCAAATTTGTACTACCAATTTCCGTTTTTTTTTTTTTAGTATTATTATTGTCGTCGATCATTTTCATTGGAATTTTTTTTTTCACTCTTCGATATTCTATATTTTTGTAAAACTAAATGTATATATTTACATTTCAGGAATATTTTTCCCAATGGAAGTATGTACATTTTTCATTTCAAAATTATTGCGTTGTTCACATTTACTTTTCATTGAGCTCTTTAGATCTGATGATTTTATAATATGCTTTTGTGATATTTTATTGCAGTGTTTCTTAAGCTTTTGCACTCTGCGGGCGCTTTACATCGTATACGAAAGTTTCTGCCACCTGCCACACTCAGTGAATATGAATTGCTAACCTATTCTGATTCCACTATGGAATCATTCTTATAGTCATTCGGTCATTACTTAACTGTTAAAAAGAGGTCCAGCACAGGGTGAAAATGCTGATTACATGAAATCTGCGATTGCATAAGGACTACAATTTCCCAAACTAACGTTCAAGAAAATTATACTTAGTGGAGAAATTATTAACGGTGATTGCGGCTTATTGGATAACTTAATTA
Source organism: Maratus speciosus (assembly GCA_963932465.1). Lineage (NCBI taxonomy): Eukaryota > Metazoa > Arthropoda > Arachnida > Araneae > Salticidae > Maratus > Maratus speciosus. The sequence goes on along the minus strand of OZ010789.1, from coordinate 374,196,980 downwards.
AGGGAATCACTATATTTTGTTTTCTCTTTTTACTATTCACCAATTATTATGATCGCCCTCCAAAATTAGCCAATCCAGATTGTGGGTTTTTCATGTGGAAGAAATTAAATCCTAACATTCCTGAGCATAAAAATGCTCTAGAACACAGAAATGCATGCATTCGCTAAAAGAAACTTGAGAGACGTTTAAAATTAAATCATATAATCGACAGCAAATTTGAAAAGAGCTAAAGTGAAAATTATTGAAAGTGAAAAAGATAAATGACAAAATATATTCAGGATGAAATTATGAACTTTCTTGCCAATGAAGTAAGAAAAACGATTGTAGAAGAAATTAATAGAGCAAGGTATTTTTCAATTTCGTTCGATCGCACTCCATATACCGAGTGTCCTAAAATGGACTGACTGTTTTTAAAATTCAATAACCTGTAAATGGTGACAGCTATTAAAAAAAAAAAAATTGCGGGAAGGTAATTTAAAATGTCAGTATTTTTTTTTACCTCGATTCCCGACTTTCGTTCCAAATAGCAACTATAGATGGCGCTGCAAGCAGGGATGGCCACCTCGGGAACTCAGCTTACACTTTAGAGCGATTGTGCAATCCCGAGGGGCAGACCAAATCCACTAGCTGCTTGCGTTACAAATGACTTTTTCAATTCTTATACTGCAGTTTTACAATTTCACATTACAACATAAATATCGATGATTTGTTGAATAATTAAACAGGTTTATAGTCAATTCAGGTTACAGCAGTATACTTTATTAAACCATATTCGTGTAAATCAATCAAGTTTATACTAAATTGACAATTATGCCAGCAATGTATAACCAACCACACAAGCACTATAAAGACAACATCTAGCGCCATAGGTGCTCAATCAAGGCCAAAACCGAAATCGCCCAACACTGATGCGAAAAGAGGAGGCTAAATGTATGGAGTGGGTCTCATTCACCAATACAATCTTATTTTTAGGGGTCTATTCTATATATTTAACCTCCTTCCTTCGTATGATGCTAGGGAATTTCAGTATAGACCTCCATTGAGTGCTTATTGCTTGCCATCTATCTCTGTTATTTGAAACTAAAACCGCAGTAAAAATACTTTTAATATCTTACATAACTCTCCTGCAAGAATTTCTTTTAATAATTGTAACCATTTGCAAGTTATTGAATTTTAAACACAGTCCAGTTTAGGAATCCAGTACACCTCACAAAGAACAAATGACGCAAATTATACGATACCGAAAATAGAAAATTTTCATTCGTGGAAAGGTTTCTTGTCTACATCAAGTCAAAAAAAAAGGGGGGGGGGGAATAGCATAAGAAATTTAAGATAAGCTAATGTCCGACAATCTCGACATTCACAACTGCACGAGAGGTTCTGTTCTCAAAGATGGTAGACGGGAGGTGCTGAGTTCGATCCAATCGCGCACGTAAGCCTAATCGTTCGAAATTGTCCGTAGTTTTCTTCGAACCTTGCGTAAGTATGGGTTAGGTTCCATTAAAAAGACCTTACAGAGGACACTTTCATCCCACTCCGGCCTACTATATCCAACTTGTAGATAATCGGCCGTCATAAGCAATACCAATATCAACCCTTCAGAGCTCAATGTTGTGATATGGTGCAAATATGGCTTCCCAATATAATGTTGTGTAAGCTCGAATGGTCGAAGTAAATAAATTCGTCTATATTTTACCATGTTCTGCACATTCTCTAAACTTTGAGTTCGTGCTGCTGGTGTATGTCAAAAAATTTCCGGAACTGCATAAAATGTGTTTGTTTTTTCTTCTCTTCTACTGAAAGATGGGATATACTTATGTCCCACTTATCAGTTTATTTAAAGAAACATTGCGATACTCTATGGTCATTAAAAAATAAAGCTATATCTGCAGTTTACAAACAATTGCCACAGATTTTAAAAGCTCTGGAAGACCTTATAGAAATGAAGTAAAATGAGTAAACTTACTCAGGAGCAAAAAGCTTAATAAAGCAAATAAAGAATTCCCCTTTATTTACGGCCTACTAGTCTGACACAGCATTTTAAATGAAATAGAAAAAGTTAATATTATTCTCGCGAAAAAAAAGAAGAAAAAAAAAACTGTCAATGTTTTCATCGCCAGCAAACTGATTGAAACACTAAAAAACACATTTCAGACAATAAGAGAGGAAGTTTTTGAACAAGAAAGCGAAGATTTGGTTATGTCTGTAAATGTAGAGTCCTTATTTGAGCAAAACAGAAAACGTAAAATTCGCAGAACAATTTGACTACGAAACTTCTGATGAAAGTGGAAATTTATATGAATGTGAAGGATTTCGTGTTACGTAGTAGTGGTGGGCGATTCTGGAAAATTTGAGAATCGATTAAAATCGATATCGTATAAAACAGAATCGATCGCAATAAGAATCGATTCCCAAATTCTAGAATCGATACTTGAATCGATATTTCGATGTTCACAGATTCACACAGATAAGCTGAAAAATAGTAATTCCAAAACGTAGCGAAAAAACAGGGCCGTAACGTCTATCACTCACCCCTCACCTCCATTTATGGGGGCCGTAGACAATGTTAGCGGCCCAGAAGTAAGCTAGTACAGACCTTTGAGTCAAAAATAAGGTTTTTTAACTTTTAAAATTATTATTTTTAAGATGTAATTTTGATAATAATTTATATTATATTAAAATTTATCTTTAAAAAAAGATCTCGGTCAGATAAAAAAAAAGAACGAAATGATTTTTTTTTTTTCATCCGGAAAAGATGTACTTTCTACTTTAACTCTTATTTCCTTCAACCAAACAGATGGGGACTTTCTTCCTATAAACGTCATTCTTAAAAATGCGCAGATGAGCGAAATTTTGAAGGCTCTAAATTTATTTAAAAACTTAAATGGTTTTTCAGTCTTTTTAGGGTTTTCTATAAGTGTGGGGGAAATGCAAATATTGCAAATCTTCTTTTAAAATAGCTGTGATGAATGTAATTAACCAAGTATCACATACTAATTATCCCCCAATTCATAATCAAAATTCTCCTTTTAATAATATATTTAACTAAAATTTCTTTCCCTTTTTAAAATATATATCTCCTTATCTCATTTACAGTTTATAAATATCTTTCTTTTTAATCTTTACCAAATATTTCGCTGTTAAGAAAAAAAAGAAAAAAGTTCTCATCCTAGAGTCATTAAGAATGAAATAACATACTTTTCTCTGGTTAACAAATAAATAAAAGTACATTCCTTGATTATATGTTTTTTTTTCCCCAGCAGTAATCTAAAAACCATAAACAGTTATTCACTCATTCGCTGACATCCAGAGTGCACTCACTGAAACATTAATAATTAAAAAAGAAAAGTAACGAGTTAAACTGATGGCATTGAGCTCACAGTCTATTCATACTAATTGTATTTTGTACTCTTACTTCAAAGAATGCCTTTCGAAAAATAAATTAAGGGGGAATCCGCCCCCCCGTCACATCTCTATACTTAAACAATAAGCCTCCAAATCTCATCAGGGAAGCGCGTTATCAGAATAAACTAGTTACCAAATTTGAAGCAAATCAGATAGAAAAACCCATATATCTAAATTAAGGGGGGTTAGCCTCTGTTCCTCCCTTTATACTTAAATAATGAACCTCCAAATTTAATCAGGGAAGCGTCTTATCAGAATTAACCGATATACCAAAATTGCAGCAAATGTTATAATTCTGCATGAAAAACCCATTTATCTAAGTGGGGGGGGATAGCCCCCGCAACCCCCTCCTTTATGCTTAACCAATGAACCCCCAAAACTAATCAGGGAAGCGCCTTATAAGAATGAACCTAGAAAAAAAAATTAAGCAAATCGGATATTTCTATCGAGAGTTATCGCGTTACGTATGTACGTACATACAGAAACTGCGGGCGCATTAGCTCTCAGGCTTTGATAGCCTGTGAGCTAAAAAGAAAAGTGCTCAGTTAAACTGATGGCATTGAGCTCACAGGCTATTCACACTAACTGTATATTATGCTCTTATTTCAAAGAATAATGCCCCTCGAAAAGTAAACTAAGGGGAGGGGGGAATTGCCCCTCCCCGTTTCCCCTCTTTATATTTAACCAATGATCCTCCAAATGCCATCAGGGATCGCCTTATCGAAATAAATCGGTATACCAAATTTGAAGCAAATCGGATACAAAAACCAGTTTATCTAAATTAAGGGGGCATTAGCCCCCGTTTTCCCTTTTATATTTAACCAATGAACTTCCAAATCTAATTAGGGAAGCGCCTTATCAGAATAAACTGGTATACCAAATTTGAAGTAAATCGGATAGCAAAACCTATCTAAATTAAGGAGGGTATTATCCTCTCGTTCCCCCCTCCCCTTTTTAGACTGTAACAATGAACCTTCAAATATAATCAGAGAAACTCGTTATCAAAATTAACCGGTATACCAAAATTTGAAGAAAATCTGATAATTCTGCATGAAAAACCGATTTATCTAAGTTAAGGGGGGGGGACTAGCCGCCGTTCCCCCCCTTTATACTTAACCAATGAACCCCCAAAACTAATCAGGTAAGCGCTTTATCAGAATGAACATAGAAAAAAATTTGAAGCAAATCGGATATTTCTATCAAGAGTTATCGCGTTACGTACATACATACATACAATACCGACGGGCGCATTAAATCTCAGGCTTTGATAGCCTGTGAGCTAAAAAGTGCCAAGAGCCTGTAGCTAGGGAGGGGGGAGGAAGGGCAGAAAATAAAAGAGGACGTTAAAAGCTTTCCAACAATATGTTACATGAGATGGTTTGGAAGAAACAATAAATATGCCCCCCGTTGGGCAGGTAAGTCTCAAACGGTGGGAGGACCGACCTCAAATGTACCTTTGGTCAAGGTTTCAAAATGTGGATTTATAATAAAATAGAACGAGAATTGGGCATTTTTAAAATAGCATGCATATTTTGAACGGCCCTGTAAATTAAGATTGGCGAGGAAGGGGGGGGGGGGGCGGAAAAGATTAGAAGGGATGAACTTGAAAAATACAACATAATAAACTAGTAACCCGAATAACTAGGCTTCTAAACAAAAGTATAACGATTTAACCTAGTATTGAATTCAGGGGGTGACCCGGGGGAATATTGGAATCAGTGGCGTGGCGTCCGGTCATCGCTGGATGCGGCGATGACCAAGCAATATTTTAAAACTCTTAATAAGCTTTTTAAACTCTACGATCCAGTTTTAGCAGAACATTTGGAGTTCATGTATAAGTGAAGGTAAGATTTAAAGTTTCTTTTTTCAACATTCAACCATTGAATTTTAGAGTTAATAATTTTTCACCAGAAACTTAAATAATTGCGATGACCACGGAAAATTTTCACGCCACGCCACTGATTGGAATATCCCTCCCGAAAGTTTTGAGATGTTATGCTTTTTAATGGAAAAATGTGCTTGTGCATCCCCCCTTACGGAACTCTAAAATCCCCCCCATTCCGACCGGAGCAGTCAAGAAATCAACCCGCCATTCAACACTGAACCTAGAAAGAAAAAAAAAGGCTCTTATACAAAATTTTACATCAATTCTGCCACTAAAACAGTAAAATTGGAGGAATTTATTCAACCCGAATCGTGGATCATGCGCGATGCGATTTGAATTGAAGTAAATCAAAATACAACGATTTCAGCCGCATCTAAAAATCGGCATCGAATCTGAACTGAATCGATTCGCCCGAATCTAAAAAATTGAAGTAAATCAAAATATAGCGATTCTGCCCGCATCTAAAGATCGACATCGGCATCGAATCTGAACTGAATCGATTCGCCATTTCTGATCTTAATTTACGGGCAGAATCGATGCGGTCAGTTTTTCTTGCTTTCTTTTGTCTTTAGAAAAAGAAAGCGTTGGATTCGTGAAAAATTTCGACTTCCTGTTTTCGAAGGATTTATAGTTTTAGAAGATCTTGTCTGGAATACGATTTGACTATTTTTATACATTGTCTGTCTGTCAGTCTGTCTATTTGTTTGTCTCTGACAAAAAAATTGTGAGCGGTCTATTTCAAGAACTAATGCATGGAATCTGTTGAAACTTTAGATTCAATTAGACTTTCATATAAATTGGTGCTGATTACTTTTTGATGTAAATCTACCGACAGGTGGCGCTGCTATGCTGCATTTTTCCGATTTTCGCAATAGCTCTATCTCAAGAACTAATGCACGGGTTTTCATCAAACTTCACATTCAGTTAGACGTTGGCATAAATTGTTGCATATTAGATTTCGGTGTAAATCGCCCAACAGGGGGCGTTGTTATGCAGATTTTATCAGCAGTGTTGAATTCAGACAATTTTCTCCGGGAGGGATTTCTGCGGATCCAAAGAGGGACAGTTCAGAGGGGAAGGGGATTGGACTTTTGTACATTAAGCATAAAATCTCAAATCTTCTGGGGGGACATTTGAATGTTGCACAGGGGGGGGGGGGGGGGGCGCATGTCCCTCCGGGCTACCCCGGAAATCAACACGTTTTTCTGGATTTAAACGATTTTAGGGATCATATCTCAAGAACTAATGAACGGAATTTCATCAAACTTAATATTCTGTCATAAGTTGTTCATGATTAGGTTTTCGGGTAAATGATATAACAGGTTGTGCTGCCATGCTGCTTTTTTAGCAGTGTTGAATTCAGACATTTTTCTCCTGGGGGGATTTCTATGGTTCTGGAGAGGGACATTCTAGAGTTTCGCGGGGGGGGGGGGGGGGGGGAATTGGACTTTTGTCCCTTAAGCATAAAATCTGAAATCTTCATGAGGGAAATTTCAATGTTCCGTGGGGGGGGGGGGGGGGTTGTCCACCAGTACCAGCCCCTGAATTTAACACTGTTTTTCAGAATTTACAAGATATTAGCGATAATATCTCAAGAAGTAATGACCGGAATTTCATCAAACTTAATATTATGTGTCATTGTCATAAGTTGTTCCTGAATTTTTCGTGTTAATCATATAACAGGCTGTGCTGCTATACTGTTTTTTGCATGATATTCGTGATAGCCATATCTCAAAACTAATGCACGGAATTTAATCAAACTTCATATTCTGTTACACTTTCAGATAAATAGATCCTTATTAGGCTTGGGTGTATACTGCCCAACAGTTGTCACTTTTATGCTCTTTGAATTGGGATTTTCCGTTGCGGACATCTAGGCTAATATCAAACGAACGTCTTTTTGCACGCTTTTTTTTCGCTCTTACACCGTCCCTACACATGCTAGCGAAGGTGTAGGGATTGCGTAAGAGCGAAAAAAGCGTGCAAAAAAAGACGTTCGTCTGACATTAGCCTAAGAGGGTGTGAGCCGAAATTCAATGACTTGTTAGGAAAATGCAATTCTTATATTTTCTTTTAAAAGGCACATACTTCAACGAACCTATGCCTTTTGAATCCTCATGATGCGCATATGTTATCATTTAAATTTGACACCGTGATAGCGAATTTTGAAGTTTTAACATTTATGAGGCAGATGAAAGTTTTGGGATTGGCACATCCAACTACTTTATCTTCAATTTTTGAAGGAAAATGAAAATGATATTACCTTATTTTGTCTTAGAGACATCGATTAAAAAATTAATAGTATCGATTAAATCGAGTTGGCCATAGTATCGATTAAATCGATTAAAAAAATCGAAATCGCCCATCACTATTACGTAGAGACACTATAATCGTGCAACTGAACTGGAGGTTTGAGAAACTGAGAAATGTAAAACAAGAATTTGAGTTTCTGGCTGGTGCGAATCTAAAATCAGTTATCGAAAATCTGTTAATATTGCCTGGACCTTGCCCTTTATTGCTGACTTGAATGGACTTGAATTGTTAAGCGAGGTTTTAAATGCGAAAACCTTATTTCTACCATTATATAAGAACTTTTATAAAATTGATCATTTAGAAATCCTTTAGTTGCTCCATAATTTTAACTTTGGGAAAACAAGGAATTACAAAAACATGGAGACAGCGTACATAATTTAGAAGTATTCCAGTAAAAATAAAATAGTAAAAAACTACTTAAGACCTACTATGAGTCGAGAGATTAAGCAACCTGAATTTACTTTCTATAAAATTCAGTGTCTCACAATCTTTACACATAAAATAATAAACGATTTTGTTACCTTAAATGCAAGGAAAATAAAATGGAAGTAAATGTATTTGCCTGATATTATATTTTATATTAATTAAAACATTGCTTCAGTTATCTTTCTTAATTAATGTACTGAAATTATAATTTATTTTTATCTTATACATTATGTTCTGCAGGTTTTTTGTTTGTTTTGCTTTTTTAGTACTTATTGGTTGAAGGGACCGCTTGTTTCCAATCTGGTTGTTAGCTATTTTTACCCATTTTCTGAAGCTTATAGACTAACAAGAACTAAAAATGGCAAGAAAAATATGTGAGAAAGGTTAAGAAAAATCTGTCGCAAAGCATCATGATCTCATTTACAAATAAGTGCAATTTTCTTTTCTGTTATTTGTTTGTTTGGAATTTCTGAATTAAAATTAAATCTTTTAAAGTTCTAAAATAAACACAAAATATTAATTCAATATAATTTATTTCTGTTTCTGCTCTTTATCAAATTTGAAGGAGGGGGGGGGGGGCGCCAAATTGACACGCTGCCCCGGGCGCAGTTTTCTCTTCGCACGGCCCTGGTTCTTACCTTCGTATACTCCGAAAAAGTGTACTGTACTTTTTTTTTACACATTTTAAGTAATTTTAATTTCTGTCAGACATAATAAATGTAAAAGACAAAATCTTGCTTAATGGTACACAAAACACGAACTTTAATAAGCTAAAAGTTAACTTCTACGTTTCGATCTGTTTCTACAGCCGTCTTCAGGAAAATATGATGGTAAAAAGGCTCAAGTTCAGAGACGAAAGCTTCCTGTGCAAGAGATAATTAGTCGAAACTTGACCAATGATTTGAATACAAAAATGTAGTGTTTCCACCTAGTGAAAATAATTATTAATGAACAGAGATCAAATGAATCAAAAAGGTCGTTTTAAGAAACCACGAGTGCCGCCAGCTACACATGAGGGACAAAATGTAAAACAATAAATGTAGTTTTTTTTTAATCGCTAGTTTTTGAGAAAATTGTAATATGTGCATCAACTAAAGTTTGGAAAACAAATATAAAACATTCGTTTACGGTTTATCACCTTTCTTGTTTTTTAATAACTTCTGTTATATCGCGCTTTCGTCATTAACCCCTTCACGTGTACAAGCTTGCACACAGTGCTTATCTGTTCCCGAAGCTAAAATAATACTACAAATTGGGGCCTCCGTGGCCGTGTGATTAAGGCACCACGCCGCTAATCGCTTGAGAGCGTAGGAGGTCTGCGGGTTCGACTCCCGCTGACTCCGTTGCCCATTCTTTGTGGAGCTCTCGGTTGTATTTCTCTGGTGTTGTAAATTTCCTTGTGACTATCTCGCCCTTGTATGTAATGGAAAAAAGGAAATAAAAATTGTGGTTTGCGTCTGTGTATAATAAGGATCATTCGACGCGAACAGCTATAGTTGCTATAGGCCCCAAAGCAATCTCCACTATGGCGGACTTCAATGTCAATGTACTACAAATACTTATTCATTGGTTTTAAACAAACAAAATGACATCCTTGATGACAGGAAAAAGAGCTTTTTGAAATTGGTGCTTTAGGGGACTAGTAATTTAGGTTAACAAACAGGGATCTAAAATTACAAATCCCCTTGAAACATCAATTTAATTATCACTAACCTAAATTCGCACAATAACAATTTGAGGGCCTTTAAACAAGTGAATGATATACAAATCCTCAAAACATTTTATTGTAAAGGATTTAAGTTAAATAAGTATGAAAATTTCTCACTTTCTTGGCCACACTGTCTTGAAGGCATTTTGCAAACTCAGATGAAAATGACGCTTATTTTATAAGGAAATCAGTATATATGTTGCCATTTATTGGTTTGCTTTTAAAGCAAAAAACATTCAGTGATTAACTCCTTCAAGGGCGGTGATGCCGCTATGGCAGCACATAACTTTAATCACTAATTGCCACATTGGCACCCGAATGTTTTAATGAAAATTTCACCTTTATTAAGTAGACGAAAATATACTTTCACTTGTTTATGAATAAATTTTCTTGTAAATACTGGTGTCATTGAATTATTTCAACGTTTTACGAATACAATTACTTTGCCACTGAAAGGATTAAGAAATGAAATCAAAATGTAAAAATATTAAACAATTTAGTTTCTTTGAGGAAAAAAATAGAGGTCCACATATGTGGACCCAGGGAGCGAAGAGGTTATTGTTGAGCAACACTTTTTCCGAAAAGTAATTTCCGCCTTGCCTAATCACGTAATTTCTGTGATTAAATAAGGCGAATATTACTACTAGGAAACACTTGTACAAATAATTAAATATCATATAATGAACTCTCCTTTCGAAAAAGTTAAATTCCACAAGTCTGAAGCCAAAAGTCTTGAAATATCTCTTAAGACCAAAAATCTTGAATTTACATTTTTATGAAATATTTCTTTTTCGCGGTAGGGAAAAGTGAGCAAGAAATAGGAAAATTCTTCTTCCTGGGAATGCACTTCATTCGATTAAGGTTCTAGAATCATGAGACTGTGCTCACAATTCGTACCAGAAAAATTAACTGAACTGCATAATACAATAAGCAGAAAACAAGTATCGCACATACCCAAACTGTGACCCATGGGCACAGCAAGTCCAGCTGGGAGAGGAGGGAAGTTGTTTCTGCCTGGATTTTGAAATTTAATTAACTCAATTTTCTTTTTCTCGTGATTTTTAAAGAAATGTTTACATTTATTCTTCTCAAATGATTTTAAATAATTAAACACTGAGAGAAAAGAAACTAAAGATTTTTCATGATGACTCTGCTTCCCCCCCGTCCCCGAATCCCCCCTGAAAGACAATTTTTATTTATGTTTCCTTTTTACATTCAAGTGTTAAAAACTGATCTTAAACGGAGGGTTCGGCTCTGACTAAATAGTAATGAATTGTTTCAATTCTTCATTTTGAAAAAAGCCAGTAGAAACTTCTTTTTAATTCGCCCAATTTATTATATTTCTGCATTGTTAAAAAACTTGTACTTAGGGTTATTTCATATTTATATTCCTCGTTAAGGGAGAATATATATATATATATTATGACCTTGATGGCGAATCACACGCACATCTGTTCCAAAATCTCCCTCCTCCCAGGTTTTTGTTCAGCTTGCGCCTATGATGGGATCTCTAAATACACAAACAATAGTTGTCAATATCTCTCGCAATCCGCAATATATAACGCATGGAAACTCAAAGTACGTCTCTCATTTTATAGGTAACAGTTTATGATTTGCCGCTCAACTAGGTAATCGAATCCGAACTCTTGGTGGACCACTTTGCGTGATGAAAAGCGCTGTCATTATGTCATTTTTATGGAAAATTTCTACATATCTTAACATATACGTCTGTATTGATGGTCAGAAGTTTCAAGAATGATAATATGCCTCAAGAGAAACTTATTTCTCTACGGTTATCAGGGTCACTGTCAAAAATATAGATTATCTAACTGCTAGTTCAACTATAATATTCCTTCCAATTTTAACAATAATAAAGATAGTGTACTGGTATTTTAAACATATACTTTGCTTTCTCTGAAATATGATGACTTCGCGATAAATGCTGAAAATGTCCACCATTTTCGTCCAGACAGCACAGAGCTATGTGCTTCATAATTCGGGATATAGCTCACAGTACATGCCATATCACTGACAAAATCACATTTCGTGGATTCCCCTGATGCCATTACATTTTATACAAAGCAAACTCTTATGAAAATCTAGCTAAAATGTCTTCACTATTGTTAAAGTTGTGAATGAAAACTCAGATTCCTCTTGAAATGAAACATCCTGTATTTTTGTGTGAATAAGAGGATTGGATTCTAATTTACTAGAAAGAAAATTTTTAACATTGACACGTTATTGAAATTTCTGACCATCAATTCAGCCGCAGTCCGAATAAGTCACCCATGTTTGATGTCTAGAGTTTTCCTGAGAGGTGTTTGGCGCTAAATTTTTTGGTCAAAGTTTCTAAACATTCAATATCTCTAATGCTGTTCTCGGTATAGGTAAATATTTTTATGTAAAACATTGCTTGTAATACTAGTCATCAACACGAGTTATTGTGTGTTCGGAGCTGTACATGTATAGCGTTATCAACTTTTTCGAAATTTTGGACTCCTCCCCTCCCTTACGATATCGTACGTTATCATTCTTCGAACGCCCCCCCCCCCCCCCTGCCTTACTAATGATATCGTTATCAGTGTCTAAAAAAATCTTTTTATTTTTACATTTTTTTTTTCTTTTTATACGTTTGCAATGATATTCAGATATAATTATGCATTTATTATTCGATACTTTACTGATTTAAATAACGAGAAGAAGGCAATAAAATATCACTATTACGAGAATCGTTCAATAATTATTGTCCCTAGTGTATATAAAATATTTGTACTGCGATGGTTGATGTGGAATATTGAAGCCTAATGTCTTGGATGTCTAATATGATCAATTTCAGAGCCGTAACTGCTATATTCACATAGTTTTTTTTTTTTTTTTTCGTTTTAGGTGAGAGATGTGGCACCTAGCTTAAAAAGGGGGGAAAGGATGGTTTGGAGCTTATGGGGGCCAGACCTGAAGCAGTTCTGTGATAGACTTGTGACAGTGGATGAGACGTGGCTACATCACTATGATCCCGAGACCAAATGACAGTAGCCTCGTCTTATTCACTATTAGCCCCCTTAACCACCCCATTTCAAGCTAGGTGTGACCTCTCACACCAAAACCGAAAAAAAAAATGTTAAAATAGCAGCTACAGTTCTGAAATTGAGCATATAGGCATCTAAGTCATTAGTCTTCAAGATTCCACATCAACCATCGCAGTACAAATATTTTATACACACTCGAGACAATAATTATTGAACCACCCTCGTATATATGAAATAACTTTGCATCAAATAACACTTTAAAGAAACATTTATAATTTAAAAGTGCTTAATAATAGCTTTTTGTTATATAATACACTCAGAAAGTAATATTGTCTTCTCATACTCGCCCACTGCACGGGGATGGTGTAATCAGAACTTCTTTTGAACAAAACAGGTGGATAACATTCTTCCCCAGTAAAGATGAGATGTATCTCTTCGAACCTGGTTTCTCTAACAATGCATTGTATGCGCATATGGAAGAAGAATTGGAATGCCGAACGTTAGGATATTCCATATCTTGGAATGAAATAACTTTATAACCATTTGATGGTTTTATAACTTTGTATTTTCTTAATAATACATAACACCTAAAATACATAAGATAAAAAAAGAAGACTTTTTTTATTTAACCCATTCAGGACCACGGTGAATAATATGCACCTTCAAAAGGAGCATACAGAATTTGTTTTTCGTACCAGTAATAAAGAAAAATAATATTTGCGTTGTTTAATTAAAGCATTTTCGAGAATATTTAAGTAAAGGCAACTGTTTAAAAAAAAAAATGGTGCCAACTAGATAAAATTTGCATGTGGGACGCCGGTCCCGAAGGGGTTCAAGAAAAAGTTAATAAAAAAAAAGAAAATTTTGATTGTATCAAAAATGATAACTAAGGATCGACTGAAACAGGTTTTTAAGACCGAAACCGAATTTCAGTAATCTTCCCATTTTAGGTCGAAAACGAAAGCGAAACTTTCGAAACAAATTTTTAAGTAATTATTACATACTTAAATATGCATAATTATTATTCAATTATACGTTTTTATTAAATATACATAATTATTAATTAATTATACGTGTGGCCCAAGTTGGCTCTCTGTGCCCCTGACCAAAACTTTTCATTTTCATATAAAATAAAATGTAATTAATTCATCAATGACACAGAAGGGTTTTCAGATTATGCGTATTTCATCCAATTAAAAATATTTTATATACATACCTAGATTTATCTTTTACAGTGATTTTTGTGTAAATGATCATCTGTTGTACTAGAACTTTCTCAAAGAGCATTCAAAACACTTCAGCGGTTCCAAACTAAAAATTTTCTATTACTCTTAAATCTACAGCTTTTAATGAACACGTGAAAAGCGTCTTCAAAGTTTACTCCTATATGCATTACTCATGTATTGAATCAGAATCAGTCCTGACTGATAATTATAAACAGCGAAGTTTGTAGCAATAAATAAAGAGTGTCTCATTTGAGCCGATACAGCTCAAATCATTGAGTAATGTTGAAAATTTCCGAAAGAAGAAATGACATTTTTGGAATAAAGATAGTTTCGGTCGAGTTTCGATCCGGACGAATTTTCGGCAGCATTTTCGCCGAAAACAAATTTCCGGCGAAACTCTGATTTTTCGGTCTATCTGTAGTGATAACGATATCAAAAGACAATTCCCCCCCCCCCCCCTTGAGATATCTTACAGTGCCAGACACCCCCCCCCCTGTCCCCTAAAGTGATAACGTTATAACGCGTAGGTACAGCCCCTTTCATCGGGTCTGTAGCGATTTCATCTCACATGATCAGTATAAAGTGAATTACTAGCTTAGAGTAACTGGCTTGGCCTTTTGCTCGACGCTAATGTTCTCGCCTCCTGATCATGAGATTCCTGCAAATCCCGGCTGAGCCAATCCACCATTACTCTCCAAAGTGGTGACCCGGACAAACACGCAACAACAACCTTCAGCAACAATCATCTCTCATAACCAACAGATGGAAGCACTAAATAAATCATCCCCTGCAATCAAAGCCTGTGAAATGCTCACAGCACAAAACCTGTCCTCACACGCATCACATATGCGTAGCGTACGACAGCATCATTCACGAGTGCATATCGCCTGTCAGACGTCAGCAATACTTCTTTCTAACTGGGGATGGAGTGTGTAGCAATCTCATCTCACATGATCAGTATAAAACGAGTTACTAGCTTAGAGTAACTGGCTTGGCCTTTGGCTCGACGCTAACATTCTCGCCTCCTGATCATGAGATCAGTGGTTCGTATCCCATCGGCGCCACTCTCCTCAGGTCGATTTTACCTGTAAAACTAGTTTTACGGCAGCAAAAGTCTATGAGTCGGAAAACTATTTTTGACAATTTTTAACAACCTATTACTGTATTGAACAAATATGAAAATTTCACTACATCTTACTAGTTTAATTAATACATACGCTGTTATTTATTCAAGGATTCACAGAAATAATTAAACATGAAAATTATCTTTTCCGGTTAAGAAGAAAAAAGCGTATTTTATAAAAGGAATTCTGCTTCACTGACCTCAAAATATTTTATTCGTAAACAAGTTTAAAGTTAGGCGGATTTTAATTTGAATTTATACTAGTTAAAATATAGGAGAAACGGGAATTAGTAAATAACATTAGTTTTAGATGAAAATAAGAAATTTCTGCTTATTTACATTGAAACTTTCGGAAGAAGATTAAATCTCATAAAGAAATTTGAAATTTCGTAAGCCACAATTTAATCATATTTTATGAGAAAGATGTTTCATTGATTTTTAATTTATACTTACATTTTGAGTAATAATCTTTTAGAGCAAAAGACTTTGAGTTATAGTCCCTTGAACAACATATAAGGTTAGATATTTGTATATGAGAAGAATATGGTAAAAAAAAAAAATAAATAAATAAATAAATAAATAAAATAGAAACGAAGCTTAACTAATGGTGACAGAATAATTTGTTGTGCAAGAACTATAGGATGATTTTAAATTTTGACCTCATCAATCATTAGGAAAATTATGTTGGAAGTTTCATTTGTCAATGTTAAGGTTATTTTTTGTTTTGCTTTGCTTTGCTTTCATTTATCTTTCCTTAACAGTAATTTCCAATATTGAGGCGCGCAAACAATTGGAATAGCACTCGAAATTTCGAAATACGTTTGCATTTTACTAATATTTGCAAATTTTAATAATGGCAATATTAATAAACATGGTAATAGTAGTAGTAGTAGTAGTAATAATAATAATAATAATAATAATAGTAATAATATCCTTGAAACAACACAAAATGTACAGTTGTAGAATAAAAATTCCTCCCACAACTAACTCTGTCTCAAATCATTAAATAAAAATTAAGCATACCAATCGATTAGTAATAACGTCTACTAATTAATGTTATACCTAAATTATGCTTCGAGAGTCAACTACATGTAGAAATTGTAACGAACTTTAACATTTTCAATACTAACACATAATTTTGAAATCATTTTTGCATTCTTCGGTGAATTTTACCTTCAGATATCAAACGGAAAGTCATTCGATCAAGTACATAATTTAGGAATTGTGCAGATATAAAAATTTTAACACCTAATAGTTGAGTCGAGTTAGATGATAAGGTAAAACTAGTTTAAACAAAAACACTTTTTGCTGTAAAGTGATTGTAAGATACTTCCATTGAACATATGAAAAATATACATTGATCACAGCCCAACAAAATTCGCCTTTATTTATGTTGGATATGATTTAACTGCTGTTTACTAATTCGAAGGTGCTGAATTTAAATCTGTTTTCTCTTTTTTTCAGCTTAAGTTTCCAGGTACATTTACCTTCTTGGTATTGATTGTCCTCTGTATTTAGAAGAACTGTAACTTTTATAATATAACAAAATTTAGAGAATTCTTATAATGTCATCGTCAAGACCTGTGTAAACTATTCGACATTTATGGAGAATATAGCTCTAAATATTTTCACTCATATTTGTTCGACTTTGTAAAACAGACCACTTTTGACCACTTTGGATTTAAATTCGAAACACAGAACAAGCCCTGGAACATTAGAAACTCAGTTTCCTAATGTTGTGCGTAAAACCTACGTAAAGTCTTTACGTTTATGAGGTACTAAGAAGTGACCATCTTCCAAGTACCAAACTCCAATGATCTGGCGTAAATCCTTACATCATCATGATGACAGCTATTTTTGTGTTGTGAATACTATAACAGCAATGAATAAAAATAACCGTTCTAAGTGGGCTGACCCAAACTTGCGATTTGCTAGATCTGCTAGATCTGTTCCAACTCGAAGGATGCCTTTTAATCAAAACCTACGTTGGTGAAAATTTCTTGAAGAATGAAAAGGTCTCACGATTACATTGATCACGTTAAAGAGATGCTATTACATTTTCGGAAGCTTGGATCATCGCCCCCTGAATACTAGGCCTGAGCGCTGGACCAAAAATGGCGGCTGCCGAAGGCGGATTTTTTTCAGCGTGTGTACGGTCCCTTAAATATTCCTACCAATAATTTTCTGAAGTTTTTTCCGCTTCATTTTTCTGAGAATAAATAAGGTAGAGAAATCTTTTATAAAATGCTGGTGTCTACATTTAAGGGACGGTACCTACGCTAAAAAAAAATTCGTCTTCGGCAGCCGCCATTTTTGTGTCATTTTTGTGTGAGCGCTCAGGCCTAGTATTCAGGGGGCGGTGGCTTGGATGCAATATGAGCATTAAAGTGCACTTCCTTCATAGCCATTTAGATCGTTTCTCTGAAAATCTTGTTGATCTGAGTGAAGAACGGCGAACGCTTTCATCAAGAACTCCTCACTATGGAGAAGTACTAGGGTGGTGGTACCAGGGTCGCTGGGATAAACATATGATGGTAGACTACTGCTGGAGTATTCATAGTAGTAGTAGCACATTTGTTAAATCCAGAAAATTTTATAAGAGAAAATTTTGTGAAAACGGATTAGAGTGATTTAATAAAATGTTATAAAAAAAACAGAATTTTTCTTTAAAGAAATCTTTCTTTTTTCTTCTTCTACTTTTTCTCCTTATATCTCGATAACTAGAGCTGATGCAAAACTGCTGATTACTTATTTGAAATCAGCGCAAATAGCACTTTCAAAATCAAATAAAATATCTCTAGCAACTGAAATGTTGTTGGGTGGTGTAATAATGTACAAATTGATAACAATGCAACTTTCGTATTTGCTGAGTCTGATCCAAAATGTAAGCTAATTCTTGTATTCTGTTATTTTTTAGCGGGTGTGATTTGTATGTGACTGCTCTGAAATTTTCAAAAGAAGTTTATTTACGCGTATAAAGAAATAGATATACATAAATACGATATCATGCATGTAATTAATACTTGAGATATATAAATACTATATCATTATATCCACTATAGCTTCACAAAATGTGTTTTTTGTTTGTTTGTTTTCTTTTTGTTTATTTTAATTTTCACAACATATTCGTGAATATAAACTTGCGCTAAGTTTTCGAGTCAGTGCATTTTATGTGACGTTACGTTGGTAAATATTTTTTGCGGAAATATGTGGTAAATACATAGAAAAGTAATATTAAAATCGTGTTGACATATAAAAAAGTAATATTTATATTATAAAGTACAAAAGTACTCTATTACTATATCTCTATAACCTTAAAAGTAACTCAAGTGTCGTGTTCTGCATCGTCACTTTAATTGCATATTTATTTGCTTCTATAAATATTGAGTAATGTCAATATTTGCACCATCGAATAGATCATAAATGTACTTTCAAACAATATATTCTTGGAAACTGTAACTTAAATTCCCGATTTTTTCTGAGTTTTAAAATAGTTTTCGGAAACATTTTTTTTTATCTATCAACACGTGACGTAACATTAAAACATTTCTTTACTACGATAATGTTAAGTAACATAAATATAATGTAACACAAATAAAGATATAATAAAGTATGAAAACCTAAGGAGAAAAGTGGCAGAGTAACCTCTTAAAACATTACTCTGTAACTATTTTTTGCAATAAGGTGCATGAATGTATGTATATTTTACAGAATATATTCTTTGATATGCAGTAGTAGAGAAAAAAATCAATAAAATTTTTGTTTGAATTAGTTCACGGTTCAAGTGTTGTTGTTTTTGTTTTGTTTTTTTACCCTTCTACGACTTTAATATTAAATTAAATTTTAAACTGTTGCAGATTACATTGCGGCCAGTTTTTTAAACAAATTAAAAAGTACTTGGCGAAAGGAAGTGTAATTTTAGATGTACAAAAAACAATTTTTCAATGGTAAAAAAACAAGTTGGAAATTGCACGTCAAACGTGGCAAATGAGGCGTGTTCGTACTATAACTAGTTTTATAAATATTTTTTGCCCCGCATATTGTACTGAATGTATATTTCAGTACACTTCATAAGTGCATATCCATTTCATTCTGTTCGAAAAGCTGTAACATCATTAAAACGCACTTGAAATAAATTTTTCCATTGCCCGTAATATAACGGAAAACTTTTGACTGTCCCTGTCATTGAACTATACATCCGAGTTTCATAAAATTTGAAATCACTCGACAAAATTTTACAACAATTATATATTTAAAATTTCAGACAGTTCGGCTGGGTAGTTTTTGCTCAGTTATATGCGGACGGACGGACGAACAGACAGACAGACGGACCGAACGACGACACTAGGTGCTACGTATTTATATAATTACGAACGTACCTGAAAAGAGAGAGAGGGAATAGTGTGAAAGTAACATCCAAAAAATAGTGTGATATCGAATGTCATCCTGGTACTCATTTCATATTTTCCATTAAAGTGAAAAATATGTAAGGCAAGTGCAGGCGTATACGTTCACAGACATCCTTTTCCGCTGTACTAAATACATCATAACGTGTTTCAGGGAAATGAAAGTTTTAAAAATTTGTCGTGATAGGCTTGCTGCCCATCTTTCCATATTTTACACAAATTTCTTAGCACCCAAAAGTGCGTAGTTAAAAACGGAAGTTCAAAATTGTTAGTAAAGTAAGCATTTTACGCTTTTCATTAAAAAAAATTTTAGCCCCCGGAACGGTATGCTATTTCTTTCTCCCAGCTTATTTTGTCTCCAAAAAATAACGTTACCTTGCACACGCTAGCAATAAACAAAGCAGATGTATTATTGTACAATTAAATGCTCTATAGCAATTTTTTTAATTTCTAAGCATTGCACATTTTTAATGTTTATACCGTCGAATTGGGAAAAAAAAATTATTTTAAATGCAATTCGTTTGAAAACTGTATCTCCATTTATTTTTGAAATATTAATTTTTTTGTAGTTTTTAGCACCATTTGTTTAATTTTGGCAACTCAAGTACTCCATTTATATAGAAAGTAAAGGGAAAATAGTTGAAAAATAACAATTATATCTTTTTGTTGCCATTTTCTCATAACAATCGAAAGAAAATGTAATTAAAATACGTGCTATTTTGAAAAAAAAATATAAACGAATAATTTCTACGAATAATAAAACATGGAGCTATTATAAACTATATTTAATTTTAAGTATCTGTTGACCCTTTCAGTATGACATCAGTCATGACGTTTTGGTTGGAAACTGAATCCAAACAAACGGTTGCTATGCGTCATTTCTTTTTAAATATAAATCGTGGAAAATGTTACCAGTACATATCAATTATTAAAATACTTAGATGTGAGATATAGATATAAGATATAGCTGCAACACACAAACAAAACAGAAAATACAACATAGCAACCGTTTGTTTGGAGTCAGTTTCCAACGAAAACGTCATGACTGACGTCACGACGGAAATCGTCTATATTAATGTTACAAACAAATGAATGCCTATAAATGATTAGATAGCCGTTTTTATTTTTTGTCCAGTTCCTTTAATGACGGCATCTTTTTGCTGCATTTGTGTATTATTTTGAGATAGTGACATCGTATGCATGCTTTAGTGTAAATGTTTAAGAGTGGAATCGTAAATGTGTAATTCTTAAGTGGATGCGAATGGCGTCATTTTACATAAAATAAAAGTTTGTGCTTTAAGTCTTAAAATTGAAATATGTTTTGTACTATTTATATATACATATATTTCTTTTCATCGGGGGCGACACTAAAATCTGAAAAAGTAGAATTCCTGTTTTCTAGTAATTTTTAATCCTTTGTATTTCCGCGTTGCATATCTGCAACATACCCAAAATTCAATGTTACTTATACAATGAGCTTTAAAAGACGATTTTATTTATTGCTGCTATCTCCCAACATAGCAACTAAGGGTGTATTCAAATCCAAACTGCTTATTTTCTGACTCATTTTTAAATTCATCTTTGCTCTCAAAAGCATCTAGTTGGCAGGTTCTCTTATTCGGAAACTATATAATGTGCCGTATTTGTAGGTTTTTTGATAAAGACAGAATATAGTTCAAAAAATGCTGTCAAAGTGGGCATTTTAAACCGAATTTCACGAAGCAACAGTACTGGAAACGAAAAAATGGTCGTACTGAGAAAATAATTGTTAAAAATAAAGCTCTAATTAATTGAACGAAAAATAAAAACACAGGTCGCTTATAAATGTCTTAATAAGTCACATCAGCAAGTTTCAGGTTTTTACTGTTAAAAATGAGTCTGAAAATGTGTCAGAAAATTTCGAGTTGTTGAACGTGGAAAAATAATTTTTGAATACCACCTTAATATAAATTATTCGTCAACACAAGGCGATACCAGTATCGCCTGTGTTGTAAATATTTCCTGTTATCCTGTGTAAATAAAACTTTAGCATGAAAAATTAACTCAGGTTAATTTTTCATGCTAAAGTTTTATTTATCATTTGAGTAGTTTCACATTGTTATTCCTAAAATAAACTGTATAAATTTTGTGATATTAAAAAGGTTGAAAAACGTCTAAAAATACATTTTTTACAAAGGTAAGTTCGTATGCTTTACAATTTTGTATTAGAAAATTGACACTATTTACGAGAAGTTTGGTATTTTCTGTTTATTGGAAACGTAAAAAAAGTACCTATTAGTCCATAATTTTTATTTTTATGTTCTAAATTTCTTTTATTATTTTTTGCATGCTTAAAATGATGTATACTAACATCTGGTAAATATTTTTCAAATCGGAGTTGTTGAATTTGGGTATTATATTATGGAATACCATTTACATTTTGATTTATAAGTCAACATAAACAATTTAAGATACATTAAAAGTTAGTATAGTACAAACTTTGACTATTTCTTAACACATTTTTAATGCGTTTAAAGTGGGAAAAATAACACATCAATATTTAGATTTTAAAAAAAGAATTACACTTTCCGCATAATTATGAACCAGTTGGGTAATGTGGAAAAGGGTTAAAGAATATTAAAATTGTAAGAAAAATCATAATTTATAAGAATAACGAAGATTATTTGCTGAGTAAACCGTAAGTACATCATGTACAACTCATCAAGTTCTTTAAAAAATTGTTTTAATTTTTGCAAAAACCACAAATCCAGTCTGTTGTTTTGGCCCCGCCACAGTCCACATGGTCCCACATCGCATAAATCAGGCATTTTACCTACACCCCCTCTCTTCCATCCTCTGAATATTTTCAATTGCAAAACAGGCATACACTGCATCTTTCTCATCTGGTGTACAACCGGAGAAAAATCCCATCTCAGATGATACGTCGGCCGGAGTGGAATGATTATTCCTCATCACTAACCTCGTCTTGAAACAGTTTTGTAGCTAATACACTCTATTGCAAAAAAATATATGCACTCAGAAAGAATTGAGCCAGAGCTACGAAACTTGGCGTGCTGATGTGATTTGATGAGTTATGTAAATGATTAACATTTTAGCACCACTGACCAATGGGGACTTGTGCAATGCGCATTTTAATTGCGCAACTGACAGCCTTTAGAAAAACCGGCACTCGAATTCACGGGTAATTAGAACTGGACTACCGTTGTTGTTACATAGGATTTGAAAGAATGATACTTTTAGACGGCATTACGAACAGTGGTCTGACTTTGAAAAGGATCGAACCATAGGCATCAGAAAAGCGGGTTTGTCCAACAGACGTATCAGCCAGCATTTTGCTAGAAGCGATATTGTAGTTCAATAGTGTTGGCATCAGTAGATCATAGAAGGCACAGCCAACAGCTGAAGTGGCTCAGAACTCCCACGGCTCGCAAATGCGTGAGATGATTAATCAATCAGAAGAGCAGCCCACACTAACAGTGTCACTATCATCTATTCGACGCCATTTGCTAATTGATATAGATTCAGTGGTATCAAGGCATACCATCCGTAGATGACAGGTCAACTCTGGGCTCAGTTCTCGACGTCTATTTAGGCTATTGCTTCTAACCCTTCTACATAGACAGTGTCATCTGGATTGGTGTCGATCTCGAGCAAGCTAGGCATCGTCTGGTTGGAGAAATGTGATATTCATTTCTCCATTCTTTTGTGATATTCAGCGTGATAATCTAGCTTTTTTCTCAGTGCTGGTGACTACCAGAGAGGTCAGCGGTGCAATCCTACATTTGTTACTGAGCGGCACACTGCCATAACTCCTGGAGTGGCATTCTGGGAAGCGATCTGCTAGGATAACTGATCACTTTTACTAATTCTGTAAGGTACTCTAATGGCTCGCAGGAAAGTAGACGACGTTTTGCAGCCGTTGGTACGGCTTGTGATATCAAGTCGCCTAAGTACCATTTATTAGCAATATAACGCTCGGCCGCATACTGTCATTACCCCCTACAAAAGAAAGCCTCCGCACGGAATCAGTGACGTCGCTGGAGTAGACCTCTGTAGAAGTCGGCGCTGAATTCGCGAACGATATTGAGTTCTAATATACTTGGCTAGAAGAAAATTTTATTACTTTGCTCAGCTTTTTCTCTGTGGAAACATTTTTATTATCTCTCTATTCTAAAAAAAAGTAACTACCGCTGTCACCGCCGCCGCCGCCGCCGCCGCCGGTTTTGATTTTTTTGTGACCGGAGGCCTTTCTTCGTTAATATTAACAAAAATAATGCATACAAAAATATGAAAATCGGTGGTTTCATACAGAAATGTTTGATAAACACGCTGATGCAGACAGTTTTCAAATCAAAGAATTATTTTAAGAGTTATTTAATGCTAAAGTTGGACAAAATCGTTCCACTAAAAAAGTTTTATAGCAGCAAAAACTATACATGGCAGTGTAATCATTTTTAGATCATTTTATGCGTTAGAATTTGCCGGAGTGCAGATTGCATTAATTTTTTTATTTTGACTCATTTTTTCAGGTTTTATTTCTATTTTAAATTCAAATTTTCAGCATTTCGAGAGATATTTTTTACAGATTTCAGAAAATTGTACTAATTTAAACTGTTGCCAACTGTATAAAAAGCGCAAGCAATAATGTTTGCTTCAAATTAAAAATTTATTTACACGTGACTATTATAAACAGGAAAAAAACTTTCAAATTAGAATTAAATAATTACGTATAAAAAGCAGGAACTTATTAAAAATTACGTCATAAAAAGTATACACGTGAATTTTAAAAGAGAAAGGATATTGTAAAATAATAAATTCATTAACATGCGTTAGAAGTCTTAGGAGAAATTACGTCATATTTACGTCACATTATAGTTATTACATAAAATGAACACAAAATAATATTGCAAATAAGTTTAAATTTAGAAATTGCACTAGACATTTATTTGATATTTTGAGAATTAATTTAAAATGTCTCATTTAAAAGAACTCTCTTTTCGCTTTGTTAAAAAATACCAGAAGACAAAGACTCTCTTTACTTAATTCCTTTTATATTAGCTTATTTTGAAATGTTGTTACACGTGTATACGTCATCAAGTTATTATTATTTCGACGTTTTATTTGTGTTTTTATTAATGTTGTACGAATTTATTTGTTCTTTCGTTATTTAAAATAAAAATTATATCAATTTGTATAATTTGGCGAGTGGTTTGGCGATTTATATAATTTGGCGAAATTGGTCGACAGGATAATCAAGTAGTACCGCAGCGGATTTGGCGTTAAAATTCCCCAATCAAAGATAAATGAATAGAAATTCGTTTATAGGGAGATCGCCACTGTTTTTTAAATTATAATTCAATCTTTCGAAATCTTTTTAAAGCCGATCAAATTAGCGTGCATTTAGAGTCTGCGGTGTCTGGACGGGGGTTGGCGAGCGTAGCTCGTAGGGGGCCGAGCCCCCTAGTGATTAAAGAAAATAAAAAAATTGCAAAATTAAAATATAATTTTTTTTTCTTTTCTTTTAATAGCAATTGCCGATTTCTGAGAAGTTGAGAACTACTTAACAGTAGCATTTCAATGCATGTTAATATGTAAATATATATATTTTTTCTTTTTCTGGAGCTCTGATTATTTTTTGGAGTGCATTGGAGAAATGCATAAGAAATGCATACTTATACTATAAGAAAGAAAATATTTTTACAATATATTTTTGTGTAAAAAAAATAGCAACATGAGAAAAATGTGTATAATAGTTTTATAGAAAAAATATTTTTACAATATATGTGTTTATTGAAATAAAAATAAAATAAAATACAAACATGAGAAAAAATGTGTATAGATATTTTTTCTCACGTTTGTAATTTTTTTTTTTTTTTTTTTTTTTTTTTTTTTTTTTTTTTTTTGCTTGCCTAAGTACAGCAACCTGCATTACTGCACTGGTGAAATATTTTGAATTATACATAGGTAAATTACATCACAAATTGTGATAAGATACCGCATGAATCAAAGCCTGATGATGGTACGATCCATTAATTTTGAAATGTGTTCGTCTGAATGCAGTAGTTATTAAAAAACTTGTCATATTAAACAAAAGCCTAATTTGGAGAACAAATTAAAAAAACAAAATTTATTTCCTACATTACTTGATACCTCCTACATTGCCTGAGAAGGGACAGATATTAATATATTTCATTCAATTCCTTCTACATTTAATGTTAAATTTTTGTAACAAATAAGTTAAACAAATTGAACATTAAGAAATAAAAATAAAATTCATACAACATAATACTTTAAACACCCTAAAAAGTCCTTCCGGCCAGTGCCGGGAGGAAGAGGTAGCTTTCAAATTCCTTATTTTAAAAAAGCCAACTTATATTATTCAAACACACGAAGCTCAATTTAGTGGAAACCGAATATAGGAGATTCAATACTAATTTTTATCAATACTAAATGATTATGAATGAGAATTTCGCGAAGTCAGCTTTACCCAAGCTGCTTTGATTTAAAGTAACTTATATTTGGCTGAGATGTTGATGTATACTATCCACATGCCTTCTTACATGGAAATAGGCAAATACGTGTGTTATCGCGTGACAAATACCAGATCGTTTCAAAATGTTAGCCATACTAGAAATTCAAAGTGCTATAATTCGACCATTTTTTAAGATATAAACAAAAGAACAAATTTTCAGAAACAAAATCTGCTCCGGAATCTTTGTATCAAGGCCAAACACATAAAAAAATCTTTTTCATTTTCCAATTTTTTAATACCTCATTTTAAATTTTAAATTTAATTTTTTTAAATGGCAACCCTTTTGAAACAAGATGGCGAATGAAGTTGGCCAACGAGCTCGGTCGAGACATTGGTATGTACTATGTACAGACCAAGTAACATCCAAATCGGTTCATAAATACGCTTGTTATCGCGTGACAAAAATCAGGTCGTTTTAAAATGTCAGCCACAATAGAAATTCAAAATGCTATAACTCAGACATTTTTTTAGATATAGACGAAACAAAAACTGTTCCGGAATCTTTGTATTAAGGTCAAACACATACAAAAAAAATCTTTTTCATTTTCCAATTTTTTGGTATCTCATTTTAAATTTTAAATTTTTAAATTTTTTTTAAATGGCCGCCATTTTGAAACAAGATGGCGGATGAAGCTGGCCAACGAACTCGGACGAGATATTTGTATGTACTATGTACACACCAAGGTACATCCAAATCGGTTCATAAATACGCCTGTTATCACGTGACAAATATCAGGACGTTTCAAAATGTCAGCCATGCTAGAAATTCAAAGTGCTATAACTCAGCCATTTTTTAAGATATAGACGAAACAAAAACTGCTCCGGAATCTTTGTATAAAGGTCAAATACATAAGAAAAAAATATTTTTCCATTTTCAATTTTTTGGTACCGCATTTCAAATTTAAAAATTTTTTTAAATTTTAAATGGCCGCCATTTTGAAACAAAACGGCGGATGAAGCTGGCCAACGAACTCGGTTGAGACATTGGTATGTACTATGTACATACCGAATTACATCCAAATCGGTTCATAAATTCGAGAGTTACAGTATGACAAAGGTCAGATATATATATATATATATATATGGATATATATGGATATATATATATATATATATATATATATATATATATATATATATATATATGTATATCAACTTTTGAACGGAGGGTGGTTTCGGGGTCTGGGGGTCATGATCGATGAAAATATACCAAAATTTTTTGAAATCGCTTTCCTCCGAACGGCTGCAATAGGTAGCTTTTTGTAATGAAAGCTACCTAAAACTTAGATTCCGTTCAAATGAAATCGAAATAAATCTTAGACTTTTTAAAAGTTTTGCATTTTGCATGCATCTTATCATTTTATGTACAATCGTCATAAACATATTACAAAATATGCAATACAACTTAAAAATGGAATTTTTTTTCTAATTTGTTCTTAAAATTAGGTTTTTGATTAATACATTTTATATGTATGCATTTCTTAATATCTTTAAATATCCGTAAAAGTGTTATTTTCAACTCTCTAACACTTAAAATGTATCTGCCAACACTTTCACAATAAGGACACAAAATAATATTAATAGAAATTTTATTCAACAATGTCACAATAACAAAAGACAATGATACTCACAGATAAAAATACATTTATGTGAGAATATGATTTTACATTTTTCTCATATAAACAAGCTAAAAGTTAAACCTATTTTCTGTGGTAATAAATTAAAATATTCTCAAATATGTAACTTTAAAATGCACTTACGTAAAAGTGATTTCTTACATTTTTCTCTTTTAAATATGCTATAATATAACAACAGTTATAGTACTATATGATATAGTACATATATTAATATTAAATGATAAATTAGTTTAAGTTTTATGACACTTAAACTGTTCAACGAAAATATTTTAATACTAGATTAATAACTAAACGCTCACATAATAAAGTTTGAAGAGTTATAAATTCTTTAATCAATGTATGTTTGTTAATAATTCATTTTAATAATTAAGATAAAAAAAATCCAAAATGAATCAGAGATGCAAAAGTATGTTTAAGTAAAAGTATATGAAGCAAATTTACTTTTGATTCTTGAAATAATATTTTTCTTTATACAATTATAAGCTTACGCAGATCAGCAAGTTTTTCAACTGAACATTGGGGTACCATTACTTCATCCAATGTGTCATTGATGAAATGTTTAGAATGATACCTAAAGAGAAAAATCTACTGTCCCATTCCACCCCACCCTCCCCAAAATATAACCTTTATAAACCAATACAATTTATCATCAACAAATCTGAATATACAAATTATACATGAATAATTATTAATTATGTTTTGATATATAATATATAGTTAATTAAAAAATGTAATTACATAGATTTTATCTGAACTGGTATAATTTTTTTAAATACTAAAATGCATTTAAAATTCTGAAATCTTTTATAAAATGCCGAATTAATTCATATAAATTTGAAAGTTCTGAAAGTGACAGAACTGAGCAACAATATACATAAATTACAACATATATATACAATAAAAAAATACATATGGAGCATAGAAAATATCATTAAAAAATCTAATTTAAATTTTAAAAAAATCTGATTTAAATAAAAGATGCAATTTAAAAAATAATTTAATAGAGTTTAAAACAAGCTTTGTTTAACATAGAAAAAAGTGAACTTGGTAGTTGTAAACAAACATTGAACAGAAGGAAAATTTCGCCAGAAAGCGCCAAATGGTTGTCAATCGAAATAGTATTTGGTTAATTTTACGACTAAGTTGGTTATATGCATGAAAATTAAAGAATTTACCATGTGTATTTTAAGCGATATTGATCAATATTGCATAAAAATTAATTTTTGTTATGAAATTTTATAATAGTTCAGCTCACAATATTAGATTTCGTTAGTAAACAATTGCGATAACATAAGGAATGGAACCTTCATTTTTGCTTTTAATAGAAATAATTTGAGCAAACAGTTATAAAACATAAAAGAGAGAGAGAGAAAAAAAGAAAAGTTACAAATAAGTATCAACTTACTCTTGAGTTTGGAGTTACAACAAAATCCTTTCGGCAAATTGCTTGCAACCATTTTCGCCTTAGGTCTTCATTCTTCGGAAAAGAAAATACGGGAACCTTTGAGCCATTTTTATAGTACCCATTGCAATTTACGGCACAACATCTGTAAGGCATACTTCCTAACAGTGACACACATCAATTTTTTTATAAAATACACATATACAAAATACGATTAACTTATAAAAAGACAAGCAACGCGCGTTCAACCTTTTATTACCGGCTTCGAAGGAAGAAACAAGAAATCCAAGCTAATACGAAATGTATTATGGGGAAAGTGATAGACGGGAAAATATGGCAACCATGCTAAATAGGTTTCATGGACTACTCGAGCTACGTCATTTCAGAGTACAGTAACCTGCCCGGTGGCTTTCTTTTGTAGGGGGTAATGATACTGCAGGGCTCTCGCAAAAATGTCTACAAGATATAATGTACTTCCATGGCCTGTCAGGTTACCAGATCTTGCTCCAATAGAGAATGTTTGGGATAGGTTGTAAATGTAACTTCAGCAGTCTCGGAATACCACAGAACTAGTTTATCAGTTGCTACACTTACAGCAGAATTTACCTCACAGGAACATCGGAAACTTAACAGGCTCCATGCCTCACCGAGAATCGGCTTTTATAACTACCAGATGTGGCTTTACAACCTACTGAAATTGACATTCTTCTTGCTGCTAGTAGTCAATAAAATGTTTGTTTGTTTTTTGTTCTGAATTTATAATCATTTGTTCATCTAATCAAACTATTCACATACCAAGTTTCATGGTCGTGGCTTAATTTTTCAGGGTGCATATATTTTTTTACAACTCAGTATATTCCATATTACCCGATACGCCATCTTGAAAAGAAAATAACCTCTTCGCTCATTAACTATCACAGCAATTAATATAACTGTTCAACTTAATACTGAACTTGGTTAACATCACTACTGACAAAGAGGTTTTATAATTTATACGAATTTTATAAAACTTACACTTGCAAAAAACTGCAATAATTGAGAATAAGATTTGATTTTGTCGCATTACTCCAGCAACAGGTATCCAAACAGAATTCACTTCACTGCATCAAATGAGCACTAGGAAGTCGCTCGGCAGTTTTATGTTTGCCTTTGCCTGCAACACAGTACGGGCTAGATATTGAAGTATCCCATATTGCCCAACCATTCCATAATACCCGAACTTCCTCTATTTATAAAATTTTATCCATGTTGCGAGCGTGATAAGTAAAAATTTCCTTCTTCAACAGTTAAAACCACAGAACTATTATATTTTGAATTTATAAAATTTCGGAAATTTTTGGCACTAAAAAAAGAGTTATTTTGTTGTTAGTGCCAGAAAGCTCTGAAATTTCATAAAATCCAACGTATCCATAATTTTGAAAGGTTTGGTCATAGAAGAATGAGATTTTTACTGTTTTACTTATCAGAGAATGGAGAAACTTTTTCTAAATACAGTAGAACTTCGATTATCCGAAGTAACTAAGACCGACCATCTTTCGGAAAATCGAAATTTTCGGATAATCGAAAATGCTTCAATTTTAAGATTAAGGAGAAATATATGCAATATTTCTTATTATGGTAACAAGTGCTTAATAAAAACAAAGCAATAGCAAAATAGAAACAAGAATAAATTACCTGAATTTTAATTTTGAAATTAAGTACCTTTCACATGTATCACAAGGGTATGAAAAAATGTTTTGTTTGTCGTAGTTTCGATTGCCTTTGCTTTGAAGTTCCATCACGGAGTTTTTAATGTTAGTAATGTTAGTTTACCAGTATCACAGTCTTTCTACTGCTCCAGCCATGCCAAACCTTTTGCAAAACATTCAAAAGCTTGAGAATTGCTAATTTGTTCATTTTATTCGTTCCACTCCGCAGCTTACGGGAGATCAAGATAAATTCAAAGGAACTCTAAGAAAGGGGATCAAAAATATTTATATGTACTCGTAGTTTGGAAAGGACCACTTGCACACAAGCAATATGATAGTTAAGAAAAAAAAGCTTTTAAAAGGCATTTTGCACACAAAGAATGTGATAGTAAAAATAAAAGAAGCTTTCAAAATGGATTTCAGTTAACCGAGAGTTTCGGTTAAAAGAGTTTCGGATAAAAGAGGTTCTATTGCTTAACTTATAGATCCGGGGACCGTAAAAAATATTTTTTAAGTAATTCTTTGAAAAATAATGGCAGGACTATTTCATGAGCAATATTTTAATTCCAACCTTATTTTAACACCTTTGCAATGGACATTGTTTACTTATCTCCAACAGATGAAAATTTAAAACACTTTTCAAGCTTTTTAGAACACGCTGTATTTAAGTTAATTAAACTGCCAAAAATAAAAATATTTACCAACGAAGGTAAAAGGAATGAATTGTGCTATCATAAAGAATGTATCCAAAGCAAGGCTTCGAACCGGAACCTAACCCCAAAACAAACAAGGCGGAAATTGTACGTCAAACGTGTCAAATGTTCGTACTATAACTAGTTTTATAAATATTCAGATCTTAGTGCAATAGCTGTTGCGCTCTTTTTCAAAAATTCATGAATACAAAATTTATTACGATTATTAATATATTAGTATTATACATATTAAATTCCGTAATACGGAAATAATAGAATTCCATCTTAAATAGGACGTCATCACCATGGCAACCAGAATCATTACCCATAAGGGGATATCATTGAATTTATTGCCTATGATAGGATTTAATAGAAGGAAGAAAACTTTTATTAATATCTTTTTAAGTTTTGATTCGATTTTCATAAAATTTGAAATGACTCGAAAAATTCTGCAACGATTATATTATATTAAATTTCAAACCATTCGTTTGGTTAGTTTTTGCGCTGTTATATGCAGACAGACAGACGGACCAGGCGACGACTATAGGTGTTACGTATTTATGTAATTACGAACGCATCTAAAAAGACTATTTCAGATGATACGAAAACCTGAACTGAACCGAAAACCCTTTATTTAAAAAAAAAAAGAAAGGAAAGAAAAAGGAAAAGGGGAAAAAAAAAAGAAAATTTTAACCGAAATGAAATATTTCGTTTTAACTGAGATAAACGAAATCCAAAATATTACGGTTTGAATCATTGATAGATACTATCAATATCTCAATCAGCATTCTTCTATCTCTATTTGTCGATGAATATTAAAAAAAAAATTCTTTTCCGCATGTAAACATTAAATTTTAAAGGGGGAAAAACAGAAAATATAACTATCGCTGTTAAATGTATGCTGTACATGTATTTTTCTTGATATACTTTAACTTGAAATTCCTAACGGCTTTCTCATAACTCCAAACTAATGCACTTCCCTAGCCTCTGAAATTCATTAGCTTTCTAAAAATAATCTCGTCCGCAGGTTTACGAGCGGGTAAGAAACACCGAAAGTACAGTTAATGAATTCATTACGTTTTAATGTTTTCTTATACAAAAGGTATGGTTGATATAAATTACGCGCAAAAAAACAATGAAGTTACGAGTTGATTCAAAATAAAAAAGAAAGGAGTAACGATGTACTTCAACTTTAACAACGTCATTAGACGAAAAGTAAGATGTTAAGATTTATATATTGCGGCACAAGTAATTTGTTAATAATGCGCCTACCTGAAACAAAGTTTAATAATTTTGATTCAGGAAAGACAGTATTTTATTAGAAAAAAATTTAACTTTCTTTTTCGTCTTGTCAGAGTTGATTAAACGTTTATCAGACCTTTTAATTTAAAATTTAAATAAATAATTAAATCTACAGCCTACTCCAGATATCTTTTATTATTATTAACCTTTTATTATTATTATTTACTCACACCTTAAATCACATTCGAAATCAGGGAGATCAGATCTATACTTACGATGAGATACGATTACGATCTGGCTTTATGAGGTGGTCATTTTGCATTGGTTTTACTTACTAATAAAAAATTATATTCCCACCCTGTATTTATATTTATATTTATATTTATATCCTGTTTTTATGTCGTAAGATAGCACCCATATTTATGAAGCGATTTGAATGTGACTGGGCATATGTACTGGCAGGGTTTTCGTTGACTTTTTACGAACGTTAGCAATTTGGCTAATTAGAAGTAAAAAACATTCGCCAAATGAAAAAAGACTTAACAAAATTAATTCGTTGTGAAACAATGAAAGTTAGACCTTTAACCCATAACGTATCCCCCCTTTTTTTCAATATGATGTAAAATAACCTAAGTTTTTGAAACTGTTTTTAGATCACTTTTTCATCTAAATTTAATTATCCGATACAGATACAGAAACTAAAAAAATAACTGTATTCTAAATGTCTTGCGCAATCAAGAAAAAAATTTAAAATCTGATTTAACTCAATAAAATGTTATGAAATAAAACTTCCAATCCCAGTTAACTCAGGATTTCAATATTACATTCAATGAATTCTGAAAAATTTTAAATATAAACAACAAAATGTGTCAAAAATTTTATTTTTCTAGAATTTTTCGGCTATTCATTGAAACCCAAACTTCAAAGGCTATTTCAAAATGGTATTGTTACCTATTGGGCACATTAAAACATACTGAAATGACATTTTTGATTACCGTGGCTTTGGCTGAAGCTAAATTGAATCGGTGTTGGGTTAGTATCTCAAAATATATTGTAAATTGTACAATACGATTGAACATGATAAGTGAGATCAATCGTTCAGTACTGTAAATAAGAGTGTCGCCTGTACTGAAACACACACACATACACACACAAAAAAAATGAGCAAAAACTGAGCACTCGCAATTTGTCGGGTCTAATCATCCGTTTGCTCGCCAAATGAAACATTTTGTCATGATTTGGCGCCATGGCGAGCGACAGCGAGAACCTTGTGTACTGGATTTTTCAAGAGCTTGACCGAGTTCGTTGGCCCGCTCCCTCCACCATCTTCGTTCAAAATGGCGACCAACTACTTTTTTTCAAATTGAAAACGATGTACGAAAAAATTAGAAATTCAAAAAGATTTTATCCTTAAGTGTGCGGCCTAGATAGAAGGATTCTGGAGAAGTTTTGTTTTGCCTCTTCTATGTTAAAAAATGGCTGATATATAGCAGTTTGAAATTCAAGGATGGCTGATTTTGCAATACTCAAATTTCATTTATGAGCTTTAGTAAACACTAATTTTGGTTTCTCAGAAATTTAATTGTTGTAATCATTGTTACTACTCTGATACGTTCACAACTACACTGCCATATCCGCCAGTATTAAATTCTTGCCAAGTTTGGCGAGATATTGCCAAACTTGACGACAAAAAAGGTAGCCATAAATGAAGCCAACTTTGTAATAGCTGACTAATTTTTTTAAGTTCCCATTCAAATTCAGTATTGGTGGAAACTGGGAATCTCCTATAATCGAGTTCCACGTATTTTACCTTTCCGTATGTGAGTAATATTAGCTGAATTCTTAAAGACAAGGAATATGGATTTGAATTCATACTTACAAGGATGCCTTCTCAAAACTTCCGATGTGGTAGGAGGGGGGAGGTGTCTAGTTGTACACAGCTGAGAAATAATTGATACAGTTTTATATTTTATTCTCACATACATATATTTTCAATTAGTCAAAGTACTCATTAGTAATAGCAAAGTTTTAGCAAATGTTATCGATAATTATTAAATTCTATGTTTAAAGTGATTATTTAATGTACTATTTTTATCTGGGTTTTTTTTTTTTTTTAATTTAGATGGTTTGTTTTGTCGTAAGATTTCGTCTATCTATATATCTATATCATAAAGGACAAACATATCTGTGCGTAACGCATACGTCATTCTGCGAATGGCAACACTTTGAAATTTGAAATGAAATTTCGGTTTTGTAATTTTCGCTACTGCAAATTTTTAAACTTCTAAACATCGCACAGTTTTAATTTTTACACCGTCGAATAGGAAAAAAAATGTTCTTTTAAATGAAATTTGTTTGAAAGCTCTATCTCAATTTATTTTTGAGATATTAATTTTTTTATAGTTTTTAGTACCAATTTTGTAACTGTGGCAACTGAAGTACTCCATTTCTATTAAAAGTAAAGGGAAAATAGTCATGGTTTATTTATTTTTATTGATTATATCCTTATTGATGACATTTTCACATTGAAAATAAAAGTAACTTATTTCTAATTTTTGAACAGAAAATTACGTCAGCCATTAAAAAAAAACACGCATTCTTCTTCATAAATCAAAAGATTGAAGAAGATATTTTAATATTTTTAAATTAC
This sequence comes from Maratus speciosus, assembly GCA_963932465.1. Taxonomy (NCBI): domain Eukaryota; kingdom Metazoa; phylum Arthropoda; class Arachnida; order Araneae; family Salticidae; genus Maratus; species Maratus speciosus. Next base: position 374,161,619 of record OZ010789.1, on the reverse strand, counting down.
GCTGATACTGAGTTTGAGCCGCTCGGCAAAATGATTCAGTGAGTAAAAATGATGTCATATTTAAAACAAATGATCATTTTCTTTGATAAAACTAAATATTTGACCAATACGAAATGGCCAATACTATGGTAACTAAAGGCAAATTTCTCAATGGTAAATTTTCGCGGGTACTGAGATTTGAACTTAAATTTAATGCGAATGTTCACATGAAAAATTGTATCGGACAAAAGTGACTTTAAGTTTGAAAATACATCCATTAATAATGTATTGCGCGTTAAAATACTTTTAAACTGTGAATTTGAGTGGTACGTATGTAAATTTTGAGAATGTGAAAATAATGTACAGTTTAGATTTTATGGAGGGACATTTTATGATGTGACAAAGCGAAATCGTTTTTACTGATTTTTCCTCCCGTAAAAACAAACGTAAGAGCCTCAATAGATAACTTCAACATAATTACTCATCTTGATTACGTATTCCAATACAGTTTAATTTTTCAATAATTTAAGCAGTTGAAGTTTTTGGAAATAATATTTTGGTAATTTTAGGTTAAAAACATTATTTATTTTAAAAGTTAGATAACCAATGCAAGACAAATTTTTTATTGTAATTATTTTTTAGGATTATTATAGATTCGATCTAACAGGACTATTCTAAACATTTTAATTCGTCGAATTTCGGCGGGTTCCAACTCGTTTAAGTTAAAAGTGACTTTCAGAGGTTCTGTTGCCATGCCATAATTTTATTGTATATTCAGTTTCAGCATGTAGCAACAAGTAAGCGTGATCAAGGGTCGCACAGAGGGTTTCGTTTAATATTCCTTTCCAAACATTTTACCCTTTAATTAATAAAGCCAAATCGTTAATTTATAATTATTAAATCCTTAACCTTTCTCAATAAGAACATAGAGGCAGCACTACTAAATTTAATTTTTAAATTACTACAATTGGAAGATATTTTTTAATCAAATTAGAAATATTCAAGAACTGTTTTTCAGACAATTGTGACAGCATATGTTTGTATATCTGAAAAGCATATTTAATTACATGATTTAATTTTAGCTAAAAAAAAGAAACCCTTAAAATAGAAAAAAAAAAAACTTGTAGTCAATTTAAAATTTCGCTCTCTCAAAAAAAGAATTTTTTAATAAAAAAAAAACTGGTAAAATATTTTACAACTTTTGACCTTAAAACACGAAAAACATTATAAAAATTATGTAAAATTGAATCTATTGGATACTGACTTCAAACTCTGACGCAGAGCATGAAACCGGGAACTTGATTAGCAGGTAAAAACGCTACCACGAGCCCGTCTAATCTGCACGAAAAAGACTGAAATTATGGTTCTGCTTTAAAATCTAAATCGCAAAAATGGCCGGATGCCATTCAATTAATTCATTTAATTTAAATAACATAAGACTTTTAAAAAATTTTTGATTTGTCGTGTGATCGGAGGTATTCAACTATAAATATGCAAAATTTCAAGTCTCTAACTGAAACAGTTGATGAGAACGAATTCTTTGACAGACAGACAGAGGAGTGAGGTGAATATGGTTTCGTCAGATGAACGAAACCCCCCAAAAAGTGGACAAGTTTTCAACCTTTTGTATCAGTGGTTAGTGAATTATAAATTACTGAAAATTGAAAGTAATTAAGGTTAAAGAGAGATGTGAGTTATTTAGACATAACTCGAAGAATAATTTATGCGCTATACTAGCAGGCCACCCTTCTGGTTGGTTTCTCCCAACGAAACTTGAATCAAACGGAATATATCGGTGAATTTGACACTGTGTTTTAAAGTAATATGGGCCTTTACTTGAAATGTCCCTATAAACGATTTGCGCTGTTACATTTTCTAATGTATCAAATAAAATTTGGGCTGTTAAGGACTAAGTCTTTTAGTTGATCATTTACGGTGGGATTTGGTGAAGAACGATATGCAAGATACTAAAACAATCCATGAAATATTATCTAACTAGCAATGCAAGTCTCATGAAAATCCGTCTAGTTGAGCTTTTTAAAAGGCTAATTTTTAATAATCGAATTCACCTGATTATAGAACGTCCCCCCATAATTTTATAACTAAGCAACGTAGAACGTTATGCAATATACTAAAACCACCCCTAAAACTATATATATAACTAACGGTGTAGGCCCCATCTAAATCCATTCAGCAGAATCTTTCAAGAGGCAAATCTTTCGTAATCGAATTCACCTGATTATAGAAATTTCCCCCATAATTCTGTAACTAAGCAACGTAGAACGATATTCAGTATCTTAAAACCTTCCCTGAAAAATAATGTAACAAACAGTGCAAGTTGCAAGTCCCATTGAAATTCATGAAGTCGAATTCAAGTTATAAGCAGCCGAGAAGAAATTTCCATTTGCATTTTATATAGTAGAAGATGACTTTTTATTTTATACGATATTTTACAAATCTCGAACGTAATACAAATGCATTTTTTTTATTAAACTGGTTTTGAAACATTAACCCTTTGTATCACCGCGTTGCCTGTCTGCAACATACCCAAAAGTCAATGTTACTTAAACAGTGAGCTTTAAAAAACGATTTTATTTATTGCCGCTATCTCCCAATACAGGGGTTAATATAAATTGTTCATACAATTCTAAACGGACGGTGATACTGCGTTCATTTTTCATGCCAACGTTTTATTTATCATTTGAGCAGTTTCGCATCGTTATTGCTAAAATGAATTTCATAAATTTTCTAAAAATAAAAGGGCCGTAGACGTCCATAAATAGATTTTTTACAAAGGTAAATTCGTATACTTTACAATTTTGTATTAGAAAATTAACAACATGTATGAGAAGTATATGTAATTTTCTGTTTATTGCAGATGTGAATAAAATACCTTTTAATTGATAATTTTTCATTTTCATATTCTAAATTTTTTTATTATTTTTTGCGTACTTAAAATGATGTAGGCTAAGATCTGAATAACTATTTTTCAAATCGGAGTTAGAAATTGGGTTAGTTTCAAATTGAGACATAAAGGGTTAATTATTAATTAATATTACAATTATTAAAAATGCAGCCATAATAAAAAAAACCTATACGTTTGTGGTTACCATCAAAATCAGCAGTACCAAAAACAACCCAAAAGAAATTCAAACAAAACTAAATATAATAAGAAAGAAAAATCATGCATTAAGCATAGATTATGAACCACTTTCCAACACTTCCTGAATGCTTTAACAAAACTTCGTTATTTAGGGAAATAAGGTAAGTAAGATAACTAAGTAAACATTTTAGAAAATGCATAAAACATTTGAAAAAATGATTTCAGCAGACACACAGCCAAATATGTATTCCAATTCTTTTGAACAGCCCTGTATTTGATCTATAGGTTGATATATATTCTATATGACGGGAAAATTTAATTTAGCAAGAAAACGCATAACAGGTTGAAATTTCTCTTTCGGAAATTATCCTCCATAGACGGCCATGTATCCAATTCTTTGCGTGGCCCTGTATATCATTATTTTATCTATATTCTACAAACATTTCTCAGTAAACTAAATGCAGTTCAGCGTACAAATGCATAACTCATTTAAAAGCCACCTTTAAGCAATTTAAGCTCATACTCAGTAACCCTTACGAATTCTTTTCTATAGCCCTGTATATAAACTATAGCATTTATACACACTATATAGTATGCTTAAATATAGTGAAACTTAAAAGCGCATATCATGATTAAAAATGCATTTACAGCAATCATTGCTAATATACAGTACTTCGGATACAATATAGTATCTGAAATCTTTTGTGTGTCCCTGTAAATGCTATGCACTTCGTATTATACATGAAATAGCTTATAGTAAACCTCAGCGACGTATATAAATTTCATTAGATATGAAATATTTTAACATGATTGAAACGCCAAAAACATTCTTCCTCCTATACCATCATGTAACGGAACTCTTTTGTGCGGCCCTGTAAAAGAATAATAACTATTCTTTGCACCACATATTCTACAGAATGCATATTTCAGTGCACTTCTTAAATGCATATAAATTTTATTATGTTTGAAAGGGTGTAACATCATTAAAAATCATTTGAAACGATTTTTTCCCATTGGCCGTAATGTAACGGAATACCGTTATCTGTCCCTGTAAATGAACTAAACATGCTACAAACTTCATTTGAAATAGGGATCGTGCTACGGTAGAGGTCAATAACATCCAAAAATTTCAGAACAATCGGAGTATATTTACGAAAGTTGGAACGCGGGCAGACGGCCAGACAAACCGAAGTCATAAACGCTTTTCAACTTTGCTTGAAAGTGTTAAAAACGGTCCCTTAAAACAACAAACGTCTAAAAACTAGGGTATCCAATCAGGGCCGTGCTACAGAACATAGGTGAAAACCATTTTTTTTTTCTCTTTAATTCTAATAGATTTTTTGCATTTAATATATTTTTTTCAGATTGCACACCAACAACACCAAAAAGAATTTTTATATGAAAAATAGCAATTATGTATTCAAATAAATTTGGGAAATTTATTAAAAATGATATTTACGTATTAAGCCCATGCCAGATCTTAATAGTCGAAGAAATCGTCAAAAATTTCTCTACATAAGCAGCTTTTTGATTCTGATAATTTAAGTGGTTTAAGTGCTTAGTTCGTCTGTTAAATTTGCGTTTTATTTATATTATTTTATTTATTTACTGATGAAGTTTTAATTTCGTTATGGAATACTAGCCGAAACATATGCTGGACTTTTTATATTGTTTTAAATGCAAATGGATTAATCTTTCATAATAAAACTGCACGCGATAGAGGTAGATTTAATAAAAATATATGGTCGAAAATTATTTTAAAAAACCATAAATAATCAGTAATTTGAGACACAATTTTCAAAAAAATTGCATTTGAAAAAAAAAAAAAGGTATTTTTCTGTTCCACGGCATAAAAATTTAAATTGTGCGGTGTTTAAAAGTTAAAAAAATTGCAATAAGAACAATATTTATTGGTCCGCTGTTTCACCATCTATATGACGTCAGCACTACTCGCGGACAGGTTTTTGCTTTATAATATACAGATATAGATGTCATCAACAAGTAAATATGATGTAATTTTATTAACCCCTTCTGGACCAGCGTCATATGCATTAATTTTATTTAGTTGGTACCAATTTTTTTTTTTTTTAAGTTATCCTTAGTTATTTCATTATGGAAATACTACTTTAATTTAAAAAGGCAAACTCTACTTTTCTTTTTTGCTTGTACCATAAGCAAAAAAGAAAGCAAATCCTCAATGCAACTTTTGAAGGTGCATATGTTCACAGGTTCACACATGGTTCTGAAGGGTTTAACCGACTTTTAAAACTGTAGTTGTGATTTGGGTTCGGATTTTTTTTTTCTTTCATATTGTATAAGTCGATCTTTAAGGTATCCACACACCTTTGAAACGTCATTATCGATCAAAATATCGATTTTTCATTCTTGCAATAATATTAAAATCGAAACTTTTAACTGTGGAATCATGCTTAAATTATGTCTGTATCTTAATTAGAACCAGAGTTACAGCCGTTTAAAGTTACAGCTATTACAGCTTTTGAATTGTGTGTAAGTTACTTTTAACCTTTTCTCGAAATGAAGTTTTTCAAATTCTTACTATTACACAAAACACCCTATAGCAAAAAAAATTATGCGTGAAATGCCTTGAAATTTTGTGTATTTCTTTTACAAATATTTTTTGAAAGAATAGACTATACACTCATGATAATATATTAATTAGTTTTACATTTGTAGTGGTATAAGTAACAAAGTTGCAACGAATTTTACTAATTTTTCATTACATCAGTACTTCAACTGCCACAGCATCTGAGATATAGAAGCTATTACAAGGCGAATAGTCTGTGTTCTAGAGAAAGTTATTCTCTACATTATGCAATTTACAAAATGGCAATACATTGGTTTGTTTTTGAATTATCACATGTTTTGCGGAAATGTCAATATTTCACATACTTTTGACTATTTTTCACTTTAAAAAAAACTCTTTCTGTGTAATTGCTAAAATATTTACATATTTTTCAAAGTTTTAACTTAAATGTCATCGTAAAAAATACGTATAAAGAAAAAAATTAAAAAAAAACACCTCCAAAGGTGTGCGGATACCTTGTGTGTAATTTCTTGAAATTACATTTAGTTTTCGCCGCATTAGCAGTCATCTGTTGTAACTGTACCGTGGTCGAATTCTTTTTTAATGGGATATATAAGGACGCAGAGTGAGTTTGCATGTCCCGATAGTGATTCGAAAGCGGTCCAGTAAGTATTATATTAGGAAATAAGCTTGTTAAATAATTACTCGTTAAATAGTAGTACATATTTTCTTAAAATTTAATCATCACTATATTAACAAAGCGTAGAAAGAAATAACGGCCATTGTAATATCATCAATATAAGTAACTTATGTGACTTAAGTTCAACCGTTTTAGGTGCGTTCGTAATTATATAAATGCGTAGCACCTACAGTCGTCGTCTGATTCGTCCGTCTGTCTGTCCATCTGTCAGCATATAACAGCTCAAAAACTACCAAATAGAATGGTTTGAAATTTAATATATATAATCGCTGCAGAATTGTGTCGAATCATTTCAAATTTTATAAAAATCGAATCAAAATTTAAACAGATATTAATAAAAGTTTTCTTCATTCTATTAAATCCTATCATACGTAATTAATTCAATGATATCCCATGATAGGTAATGATTCTAGGTTGTCATGGTGATGACGTCCTATTTAAGATGGAGGCCTATTATTTCCGTATTACTGAATTTAATATACTATATAATTGTAATAAATTTTGTATTCATGCATTTTTGTATAACAGTTCAACAACTACTGCACCAAGGTCTGAATATTTATAAAACTAGTTATAGTACGAACGCACCTCATTTGCCATGTTTGACGTACAATTTACGACTTGTTTTATTTTGTACTTGTTAGTTATTTTAGCATGAATATTTCGCAGAATAATTAATGCTCAAGTGTTGTTGTTCTTTCTATTTCATAAGAAACAACCTATAAAGAGTCAAGGCCCGATAATTTGTACCGGCTCTACACCCCCCCCCCCTTCTCTTTCCCTCTTTCCCCATCCCCTCCGTGTCCCTGCTCATAAAGCAATATTAGTTGAAATTGTGACACAATTCATTCCGGATGCATGACTTTTCGTTCTTGTTTCCAGCATTTCTGACGTTATTAGAAATTCCTGTTTGACTATTTAATTTTAGTTGGCCCAGAATCCCATAAAAAAATCAATATCGTGAAGCGTTTCAAGTTACAACCATACTCTATGTGGTTGTATTGCGACATACAAGAACTTTTTGCCAAGAAAAAGCAAATCTTTGGAATGCTTTTCGCCAATTGTTTTTAAAAGGAAAATAATAATCTTTTCCGGTTGTCTGAAAACCTTTTTTGAAAGATTTCTGAACAACAGCGAGAATAGTGTATCTCAGCCAGGTTGATGAAGAAAAAACGATGATAATTAATCATTCTCCTGAGTATCGTTTTAAAGAATAATGAGCTATTTGTTTCACAGCTTTCATCTAAATTTTCTTGTTTACAATATGTAAATTAAACAAGAAATGCATAACTTAAACGACTTTTTCTCTTTTCACTTCAGATTTCTTAAGGGGACAGTTTGCCTTTTCAGCAATTTTGTTTATTTTAAGAAATATGGTTCAAATGGTGAACGCGCTGCATTTCATTGTTCAAATAAAAGTACATTTTGAAAAGAAATTTTTTTTAACTGCATATTTAATTAAAAGTTTTAAAAAGTTTAAGAAAATTTGACTTCTTTTAAATCTCTACTACTTTTTAAATATTGATATTTTTGCCCAATTTTTTTAAAAGATTTTCAAATGTGTATTACACAAGACTGCGCATGGATTTTTAGGTACATTTAATATTACGTTTAATATTATTTTTTTACTGATTAGGGGGCTCGGCCCCCAACGAGCTACGCTCGCCAACCCCCGTTCAGACACCGCAGTCTCTAAAAGCACGCTAATTTGATCGGCTTTAAACAGATTTTGAAAGATTGAATTATAATTCAAAAAACAGTGGCGATCTCCCTATAAAAGGGTTTCTGTTCATTTCTCTTCGATTGGGGGATTTTAAGGAAAAATCAGCTGCTGTTAAAAGATACAATGGCTGTTTTCGCCTTTGATTAAATAAAATCAGTTAAACATTTCAAAATAAGCTAATATAATAAGCAAATCTGCATCAAAATGCAAATATATTTCATAAATAGCAATGCCTTCTTTTGACGGAAACGACACAGAAGGTTAACGAATCTTAACTAAACCATTTAAGCAATTTCTTTATTTTCTGCTTCACAGATTTTTCTCTTTCAAATCATATATTTTGTCGATGACACTTTATTTTCATCTTGTAATCTTTTTTATTTTTATTACATTACTAAATAGTCGCTCGAAAGCAGTGTAAACGTATTCAATAAAATTAATATTAATCTTATTAATATAATCTCAAAATATCAAAATAATGTCTCGCGCAATTTTTAAATTTAAACTGTTTTGCAATTTTACTTTTTGTTCATTTTACGTAATAAGTGTAATGTGATGTAATTTTTCCTATTTAAGACTTCTAACGCATGTTAATGAATTTATTATTTTACAATATCCTTTCTCTTTTAAAATTCACGTGTAAGTTTAGTTTTTATGAAGTATTTTCAATAAATTCCTGCTTTTCATACGTAATTATTTAATCGTAATTTGAAAGTTTTTTTTCTGTTAATAATACTCACGTGTAAAATAAATTTTTAATTTGAAGCAAGCATTATTATTTGCGCTGTTTATACAGTTAGCAACAGTTTAAATTAATACCATTTCCTAAAATAAGTAAAAAATACCTTTCGAAATGCTGAAAATTTGAATTTAAAAAAGAAAAAATTGCAATATAAATACCTCAAAAAATGTCGAAGTTCGAGATTTTTTTTCTGCCATCATTAGCCAAAGTTCGAGATTTTTTTCCCAGTGAACGTTTGTCAAAATTTGCAATTTTTTTCCACGATCATTTGCTGAAATTCGTGTTTTTTTTTTTTTTTTTTTTTTTTTTTTTTTCTTCCGTAATCGTTTGCCAAAATTCGCAAATTTCAGCAAATGATTGACGAAATTCCCGATTTTTTTAGAAACTGGTTGAAGACTATTGCAATTTTTTTCAATGACGATTAACAAAATTTGCAATTTTCCTTCCTGTCCAACTGACAAATTCCAGATTTTTTTTTTTTTTTTTTTTCGACCACTTGACGAAATTTGTGAGTTTTTCATTATCAGATGACAAAAAGTTTCACTATTTTCTGACTCTAAAGCACCTATTAATTCCAAAGTACCGATTTTGTGAAATTCCTCAAAAAAACGAAAAAACAAATGTATATATATTCACGGAAAAATCATGACTGTTTGTGCAATAGTACAAAACTCGCGAAATTTCAGGAATTTCAGGACATGTTACCATATTTCAGGACATTTCAGGACGTTTTTTCATTTTTCAGGAATTTAAGGAATATCAGGACAAGTACTACCCCTGAATATAAGCTGGATACAGATGATGAGCTATTTATATTAATTTAAGTGCAAACGGATTTATCTTTCGAAATCGTCAGAGATAGATCGGAAAAAAAATTCATGCTTGAAAATCATTTAAAAAAAATAAATTTTGAATAAATTTTGATACAGTTTTCAAGCAAAGTACGATATAGTTTTTAAGCATATTTTATTTGAAAGTACATTTTTCCTAAATCGACGATGTAAAAATTAAAAATGTGCGGTATTTAGATTTTGAGGTTTAAAAAATTGCAATAAAATTTAATAAAAGTTAAATTTAATCTTCTGCTGTTGTCACCGTCAAAATGACATCAGCGTTACGCACGAACATGTTTGTCCTTTATAAAATAGATTCTCTATAATTTTAAGGATCATATTTCCAAAGCGTTAATTAGCTTGAAAGAAATAAAAAAAATGCCATGCGTGATCTTATGTAAAAATAGAGTAAAAAGAAAAAACTATATTTAATTAACATTTTTATTTTACAAGATTGAATATTTTATTTTATAGAAAATCCGATCCTAGACTTGTGACTTTAATCCCTTGGGGACGAGCGACCGGTGTACGTGCCGCGTAAGGTGCTCAGTATCTGTGATTATTCTCACCTGTTAATTTTTATTGTAAATTTTGCCTTATTTAATCCGACCATTTTCCCGATTCAATTAGGCAAAAATTTCTGTTTTGAAAAATCGGTGATAAATGATTAAAAATTCTGTAAAAGACGCTCGTCCCGAAGGGGTTAGCTCCTTAAAGCAGACGATTTTACATATTTGTCGATAACTTCAGTTTTAGAAATAAAATATGTATGCTTTTTTTTTTTCAGTTCGACTATAATTAAAATATAGATAGTATTTAGAGTTGAATTATAAAGATTGTACTGGGGAAAATGCAAGAACCTTTCCTATTTCGACCACGTGAATTCGATTTGTAAAGAAAAATAAATAGTTCACATTTTCGGCACCAGGAGAAAAGTTGAGCTGTAGGTTTATTTTGGGCAATGAAATCGGTATAAAACTAAAATGTAACTCAATTATAAAGGTTGTAAGGAAAATGCAATACCCTTTCTTATGCACATTGAACAGTGGGGATTCGATTCATAAAGAAAAGGAGATAGTTCACATTTTTGGCACCAGGAGCTAAATTCTCGCTGCAGGTTGATTTTGGACATTGAAATAGGCATAAAAACTAAAATGTTAATCAATAAGGTAAGACGTCCTACCTAATATACATTTTATAATTCGGCTCTAAACACCCATACTTTAACTATGAACAAACGGAAACTAACGGAAATGAGCTAAAGGAACCTTTTAGCTAAAGAAAAGAGAAATCCAAGATACAATCAGGCCCTGATTACCGAATAGACACGAGAATCACGATCTTCCCTTAGAAAGTTTTGAAGGGGCTCGAAATTGAGAAAACAGGGCCCCCAAATTTTATATTGAATTAATTCCATTCCAAAATTCTAATTTCTTTTCTAATTATTAACTCATTTATATATATATTTTTTTTTTTTTGTTTTAAGTATTTCTTTAAAATACCTGTCATAGCAAATTAATTTTTCGTACAATAGATCAGTTTCAACCACATGATCACAATTCCTCAGTTAGTCCAACCAACCAAAGTCGTCAATTTATCAGACAGTATACTATCGTCCAATCAATCAAAAATTGAGAAAATCCAATAATCTAATGTTTGCAGTAATTTGAATAATATTTGTAGCATTGGTGAGTTTCCGGGTATGTCAAATTTAGGAAACTCTTCTCGAATGAAAGAGGGCCTGGAAATGACACTTTCCACCCATAGCTTCAGAGGCTAATCGGGTCCTAGATGCAACCTTGTTCAAATTCCATCTCCTGACACTTTCATTCCTAAAACAACACCTTAACCCTTTCCGACGCAGTGTGCCCAGGTCGGTATACCTAATTTTAATTCCAAACTTACGAACGGCACCAAGAATATTTTAGTAAAATTTTGCTTTTACAATGAACCTTTAAAGTAACACGTTTTTAATTGCTAACAAGTAATATAAAAATTTTGTTTTTAAAGTCAATTCCTACTTAGGTCATCAAAGAAAAATTTAATATAATCCCTTAAGCTAATATTAGTTTTTGTTGCATTAAAATATCTCAATTGGTTGATTTTCTATAAGCAAGTAGGTTTACAATGGAGCTCTATGGGAATTTGGCGAAATATTAGAGATATCGCCAAGTTGGCGTCACTTTTGGCGACTCATTTTGGCCGCCAAATTTGGCAATATTTGGCGACAGAACAGGGTCCCCCCCTATGGTAACCCCTTATTGAAAATACTTTCATTGATCTTCAACAACCAATGGCCGCCATTTTGTTTCTCGTGCAAAACTAAAATTAATTAATTAAAATTTAATTAATTAATTAATATTTGAAAAAACTGTATTAACATCAATTGTCATCCAGTACAAGTTTAAAAAAATTTATTTCAACTTGATAGGATGAATAATGAGTATTTTATTAACGATTGAAAATTTGAACAAGATAAATATATAAATAAATAAATAAATATAGGGAGAGTGTGAGCTAATAGTAGGAATTGAAAAAAGTCGTTTGTAAATTCCGGAGCCAAGTCAATCATTTCATCATTTTACAACAAAAATTGTCTGTGCCGGAAAGGGTTAACACTATTTCTACCAAGAGGTGTCAAAAGATACCTTTCGGATTTTTACTTAAAATTATTCTCTAAGTTTGATCATTTCTTCACAATTAATTTTTTTTACTTTTCATACAATAGTTGTTAAATTAATTCAACGAAATCATTTTCCTCCAGCTCATCCTGGATCTAAAAATATGCATGTGGTATACCTATTTCTACCATGAGTTGTTTTTTGACACCTTAAGGATTTCATAATTTCTGATTTCTAAAGATTTCATAATTTCTAATTTTAAACAATTTTACATATAAATATCAACACAATTTTACAGCATCCTATCAATTATGATCAGATTAGATAATCCCGATTTCAGTTGCAACGGAAAATACAGGAGTTGATGCATAACCTTTATATCCGCTTGTGTTTGCCCTGTTGCGGTTTAGTGTAAGATCATTGCAGTGACTAGTTTTAAAAAATTGAATAATACGTTTTGTTCTCCAATTCTGGTAGTGAGTTCAATACATATGAATTTTATTTTCATTCTTGTAAAAACTATGGTATTGAATAAGGAAAGAATTTTATTACACTGCTGTTTTATGATTGCTGTTGTTATTGTTGTTGCTACAAAGATTCAATTTTTATGCATGAGACTGAAAGTTTGTTGAGTTAATAATATTAAAATGTTTGATTTTCTAATAAAAAAATTTTAAAAAAATGTAGATATTTTTTATTGTTGTTTCTGTTAACGTAAATCATGTTTGATTACATTTATGTAAATTTATATTTTGTAGATTGTTGAATTAAGCTAGAATTTATAACCTGATTAAATAATCTCTAATAAATATGCATGAGTGTATTAATAAATATATTGCTCAAATTATCTGTATTTAACTGATAATTTGAAATCTCAACAGTTTTGGCAGTTATTTGCATTCAAACTCAAAAGTGTCAAAAGACACCTTTTGGTAGAAATAGATATAGACAAAATCGTGATAGAAATAGTATTATACCTAAAATAACACCAAGAATATAACTCAGAGGGTACAGGCAGCAATATTGAGAAAAATCATCAAAAGGAAATCTATAAATATAATCTTTATCCAGAAGTCTGAAAAGACACTCTTTTCAAACACCGAAATATATACTACAGTGCGTGTCAAAAGTTTAAGCACAACATAAAATTTCGAAATAAAATTTTATTATTGACTGAAAGTTACTTTCTTTTCACATGACCTACAAATTGTAGTTTTTTAAATATATTTAACAGTTTTATGCTTTAAAATTTATCCTAAATAATAGAATTTATCAAAAGAACAAAAATGAGTGTGTCAAAAGTTTAAGCACAGTAGTTCTTTAGTCTTTAGTTGAACAAGAATTAAAAATATGAATACTTGATTATTGCTCTATTCTGTATAGTTACTTTAAATATACGGTCTTCCATCGATAAAATGAGGTTCTGTATTGTTTCTGGTTTAATTTTTAACCACGCGTTCTCAATGGCATCTTTCAAATCTTCAACTGAAGAATACTGCTTTCCATTTGGATAAAATGCATGAATAAGAATACTCCATATATTTTCTATATGGTTTAAATTGGGACTAATTGCCGACCATTTCAAAACAGATACTTTTTTCGACTTCAGACACGTTGAAGTTGAGTTTGAGGTATGGATCGAAGCATTATCATGTTGAAATAACCATTTTTATCCCCCCAAAACCTCCGCAACAGGGAGCAAATGATTGGCAAATGTTTTTTGATAGTTTCAGAGTTTTCACGACCATTGATGAATGCTAGAGATGTCTGACCATTGAAAGAAATAGCCCCCCATACGATTACACAATCACCACCATTTTGTCGGGTAAATATACTTCTAGGTTCTTTGCGGAGGTCATGTCAATGTGCTTAAACCCATCAGGCCATCGAAGTTCCATTTTTTTCATCACTCAATATGACATTCAGCCACTTATCACCAAATGGCATATGCTCTTTGGCCCATTATAAATCTAGATTCTTTATGTTGTCGTTTCAGACATTGCACCCGAGCCATTTTACGGTTTTTGATGTACACTGTAAAAAAAAATTTGTAAAGTTACTAAAATTTTTCTAGGAAACTGGGATTCCAGGAACTTTTTATGTAACGGCAACAAGAAAAATTCCTGTAACAGATGCTGTTACAGAAATTTTAGTAACTTTACAGATTTTTTTTTACAGTGTATTCCGATTCCAAACTCTTCTATGACCAGTTTTTTTACGATATTTGTCCTCCAACTGCATGTTTTATTTGCGAAAGAGAGTAATTAACAGTTGAAGCCAAGTTTCTGATGCGGCGGTCTTCGCTCAAAGTAGTCATTCGTGGCCTTCCTGAACGAAATTTTTGTTTGAAATCATTACCACGAGCCAAAACTTGATGCCAATATTTAAGTGATATTGAACTATATTTAATTTTTTTATTATGATATATTAAAATAAAAAACATGTCTAGGAGTCAGTTTCAAAGTGCTATTTAAATTTTTTACGATGGATAACATTTCACTGAGCGCACGATATCTCAAGCTAATTTCATGCTTTTTGTATAAACTTTATCTTAAATCAAAGATACTCTGGGCTATAATTTGAACTAGAACATTTGTAATCTATTGATTAGATAAAGAGAAATTAACTTTTAATTGGAAAAATGAAAAAAACTGCGATTTTTTACATTCATTCAAGCTTATAATTTTTTCCATACTAAACACAGCTTTATAATTCTAGTTAATTTTCATGGTAATATAAATACTTATGTAGGGCAAAATTTTACAGCTATACTTGAAACAGTTTTGAAGATATCATGCGCACAAAAGTAAAAAATGTCATTTTGAGAAAAAGCCGTTTAAATATTTAATTATATTTTTAAATATAAAATATATAATCAATTTAAATATAAAATCAGATCGCGCTACAGAAAACTCTGAGTACCGTCAGCTTAATTATGGCCACCTTGTATATAACATTTGCTTATGGGCCATCTACATGTCAAAACGAACCCAAACTTTTTTTTTTTTTTTTTTTATATAGCAATACTCAAGTTTGACACCATAAATAGATTTTACACCCTTCAATTAGCATAAATTCAAATCTTTATGAAATTCGTATGCTTAGTTTCCAAGAAATTAATTATTTTAAAATGAGCCTATTTTAGGGACTGTATCCAAATTGAAGTTCGGTACTCGATTGTTGAGATGGTACAGAATGACTATGTCACTTCTGTTAATGTATTATTTCTTGCCAATATGATCATTTCACTCGCTTAATATGAGTCGACTATTCCCATTCCCATCCCAAATGTTTCATTAAAATGAGTAAAATATATATTTTTCAAATTATGCTTAACCCGTCATTTTGGCGTTTTTTCCTCATAATTCAAAAACTACTTGAAATAAAAATTTTGAATTGAGAATTTGCATAAAGTAGGACATAATAAACATATATCTATCAAAAAAATTGTAGGTTGCAATTCATATTTTTTTCGAATATTAATTTCATAATTCATATTATAAAATTTTTAAAATTACAAATTCAATGTGTTTATGTTCGGTTTTTTTAGCATTATAATTAAACAAAAAAATTATCATATTAGGATAATAATTTCAGGAGATAATAAAAATATGAAAATGTAATTTAACATTAGAAGCTGTAAATTTTGAATGTGTATAATTCAAAAACTTATCATCCAAATGATTTGAAATTTCATTTCTCGGCATAGTTTGAAGCGGAGATTTAAAATACATTGTCAAAATTGAGTGTTGCCATTTAAAAAAACAAAGTTTGGTGCGGTTTTTATTTCTAGATGGCCCCCTAAGCAAATTTTACATACATCATTTAAAAGTAGACTTTATTACCAATCGTTTGGTACCTGTACATATTTTCTATTATAATTAGTTGCACAGTTAGTAGGGGTGTTTACTTTTTTTCCCACGACTGTACATAAACTTCTGATTGGTATTAAAATAAAATACACTGTCTCTCTATTATCGGAATGTCAATCGTATCTGCAATGATTATGATGAACATAATTTATACTAATAAATATATTATTAAAATATATGTGTTAGAATATGATTAAGGAAATTTAATTAACATTGGAAATTAAACGTTTACTGTTGCGTTTGTATGCAAAATATAATGCAGTGATATCTCGGCTAATGAAGATAGTTCATTCAAGAATCACATTAGTTAGCCAAAATATTCGTAAACCGAAACGCTATTTTCAGCCCAATTAAAATCTCGGTTGCATTATTTTGCACGCGCCCGTTCAAAAACACTCTTAAGCCGAATCATTTGTTAGACAAGATATCACTATATTTACAGATATTGTGATTCTAACATTTTATCTTAAGGGGTCTTGTACATTTTAAATGCGATGAAAATCAACAAAAACGCTCAAAGTTTGAATTAGTGTATCTCCAAAAACTTTTATGAATAAACATGAAATTTTGACTATTAATTAAACAGATTGTGCTTTTTAATATATAATACCATTAGAAACTGACTAGACTTTTACAAAATGTGTGTATTGTTAAAATTAAAATATCTCTCTCTCTTTTTTTTTTATTCCGCCAGTCGTTGCGCGCATGATATCTTGAGAACATATACACGGATTGTTATGAAATTTGATATATACACTGGTTTCCAAAAATTAAGGAAAAATCACAAAAAGAGCGATAACTCGTTCAAAAATTAACCTATCTGTATGAAATTTGGATATGTTGTTAACTAAAAGATGCTGATTAAAATTACAAAATGCAAATTAGTGGCGCTGCAATCGGATTGCGTCATCTGTGCGGAGCATAAAAATGCATGCTAGAGAGTACGACTGCCGGTGTCGCTGTGATTATGAGATAAGAAAACTGAGATAGCCAATTTATTAGTATGACCTCGAGGTATCATTTGTCCGCATAACTGCGATATAGAGCTATTGGAAGAGTAGATGTAGGCCAAAGTCAGACAGAGGTGGTCAGATGGCCAGTCCTTCTGTTGCTCATAGGCTTTGTCAAAACTTTCAAACCACTGGTTCGGCCCCCAGAAGGTTCAGCGAAGGACGAGCAAGAGCTAAGACAAGCAACTATGACCGATATTTGCGGTTATTTGTACGAAGTAATAGAACAGCAACCCCCTCCCAACTTAAATCCGTCCTTGTTGCTATCACTGGAAGGTTAATATCAACGTCTACTGTGGGTAGAAAGCTTCATGAAGGTTGTCTTTACGCGATGCGACCAGATATTTGTGTGCCGCTCACCTCATGTCTCCGGAGGGAACGTTTAAGGTGGGCACGTCAACATGTCCACTGAACGGCTGATCAATGGAGGCGTGTTCTCGTCACAAATGAATTCCAGTTTAGCCTCTAAAGCGATAGTAGGCATTGTTTGATTTGGAGAGAACAGGGAACACACTATCATCCATCAAACATTCGTAAAAGAGATTCGTATGGAGGAGGCAGTGTCTGTGTTCGAGATGATATCTCTTTGGGTGGACGTACCACGTACAGACCCCCATGTTTTTCAACGTGGAACTGTGAATGCTCACGTCTATAGAGATGACATTCCTGATGCTTATGTGCACCCTTATGCCGGTGCAATAGGTAAAGATTTCCTGTTACAGGACGATAACTCTAGACCGCACAGGGTTCGCATCGTAGAATATTATCTTCAGCACCATACAATTCAGCGCATGGAATGGCCAGCGCGATCACTGAACTTGAATCCCATTGAGCATCTTTGGGATGCTTTAGGAAGATGTGTCTCTGCTCTCAATCCCCCTCCTCAGAGCCTTGCCACGCTTAAAACTGCTTTACAAGAGAAATGGCTCGCACTTCCCAGAAAACTTATCGATCGCATAATTGACAGTATCACGCTTCGCTATGTATGTGCTGTATTGCTTCTAGGGGTGATCATACTCCATATTAAAAGCACTTTTCCTATACCAAACTGAGACATTTATTTTGTTTATTTTACAATTGTATTAATTTCTGAAACACCACAATCGTCTGGTAATTTCTTTTAATATTATTTTGTACCTTACTATGTGTTGTAAATTGTGTCCCAGTTTTATTGAAATCTACTTGTAACATATTGAGTAATCGCTACCTTTGTTGTTTTTCCTTAATTTTTGGAAACCAGTGTATAATAACATATGTATCTTATACTATAATACGATTAAAAATTGTGTGTGTGTGTATGTGTGTGTATGTAAATTTTATCTCGAAAACGGCTCTAACGATTTTGATTAAATTTTGCACCCTACTATTTTTGGGCACGAAAAGACCATTGGAATGGGTCACGGGTTCGAGAAAGTTCGATTAGTGGGTCATTTTGGGTAATAATGGGTCAGGGTCAAGCTAATTATATCTAAAGAACGGTTCAATCGATTTTGACTAAATTTTGTATCCAACTATTTTCAGGTACGAGAAGACTATTGGGCTAGGTCACATGTTCTAGAAAGTTCGATTTGTGGGTCATTTTTGGTCACTGTGGGTCAAGATATTTTTATCTAAAAATCGGCTCTAACTATTTTCACTAAACTCTATATTCTACAGTTTTAGATTACGAGAAGACCATTGGGCTAAGTCACTGTTCGAGAAAAATCGATTAGTGGGTCATTTTTGGATCACCTAAGTTTATCTAGATAACGGCTCTAACAATTTTGACAAAATTTTGTAATCTATCGTTTTCGGGCACGAAAAGACCATTGGGATGTGTCACGTGTTCGAGAAAATTCGATTAGTGGGTCATTATGGGTCATTATGGGTCAGGGTCAAGCTAATTATAGCTAAAAAACGGCTCAAGACATTTTCACAAAATTTTGTAATATACCGTTTCTGGGCATAAAATGACCATTGGGCTAAGTCACATGTTCGAGAAAATTCAATTAGTGGGTGATTTTGGGTCACAATGGGTCAGGGTCAAGCTAATTGTATCTAAAAAACGGCTTAAACCATTTTGACTAAATTTTGTATTCTATCGTTTTCGGGCTCGAAAAGATCATTGGGCTAGGTCGCATGCTGAAGAAAATTCGATTAGTGGGTGTCATTTTGGGTCACAATGGGTTAGGGTCAAGCTAATTGTATTTAAAAAGCGGTTCAAAACATTTTGACAAAATTTTGTATAATACCGTTTCCGGGCATGATAAGACCATTGGGCAGGGTCGCATGTTCAAGAAAATTCATTCACTGGGTTATTTTGGGTCCTAATGGATCAGGATCAAGCTAACTGTATCTAAAAAATGGCTCAAACGATTTAGACAAAACCTTGTACTGCACCGTTTCTGGACAAGGTAAGACCGTTGGGCTGGGTCACATGCTCAAGAAAATTCTATTAGTGGGTCATTTTGGTGATAATTGGTCGGAATTAAGCTAACTGTATCTCAAAAAGGTTAAAGCGATTTTGACAAAAATTTTTATTATACCGTTTCACAGTACGAAAAGACCATTGGAATAGGTCACACGTTAGATAAATTTTGGTTGGTGGGTCATTTTTGAATCAACGTGGGTCAAGCTTATTTTATTTAGAAAACGACTAACGATTTTCACTAAATTTTGTATTCCATCTTTTTAGGCTCGAGAAGAGCATTGTGTTAGGTCGCATGCTCTAAAAAATTCGATTAGTGGGTCATTTTGGGTCACTATGGCTAATTGCATCTAAAACAGCAAGAATGATTCTGAGGGAATAATATACCGAGATAAACACAAAGCTAATTTTGACCGAGCTTAGCTCGGTCATTCCTGCTAGTTTTTTAAATGATCTTAGGTCAAAATTGTTTCATTGACCCTGAAAATTAAATATTTTTCTAAAAAAAAAACCTTTTACATTTTAATGAATAAAAATAGTCATAACTAAAAAACTTGTCACTGTAAATAATTAAAAGTAAATCATTTCACAAATACTTAAGTGTTTATCAACTATATTAAATTTCGAAGCAATCGATACATTATGTTCTCAAGATATCATGCGCGCAATGACTTACGGAGTAAAAACAAAAATATTTTAATTTCAACAGTACACAAATTCTGTAAAAGATTAGTCAGTTTCTAATGGTGTAAAAAAGAACAATCTGTTTTATTAATACGCAAAATTTCATATTTATACATAATAAGTTTTTGAAGATACACTCTCAAACTTTGAACTTTTTTCTTGATTTCCGTCGCTTTTAAAAGGTATAAGACCCCTTAAGGGGGCTGGTCACTCAGCTTCCGATTTCCCCTCACAAATGTAAAGTCTGTGGGTATTTGATGCATTCGTATATTTAAAATATCTCCTTGGGAAATTCAGTACTTTTAACTTCTATTTTTTGTGTACACTTCCTAAAAGATGTCTCTCTTTTTCTCAGTTCTCAAAATATTTCTAAAGTATAGACTTAATTTTATATGAAGTGTTAAAATCTTACTCACAGTTCGCCCGCTTTTAACACATAAAATATTAAATTGAGCATAGATTTTAGAAATATTTTGAAAACGAAGGAAAAAAGAGACATCTTTTAAGAAGAGTACTCAGAAAAAAGATGCTAAAAATATGAATTTCCCGAGAAGATACTTTAAATATACGAATGCATCAAAAGTCCTTAGACAAATTACAGAGGAGAATTCCGAAGCTGAGTGACCAGCCCCCTTAAGTGGTTATTCTGTTAACTAATTATCCTAGTACAGTGGCTTACAACCTCTTTGGAGCCCTTTTTTAGAATGCGGATCCTCTTTTAGAATCTATTTCTATGGCGGAGGGCTCTCAGGGTCTTATAAGTTAATGCTGTTTAGCAGCAATATTACTGATCGGAGAAAGAAGGGATAGGTAATAAGAGAATAGAAAGTAAAGAGATATATACTTAATTGTGCAAAGTACATGCAACGAGATTGTATTTTGAAATTTACCATAATAATACTTACTCCAGTTCATTCTGAACTACCACCAATACGCATGATAGCGTGGCCTTACGCTAATATTAATCCAAAGTTCAATAAATTAAACCACTTGCATTAAAAAATAAAAAAAAGCAATTTAACAAATTACAAGACCATTTGGAAAACGATTTTTTCGCAGACTAAAATTTAAGACATAAAAAATCGTACGGAGTTGATCATACATTACGTACGCCATGAATTAAACATTAATAGTGTTATGGCACGTAAAAATTGCAAGCGCAAAAATCGCCTGCGAATTGTACGTATTATCCAAGCATTTCATTGGCTGTTCGGGAAAAGGCTTTTCCATCGTCAGGTTTCCAAGAAATCTGATGACACATTTTAAATGAAATTTCATTCTTAAACTTCTAAACATCCGACAATATTACTTTTTACATCGTCGTATAGAGAAAAAAATGTACTTTTAAATGCAATTTGTTTGAAAGCTGTATCTCAATTTGTTTCAGAGTTATTAATTTTTTTTTTTTTTTTGTAGTTTTTATTACTTTTTTGTCATAGTGGCAACAGAAGGTATCCATCGTTGTTGAAAGTAAAGGGAAATACAGATTACTGTATAGACCAATCAGAAATCGAATAAAATGCGGATTAAACCAATAAAAACCTTCAGATTTTTCCAAATGGTTAAAAACATTTTACATTGTTGGTGAGAATGGCAACAAAGCCCTTAAAATAACATATAAAGGCGCATAGCGCATAACGCTTACCCCAAAGCGATATAGGTAAGCGTCTTAGCTTAAATGGGAGAGGTAACCGCAAGATTAAAGGCGAGGTCACATCAATCAAGGTCGCACGCCACGTAGCGGACGGAGTGAATAACAAAAAGATGCCTAACTGTTTTCTTCTTTATGGATAATCTATTAATCGCACATCTATGAAATAACTGCGCAAGTGCCAACATCGTGTTTTCATTTGTTTGTAGCATTTATATTCTGACAGTAATAGAATGTTCTATTAATTTTTATTCGTGTTTTTTGACTTATTTATTATAGTTAATTATTTAAATAAAAACAGCTCTTTTTTAGAACTAATATTATTTGTTAAAATGGCAAAATGTTGGCAATCGAATAACTCTAGTTTTCGAAATTGTAAGAACATTCTTTTTCTTATAGAATTCATATGTCCTTTTCCAAAGAGCAAAACAAGTTAGTTACGTATTTTAACTTTAATTTATTAAAAAAAAAAAAAAAAATATTATTTGATATATATTATAAAATGTTGTTGATTTAAATACGCTCGATTTTAATTATTTTCTTTCAATGAAATGAAAAATGACGCATAAAAATTAGTAAGTAGTTAATGTGTAAAGATTGAATTTTGTAGTCTTATTTTTTACTCAGTTCTTGATGTGCTAAAGTTATAAAAAATGATATTCCCGATGAAAATAGAATGTATAGAATTTAACAATAAATAAAATATTCAATTTTAAGTTCTTTTCTTCGTTTATCAATCGCAGACGATACATCGAAAACTTATTCCAATGTTCTTTTGATCGTATTGTATTCATGTTATTTAAATTACAAATCGTTCATTCATTTAATTTAAAATTCATTTTATTTTATATTCAGAATCACTTTAATTTAAAATGCATGCATTAAATGTTGTACTATTAAACGAGCAAGTATTGTTAATTTAGTATTTGTTTAAATATTTTGTGAGTCCAGACAATAACTGCAAAAATTTTCCTAAAATCGCCAGATTAGATTTTTTTTTTTCTTCTTGAAGCAGACAAAGCCATTTAGAGAATCCCTGCTAAAAATTCTATTGCGAATTTCAGATTGTTACTTACTCACAGACGATGAATCTTGTTTGCCAGATACATTGCAAAATATTTTTGTTACAGCTTGTTTTGATAAAAATATGTGTATTTTAAAAAAAGTCGCAATGTCATTTTAGTTTAAGGGCTAAAGGCAGTAATGCTTTCGTAGCATTAGTGCTTTTCTCCCGAAATTATTTTTTTTTGTTTTTAATGTGCATAATTTTATCAAAACAAACTGTAATAAAAATATTTTGCAATGAAACTGGGAAACAAGATTCATCTTCCATAAGTGAGTAAAGAATCAGAAAATATGCGCAAGATATGCGCAGATAGTAGATATTCTGTCATACATGACGTCATACTGAAAACCCGCATATTTGCATTATTCACTCCGTCCACCAGATGGCGCAGCTGTTTCTATATACTCCAGATTCCAGTATTGACATTGTACGCTTACTAATATCGCTTTGCGCTTACCCCATTAATTTCCGTTGTCTGTCCATCTCGCTCTCACACTTCAATAACTTGTGAACTAGTGCTAGCAGATGATCGAGCTCATAGCCAGAAGAGATACGAAATTCAATTTTATAAGTTTTGTGTTCAGAATATTCATATTTTGATTGTACATTTTGTTTCGTAATATTTAATTTCATTCTTTTTTTCGGGGGGGGGGGGGGGGGGGGGGAGGGTGCAGCCTTGGAGCTTCTGGGAAGCGAACTACCAGTTGCAAACCACTGGCCTAATATAATACAGTTTTTTACACATTATAATTTTTTCTACATGTAAAGACTAGTCTATAGATATAAATTAATGCCATTAATCTTAATTTACATTTTTATATGTAAATTATAATTGACGCTGCTTACGTATTGTCATAAATACTGTAAACATAGAGCTAGAACACTACTAGTCTATTAACAAAGAAACATTTAAATATCTTAATCACGTTATTCATGTTCTAAGAAACTCTGTTATAATGAAGTGCGCATATAAAGAATAATTTTCACGCTCCCTCCAGTTTCATTATAAGCGGTTTTTATTGTAAATTACAAAAATAACTTTTCATTCTAAACTATCTCTATCCTGCTTATTTCAATAATATGAGTCATTAATTCTAAATTTAAGTATCGGGGTTCACTTTCAACATTGATTCCTAAATCCTCAAGCATTAATTTGACATGCAAAAATAAAAAATATTTAAGTAATTTTCATATTACATTATTATTATTATTATTTTCGAACATTAGTTAATTCCTGTTCTATCTGTTCGTAAAAAGCATATTATGAGTAAACCAAAAGTTGCGCATGCCATATGAAAGCAGAAAATATAATAAAAGCTTGCTTTAAAAATACTTAGGATTTACAAGTTTTGTTGCAACAAAATTTCGTTTTAAAAACCGAAAAGTATGTAATTTTCAATGCTAAATAATCTGTACAAAACTTGGTATGTATACTGCTGACTGATGTTAAAATGAAATGTTGTTTCTCAGTTAACTAACAGGATGTCAGTCGTACTTGCAGTGATTATAGTAAGTATAATTTATATACCGGGTGTCCTAAAAAGAACTGACTGATTTTAAAATTCAATAACTTGCAAACGGTGACAGGTATTTAAAAACTCCTTGCAGGAGGGTTATGCATGAGGTCAACAGTTTTTTTACACTGATTTTCGATTTTAGTTCGAATTACAAATAACAGATGACGCTGTAAACAATAAGCGCTAAATATAGGCTCGATTTTTTGGCCTTCTTCTTCTTCCATGCGGAAAAAGGAGATTAAAATGTATTGAGTCATTGAGTGGGTCCCAAAGTACCGAAAATCGAGCCTGTATTTAGAGCTTATTGTTTGCAACGGCATCTATTGTTTGTAATTCGAACTAAAAACGAAAATCACTGGAAAAAAACATGCATAACCCTCCTACAAGAATTTTTTAAATATCTGTCCCCGTTTGCAAGTTATTGAATTTTAAAATCAGTCAGTTCTTTTTAGGGCACTCCGTAAGTTATAGTCAATGTTATGTGTTTAAATTTAAATTTAATGTATATAATAATGTTTAAATAATAATTAAATATATAATGTTTAAATAAATATGTGTTGATGTTGCATGTAAAATATAGGATATTTAATGTAATTCAACATTTTTACAGTCAACATAAATCAACTTTTTACTATAATTGTAACAATTTATCCGAACTGGTTACACTATTAACTAATTATCCGAATATAATACAATTTCTTATACATTAGGCTAATTTTATAGGTTACATTAGATCCGCCGAAGTTGTTCGAGGCAGGGATAATACTCTTAAATATACCTAAAATTACCTTAACGTTCCCCAAGATTACTTTAAATTTAAATTCAAAATGCATCGGCATAGTAACGGATTTTGGCTACCAAAAGGATTGCTTAAGAAACCAACGAAGGATTTTTTTTTTCTTTTTCTTCGCTGCGTTCCAGAAAAACAATATGTCCCTATTTTCTTTAATAATTAATTTTAAAAACTATTTCATATTTTTCCTTTTAAATCGATTCCCGAATATATGCTTCATACAAGGATATGAAATGTAAGACTGGATGGATAAGGTTGCACATAGATATTGGTTGATTAAAATACAAACGTCTCACTTTCGACAAAATGGGAGCTTTTTAAAAAAAATTGCTGCACGACTTCAGAATAAGCTTTATCGAAAAGAAGACAAAATTTATCGGGCAAAAAAATTAACTTGGATTGCTTTTAGGAGTGGGCAGTGCCTAATTTACGGCAGGGCATTCGGGGCACGAGCACAGTCCCCCCTCCCTCCAAAAGCTGCTGAAGGTTTTTCAATTATTGTCTGAAATCTGATGTAGTTTTAACATCAAATGGAATTTTGCATTTCAATCTACATTCCATTGTGCTCATATTGTATTTTTATAACACCGTTTTGTCTGAAACATCCATATTTAATTACTTATTAGTGAATATTTTCTTTTATCTTTATCATTTTGAAAATATATTATATTTTTAATTCTTTGTTAATCCTGTTCCTGATCGCGTCAGATTATTTGAGGGGTTGGTGAGTGTAGCTCGTAGGCGGCAGAACCTTCTAATATTTTAAATAAATGTAGCTTGGTATTTCGGAACATTAATATTAGTTGTTGCATACTTTATGATTCTAGATATATAGAAGGACTTGCATAGGAAAATATAATCGGGACCACACAATTTATTATAAAACTTTTACTCATTTAAAGTTCCTAATTGTGAAATAATTATTTAAAAGTAAATTAATGATTATCAAATTTAATTTTTTAATGGATATTTTAAAGTAATTATTAAAATCAATAGTGGTTATCTTAGTAAATACCTTTTTCAATATATATATATATTACCTAATCTCCCTATAAGCATCGGTTCAAGGGGGCCCCCGTAAGCATCTGTGCCCGGGGTCCCCAAATTTGTAAATCGGCCCCCGAGACTGGGTCAAAATCGCCGGCACATTTGGAAAATCGGGGAAATACGCAAATCATCCCGTTCACTATAAAATAACATAAAATCTAATTTTTTTTTATTAAGCTAGGGGGCTCTGCCCCCTACGAGCTACACTCGCCAACCCTCGTTCCGGCACACCAAATTTCAAAAAGCACGCTAATTTGATCGGCTTTAAAAATATTGAATTAAAATTTAAAAAAAAAAAAAAAAAAAAAAAAAAAAAAAAACCAGTAGCGATCTTTCTGTAAACGGGTTTCCATTCGTTTTCCTTGGATTGGGGATTTTTAAGACCAAATCTGCTGTTGTTAAGAGATACAATGACTGTTTTCGTATTTAATCAAAAAATTAGTTAAACATTTGAAAAAAAGCTAATGTAAAATGAATTAAGTAAACAGTGTCATTGTCTCCCGGTATTTTTTAACAGCGCTATAAGATAGTTCTTTTAAATAATTCATTTTAAATGTATCGTTTTAAATCTGACGTAATTTACACCAAAGTTTTATTTCTCTTATTAATATTCACGTGAAAATACTTTTGTTGTTAGAAGGAAATATTATTTGCGCTGTCTCCGAATTAACGATAATAGTTGAAAAGATCATCTCAAAATATCAAATAAATATCTCGCGCAAATATATTTTTAATTTAAATTGTTTTGCCATATTTTTTGGCCATTTTAAATATGACGTAATTTCCTCCATTTACAAGTTTTAATGCATAATATTTTTTTTATTTTAACATTTTGTTTCTCTTTTAAAATTCAAGTGTAAATATGGTTCTTATGACGTAATTTTCCTGCTTTTAACATGTAATCATTTATTTCTAATTTTAAAGTTTTTTTTCTGTTTATAATAGTCACGTGTAAATAAATTGTTAATTTGAAGTAAACATTATTCTTTGCACTGTTTTAAAAATTGGCAACAATTTAATGTCCTTTTCTAAAATATGTAAAAAATATCTCTGGAAATGCTGAAAATTTGAATTTAAAATGGAAATAAATCCTCAAAAAATGAATCAAAATAAAAGATAAATGCAGTCTGCAGACCGAGAACTTATCATGTATAAAATGATCTAAGAATGATTAAATTCCTATGTATAGTTTTTGCTCCTATAAACCTTTTTAATGGAACGCCTTTGACCAACTTTAACATTAAACATATCTTAAAATAATTATTCGATTTGAAAACTGTCTGCATCAGCGTGTTTATCAAACATTTCTCTATAATACCACCGATTTTCATATTTTTGTATGCAACAGTTTTTTTTTAATGTTAACGAAGAAAGACCACGCTTAAGCATTCAAATTGGATGCCGATCTACCGGAATATCTACGCAGATTTTCATTGGTCCATTTCCAAATCAAAACTTTTTTTTTATATATAGAAGGACTTTTTTTTTTTTCAAATCTTTCGCCAAAGGTACATTCGGACTAGAGTTCCTACGCGAGTCGGATTACAAAACTCTATTTTCATTCAATCCGAAACCGATTAAACAATTTCGTCAACCGAACGCAACTCACTTGAACATGAACCTGAAATGGAAAAAAAAATAATCATTATTTTAATACAACTAAGAGAAAATAGTCTACAATTGTATCTTTAATAAGAGTTTTATCTTTTATGTTGAAAAATGAACATATTTATATATATACACACTAGGGGGCTCGGCCCCCTACGAGCTACGCTCGCCAACCCCCGTCCAGACACCGCAGACTCTAAATGCACGCTAATGTGATCGGCTTTAAAAAGATTTCGAAAGATTGAATTATAATTTAAAAAACAGTGGCACTATCCCTATAAACGGATTTCTATTCATTTCTCTTTGATTGGGGAAATTTTAACGCCAAATCCGCTGCGGTACTACTTGATTATCCCGTCGACTAATTTCGCCAAATTATATAAATCGCCAAACCACTCGCCAAATTATACAAATTGACATAATTTTTATTTTAAATAACGAAAAAACGAATAAATTAGTACAACATTAATAAAAATACAAATAAAACGTCGAAATGAAAATAACTTGATGACGTAGACACGTGTAACAACATTTCAAAATAAGCTTATATAAAAGGAATTAAGTAAACAGAATCTTTGTCTCCCGGTATTTTTTAACAAAGCGAAAAGAAAGTTCTTTTAAATGAGACATTTTAAATTAATCGTTTTTAATCTGATGTAATATTGACCAAACTATTCTTTCTCTTTTTAATATTCACGTGAAAATTCTTGTGTTAGAAGTAAAATATTATTTGCGCTTTTCTAAGAAAAATAGTTGAAAAGTATCCTCTCAAAATATCAAATAAATGTCTAGCGCAATTTGTAAATTTAAACCGTTTTGCAATATTATTTTGTGTTCATTTTATGTAATAACTGTAATGTGACGTAAATATGACGTAATTTCTCCTATTTAAGACTTCTAACGCATGTTAATAAATTTATTATTTTACAAATTCCTTTCTCTCTTAAAATTCACGTGTAATTATAGTTTTTATGACGTAATTTTTAATAAGTTCCTGCTTTTTGTACATAATTATTTAATTCTAATTCCAAATGTTTTTTTTTTCTGTTTATAATAGTCACGTGTAAATAAATTTTTAATTTATTACACGTATAAATATATATATATATTTTAAGCAAACATTATTGTTTCCGCTGTTTATACAGTTGGCAACAGTTTAAATTAATATCACTTTCCAAAATCTGTAAAAAATATCTCTCGAAATGCTGAAAATTTGAATTTAAAATAGATATAAAACCTCGAAAAATGAGTCAAATTAAAAAAATAAATCAATTCTGCACACCGGGAAATTATAACGTATAAAATGAACTCAAAATTATTAAATTCCGATGTATAGTTTTTGCTACTATAAAACTTTTTTAGTGGAACGATTTTGTCCAACTTTAGCATTAAATATCTCTTAAAATAATTCTTCGATTTGAAAACTGTCTGCATCAACGTGTTTATCAAACATTTCTGTATATCACTACCGATTTTCATATTTTTGTATGCATTATTTTTCTTAATATTAACGAAGAAAGACCTCCGGTCACAAAAAATTCAAAACCGGCGGCGGCGGCGGCGGCGGCGGCGGTGACAGCGGTAGTTACTTTTTTTTAGAATAGAGAGACACTTAAATGTTGAAACATATAGGATTTTTTTAACTGAAAAAATATTCTAGACATTTTTAGGAAAATCGGGTCAACCCGAGCACGATCAACTCCCAACCTGACGAAAGTCAAATCCCAACCTGAACCAGAAACATTTAAACCTAGAATACTAACCTGCGTAAATTTTACTCACACATCCTTTTTCTTTACACATTAAGTATGCTTATTTTGCTGAATTATATTACAAGGATATGTTTAATGAATAATTTTCTGAATAAAATTTAAATGTATGAGTATATATATAAGAATTATTTTTTTAAATATTCTTTTAATGTAGGTGTGATTCTGTTCCGAATTTTCCGAAAATTCCGATAAATTAAGGCAGTCATTTCCGAAAATTCAAAAAAATCGGTCATAAATCCGAAAATTCGGACATAAACTATATCGAGAATTTCGACAAATGTTTGCCGAAAAAAAACAATTTCGTCCAAGAATCGCTAAAAAACGCCAATTTCGTCAAAGGATCGCGAAAAAAAGGCAAATTTCCCCAAAAGATTTCGAAAAAACGGGAAATTTCGTCAAAAGATTGTGAAAAAACGGAAAATTTCCCCAAAAGATCGCGAAAAAACTGCAAATTTCGTCAAAAGATCGCAAAAAAAAAGCAAATTTCGTCAAAAGATCACGAAAAAAATTCAAATTTCATCAAAAGATCGCTAAAAACGGCAAATTTCTTCCAAAAATCGCGAAAAATACGCAAATTTCGTCAAAAGATCGCAAAAAGGGCAAATTTCGTCAAAAGATCGCGAAAACAACCACAAATTTCGTCAAAGGGACGCGACCCCCCCCCCCCCCCCCCCACACACACACACACACTCCTGTATTATTCCGAAAATGCGATGTGAATTTCCGAAATTTTTTTTTCATTTAGAATCACCCCTGTGTATCTCTCTATTCTAAAAAAAAGTAACTACCGCTGTCACCGCCGCCGCCGGTTTTGAATTTTTTGTGACCGGAGGTCTTTCTTCGTTAATATTAAGAAAAATAATGCATACAAAAATATGAAAATCGGTAGTATTATACAAAAATGCTTCATAAACACGCTGATGCAGACAGTTTTCAGATCGAAGATTTATTTTAAGAGATATTTAATGCTAAAGTTGGACAAAATCGTTCCACTAAAAAAGTTTTATAGGAGCAAAAACTGTTCATAGGAATTTAATCATTTTTAGATCATTTTATGCGTTAGAATTTGCCGGAGTGCAGATTGCATTAATTTTTTTATTTTGACTAATTTTTTGAGGTTTTATTTCTATTTTAAATTCAGATTTTCAGCATTTCTAGAGATATTTTTAACAGATTTTAGAAAGTGATATTAATTTAAACTGTTGCCAACTGTATAAACAGCGGAAACAATAATGTTTGCTTCAAAAAAAAAAATATTTATACGTGTAAATAAATTAAAAATTTATTTACACGTGACTATTATAAACAGAAAAAAACATCTGGAATTAGAATTAAATAATTATGTACAAAAAGCAGAAACTTATTAAAAATTACGTCATAAAAACTATAATTACACGTGAATTTTAAGAGAGAAAGGAATTTGTAAAACAATAAATTTATTAACAGGCGTTAGAAGTCTTAAATAGGAGAAATTACGTCATATTTACGTCACATTACAGTTATTACATAAAATGAACACAAAATAATATTGCAAAACGGTTTAAATTTAGAAATTGCGCTAGACATTTATTTGATATTTTAAGAGAATACTTTTCAACTATTTTTGTTAGGAAAGCACAAATAATATTTAATTTCTAACACAAGTATTTTCACGTGAATATTAAAAAGATAAAGAATAGTTTGGTCAAAATTACGTCAGATTACAAACGATTAATTTAAAATGTCTCATTTTAAAGAACTTTCTTTTCACTTTGTTAAAAAATACCAGGAGAAAAAGACTCTGTTTACTTAATTCCTTTTATATTAGCTTATTTTGAAATGTTGTTACACGTGTCTACGTCATCAAGTTATTTTTATTTCGACGTTTTATTTGTATTTTTATTAATGTTGTACCAATTTATTTGTTTTTTCGTTATTTAAAATAAGAATTATGTCAATTTGTATAATTTGGCGAGTGGTTTGGCGATTTATATAATTTGGCGAAATTGGTCGACGGGATAATCAAGTAGTACAGCAACGGATTTGGCGTTAAAATTCCCCAATCAAAGAGAAATGAATAGAAATCCGTTTATAGGGAGATCGCCACTGTTTTTTAAATTATAATTCAATCTTTCGAAATCTTTTTAAAGCCGATCAAATTAGTGCGTGCATTTAGAGTCTACGGTGTCTGGACGGGGGTTGGCGAGCGTAGCTCGTAGGGGGCCGAGCCCCCTAGTTTTAAATATAGAGTGAGTAAATTTTACGCATGGCAGTGATGGAACAGTGGCGCAGCAGCTGGGCTTTTGTCACCCCTGAATTTTAATTGTATTCTTCGCCTTGAAAGTCTCAGAAATTCTATCCTGAAATAAGACGAAGAATACTAATAAAATTTAGCGGTGTCAATTAATTATCTGGTGCTACAATGTTCCATCACTGGCATGGTTAGTATTTAAGTACTAAATATAAAGGTTAGTATTCTATGGTTAAAGACAACCCGACATGCAACGAAAAAAAACCACTGCGTTCGCCCGACACGCAGGTGGTATCGGGTTTCGGTAAAATCAGGTTCCCCGACCCGATGTAGGACTCTATTAAACCTTTCTTCATCTTATCCGGAATCAAATATGAATTTCTTTTAGGTAGCTTTCATTACAAAAAGCTACCTATTGCAACCGTTCGGAGGAAAGCGATTTCAAAAAATTTTGGTATATTTTCATCGATCATGACCCCCAGACCCCGAAACAACCCTCCGTTCAAAATTGACATATATATATATATATATATATATATATATTTATTTATATATCTATCTATATATATATATATATATAACCATTAATTAAACATAACCTACCAGCATCAAAAACCGTAATATTATGAATGAAAGCTGTAAGTATAAAAAAAATATATATATATATATATATATATATACATATATATATATATATATACATATATATATATATATATATATTCAATTAATTTATTATAAGAATTATTATGGAAGAAAAAGAAAAAAATGGACACCGACAAATAATGGAAAAGCTTATATA
This sequence comes from Maratus speciosus, assembly GCA_963932465.1. Taxonomy (NCBI): domain Eukaryota; kingdom Metazoa; phylum Arthropoda; class Arachnida; order Araneae; family Salticidae; genus Maratus; species Maratus speciosus. The sequence goes on along the minus strand of OZ010789.1, from coordinate 374,128,914 downwards.
CTGAATTACGTTGTCAAGGGCACAGAATTCAATGATATAAGCAAAATGGTTGTTTTCTGTGAGAAAAATAAGCCAAAGCTAAAAATTATTTTCCCCTGTGCCCAAACAACCATTAAAATCAAGTAAATTGATTAAAAATGAAAACAGAATAGAAACAAATAATATGAAATGGAAGAATCAATAAAACCTATTTAATTATTTATATGATATAAAATAGAAATAATAAACACCATACCAATTAATATTTCAGTATTTTACAAATATCCATGCGCACAGGGCTACCAGAATATCATAAAGATTAAGGTGAATAAAAGAGTTAAGAAATCACAGTAATTGATACCAAAGGATGCAGTTAATACATTTTGAAATAAATTTTGAAATACCATGTTAAATACATTTAATATAATATAAAATAAAATAAATAGATAGTAATTACATTATTTAAAATGCACTATTAAATTAATTAATAACTGTTTAACATATATATATATATATCTGACCTTTGTCACACTGTAACTCTCGTATTTATGAACCGCTTTGGATGTAATTCGGTCTGTACATAGTACATACCAATGCCTCGACCGAGTTCGTTGGCCAGCTTCATCCGCCATCTTGTTTCAAAATGGCGGCCATTTACATTTTTTTTTTAAATTAATTTGAAATGTGGTACCAAAAAATTGAAAATGGAAAAATATTTTTTTCTTATGTATTTGACCTTTATACAAAGATTCCGGAGTAGTTTTTGTTTCTTCTATATCTTAAAAAATGGCTGAGTTATAGCATTTTGAATTTCTAGCGTGGCTGACATTTTGAAGCGTCCTGAATTTTGTCACGCGATAAAAGGCGTATTTATGAACTGATTTGGATGTAACTTCGTTTATACATTGTACATACCAATGTCTCGACCGAGTTCGTTGGCCAGCTTCATCCGCCATCTTGTTTAAAAGTGGCGGCCATTTAAATGTTTAAGAAAAACTTAAATTTGAAATGTGGTACCAAAAAATTGAAAATTGAAAAAATATTTTTTTCTTATGTGTTTGACCTTGATAAAAAGATTCGGGAGCAGTTTTTTTTTTCGTCTATACCTTAAAAAATGGCTGATTTATAGCATTTTGAATTTCTAGCGTGGCTGACATTTTGAAACGTCCTGATTTTTGTCACTTGATAACGGGCGTATTTATGAACCGATTTGGATGTACCTTGGAGTGTACATAGTACATATAAATATCTCAACCGAGTTCGTTGTCCAGCTTCATCCGCCATCTTGTTTCAAAATGGCGGCCGTTTAAAAAATTTTAAATTCAAAATGAGATACCAAAAAATTAGAAAATGAAAAAGATTTTTTTTGTATGTGTTTGACCTTAATACAAAGATTCCGGAACAGTTTTTGTTGTTTTGTCTATATCTAAAAAAATGGCTGCGTTATAGCATTTTGAATTTCTATTGTGGCTGACATTTTAAAACGACCTGATTTTTGTCACGCGATAACAGGCGTATTTATGAACCGATTTGGATGTAACTTGGTCTGTACATAGTACATACCAATGTATCGACCGAGTTCGTTGGCCAGCTTCATTCGCCATCTTGTTTCAAAAAGGTTGCCATTTAAAAAAAATTAATAAAATTTAAAATGAGGTATTAAAAAATTGGAAAATGAAAAAGATTTTTTTTATGCGTTTGGCCTTGATACAAAGATTCCGGAGCAGTTTTTGTTTCTGAAAATTTGTTCTTTTGTTTATATCTTAAAAAATGGTTGAATTATAGCACTTTGAATTTCTAGCATGGCTAACATTTTGAAACGATCTTGTATTTGTCACGCGATAACACACGTATTCGCCTATTTCGATGTAAGAAGGCATGTGGATAGTATACATCAATATCTCGACCAAGTTCGCTGGCCAGCTTCATGAGCCATCTTGTTTCAAAATGGCGGCCATTAAATTAAAAAAAATTATATTTAAAGTGAGGTGCAAAAAAATTAGAAATTGAAAAAGGTTTCTTTCTTAAGTATTTGACCTTGATATAAGGATTCAGGAGCATTTTTTGTTTGTCTTTATCTTAAAAAATGTCTCAGATATAGCAATTTCAATATCTAATGTGGGTGACATTTTGAAAAATCTGATTTTTTGCCTGCGACAGCACTCGTATCTATCAATCGATTCCGATGTGATTGAGCATGTGTACAGCAATTACTAAGGTCTCGACCAAGTTCACTGGTTAGCCTCATCCACCATGTTGTCTTAAAATGGCAGGCACTTTAAGAAATCGCCGAATTTGGCAGCCAAATATAAGTTACTTTAAATAAAAGCAGCTTGGATAAAGCTGACTAATTTCGCGAAATTCTCATTCATAGTGATTTTGTATTGATAAAAATTAGTATTGAATCTCCTATATTCGCTTTCCACTAAATTGAGCTTCGTGTGTTTGAATAATATAAGTTGGCTTTTAGGTAGCTTTCATTACAAAAAGCTACCTATTGCAGCCGTTCGGAGGAAAGCGATTTCAAAAAAATTTTAGTATATTTTCATCGATCATGACCCCCAGACCCCGAAACCACCCTCCGTTCAAAATTGATATATATCAAGTGAATAAATTAAAAATGAAAACAGAATAGAAACAAATAATATGAAATGGAAAAATCAATAAAACCTGTTTTAATATTTATAGGATATAAAATAGAAATAATACACAACATACCGATTAATATTTCAGTATTTTTCAATATATCCACTCGCACATGGCTACCAAAATATCGTAAAGATTAAGGTGAATAAAACAGTTAAGAAATCACAGTAATAGATACCAAAGGATGCAGTTGATACATTTTGAAAAACCATGATAAAAACAATTAATATAATATAAAATAAAATAAATAGAAAGTAATTACATTATTTAAAATAACTAAAATGCACTATTAAATTAATTAATTACTATTTAACATTATCGTCAAAATTTAGCTAAAACAAAAAAACACCTGGTTTAGGAAATTATAACTGAATGGGAGCTGCAAAAGACAAAATTTATAACTTAACGTCAATAGACAAATTTTGGTGCTGCCATCTAGTAGTATTTTAGGTAGCTTTCTTTACAAAAAAGCTACATTTGCAGCCGTTCGGAGGAAAGCGATTTCAAAAAATTTTGGTATATTTTCATCGATCATGACCCCTAGACCCCGAAACCACCCTCCGTTCAAAATTGATATATATATATATATATATATATATATATATATATATATATATCTGTATACATATATATATATATATATATATATATATATATATATCTGTATACATATATATATATATATATATATATATATATATGACCTATGTCACACTGTAACTGCCGTAATTATGAACCGATTTCGATGTAATTCGGTGTGTACATAGTACATACAAATGTCTCGACCGAGTTCGTTGGCCAGCTTCATCCGCCGTTTTGTTTCAAAATGGCGGCCATTTAAAATTTTTAAAAAATTTTAAAACTTGAAATGTGGTACCAAAATATTAAAAACGGAAAAATATTTTTTTTTTATGTATTTGACCTTTATACAAAGATTCCGGAGCAGTTTTTGTTTCGTCTATATCTTAAAAAATGGCTGAGTTATAGCATTTTAAATTTCTAGCGTGGCTGACATTTTGAAACGTCCTGAATTTTGTCACGCGATAAAAGGCGTATTTATGAACCGATTTGGATGTAATTCAGTGTGTACATAGTACATACCAATCTCTCGACCGAGTTCGTTGGCCAGCTTCATCCGCCGTTTTGTTTCAAAATGGCGGCCATTTAAAATTTTTAAAAATTTTTAAAACTTGAAATGTGGTACCAAAAAATTAAAAATGGAAAAATATTTTTTTCTTATGTATTTGACCTTTATACAAAGATTCCGGAGCAGTTTTTGTTTCGTCTATATCTTAAAAAATGGCTGAGTTATAGCATTTTGAATTTCTAGCGTGGCTGACATTTTGAAACGTCCTGAATTTTGTCACGCGATAAAAGGCGTATTTATGAACCGATTTGGATGTAATTCAGTGTGTACATAGTACATACCAATCTCTCGACCGAGTTCGTTGGCCAGCTTCATCCGCAGTTTTGTTTCAAAATGGCGGCCATTTAAAATTTTTAAAAAATTTTAAAACTTGAAATGTGGTACCAAAAAATTAAAAATTAAAAATATTTTTTTCTTATGTATTTGACCTTTATACAAAGATTCCAGAGCAGTTTTTGTTTCGTCTATATCTTAAAAAATGGCTGAGTTATAGCATTTTGAATTTCTAGCGTGGCTGACATTTTGAAAAGTCCTGAATTTTGTCACGCGATAAAAGGCGTATTTATGAACCGATTTGGATGTAACTTCGTTTATACATAGTACATACCAATGTCTCGAGCGGGTTCGTTGGTCAGCTTCATCCGCCATCTTGTTTAAAAATGGTGGCCATTTAAATTTTTAAGAAAAATTTAAATTTGAAATGTGGTACCAAAAAATTAAAAATTGAAAAAATATTTTCTTCTTATGTGTTTGACCTTGATAAAAAGATTCGGGAGCAGTTTTTGTTTCGTCTATATCTTAAGAAATGGCTGAGTTATAGCATTTTGAATTTCTAGCGTGGCTGACATTTTGAAACGTCCTGATTTTTCTCACGTAATAACAGGCGTATTTATGAACCGACTTGGATGTACCTTGGTGTGTTCCTAGTACATACAAATATCTCGACCGAGTTCGTTGGCCGGCTTCATCCGCCATCTTGTTTCAAAATGGCGGCCATTTAAAAAAATTAAAAAATAAAAAAATTTAAATGAGATACCAAAAAATTGGAAAGTGAAAAAGATTTTTTTTGTATGTGTTTGACCTTAATACAAAGATTCCGGAACAGTTTTTCTTTCGTCTATATCTAAAAAAAATGGCTGAGTAATAGCATTTTGAATTTCTCTTGTGGCTGACATTTTAAAACGACCTGATTTTTGTCACGCGATAACAGGCGTAATTATGAACCTATTTGGATGTAACTTGGTCTGTACATAGTACATACCAATGTCTCGACCCAGTTCGTTGGCCAGCTTCATTCGCCATCTTGTTTCAAAAAGGTTGCCATTTAAAAAAAATTAAATTTAAAATTCAAAATGAGGTATTAAACAATTGGAAAATGAAAAAGATTTTTTTATGTGTTTGGCCTTGATACAAAGATTCCGGAGCAGTTTTTGTTTCTGAAAATTTGTTCTTTTGTTTATATCTTAAAAAATGGTTTATTTATAGCACTTTGAATTTCTAGCATGGCTAACATTTTGAAACGATCTTGTATTTGTCACGCGATAACACACGTATTCGCCTATTTCGATGTAAGAAGGCATGTGGATAGCATCATGCAGCATGTGGCATCAACACCTCGACCAAGTTCGCTGGCCAGATTCATCAGCCATCTTGTTACAAAATGGCGACCATTAAATTAAAAAATATATATATATTTAAAGTGAGGTGCAAAAAAATTAGAAAATGAAAAAGGTTTCTTTCTTAAGTATTTGACCTTGATATAAGGATTCAGGAGCATTTTTTGTTTGTCTTTACCTTAAAAAATGGCTCAGATATAGCAGTTTCAATTTCTATTGTGGGTGACATTTTGAAAAATCTGATTTTTTGCATGCGACAGCACTCCTATATATTAACGGATTCCGATGTGAGTGAGCATATGCACAGCAATTACTAAGGTCTCGACCAAGTTCACTGCTTAGCCTCATCCACCATGTTGTCTTAAAATCACATCCACTTTAAGAAATTGCCGAATTTGGCAGCCAAATATATGTTACTTTAAAGAAAAGCAGCTTGGATAAAGCTGACTAATTTCGCGAAATTCTCATTCATTATACTGATAAAAATTAGTATTGAATCTCCTATATTCGGTTTCCACTAAATTGAGCTTCGTGTGTTTGAATGATATTATTTGGCTTTTTTTAGGATTATGAAAGCTACCTCTTCCTCCCGGCACTGGCCGGAAGGACTTTTTATTATTCAAATGTCACAAGATAAACAACTGAAAGCCTTTGAATTATATATATCTGACATATGTCACACTGTAACTCTCGTAATTATGAACCGATTTCGATGTAATTCGGTGTGTACATAGTACATACCAATGTCTCGACCGAGTTCGTTGGCCAGCTTCATCCGCCGTTTTGTTTCAAAATGGCGGCCATTTAAAATTTTTAAAAAAATTTTAAATTTGAAATGTGGTACCAAAAAATTAAAAATGGAAAAATATTTTTTTCTTATGTATTTGACCTTTATACAAAGATTCCGGGGCAGTTTTTTTTCGTCTATGTCTTAAAAAGTGGCTGAGTTATAGCATTTTGAATTTCTAGTGTGGCTGACATTTTGAAACGTCCTGAATGTTGTCACGCGATAAAACGCGTATTTATGAACCGATTTCGATGTAATTCGGTTTGTACATAGTACATACCAATGTCTCGACCGAGTTCGTTGGCCAGCTTCATCCGCCATTTTGTTTCAAATTGGCGGCTATTTAAAAATTTTTAAAAAATTCAAAATTTGAAATGTGGTACCAAAAAATTGAAAACAGAAAAATATTTTTTTTTTATGTATTTGACCTTTATACAAAGATTTCGGAGCGGTTTTTGTTTCGTCTATATCCTAAAAAATGGCTTAGTTGCAGCATTTTGAATTTCTAGCGTGGCTGACATTTTGAAACGTCCTGAATTTTGTCACGCGATAAAAGGCGTATTTATGAACCGATTTGGATGTAACTTCGTTTATACATAGTACATACCAATGTCTCGACCGGGTTCGTTGGCCAGATTCATCCGCCATCTTGTTTAAAAATGGCGGCCATTTAAATTTTTATGAAAAATTTAAATTTGAAATGTGGTACCAAAAGATTGAAAATTGAAAAAATATTTTCTTCTTATGTGTTTGACCTTGATAAAAAGATTCGGGACCAGTTTTTGTTTCGTCTATATCTTAAGAAATGGCTGAGTTATAGCATTTTGAATTTCTAGCGTGGCTGACATTTTGAAACGTCCTGATTTTTGTCACGTAATAACAGGCGTATTTATGAACCGATTTGGATGTACCTTGGTGTGTACATAGTACATACAAATATCTCGACCGAGTTCGTTGGCCAGCTTCATCCGCCATCTTGTTTCAAAATGGTGGCCATTTAAAAAGATTTTAAAAATAAAAAAAATAAAATGAGATACCAAAAAATTGGAAAATGAAAAAGATTTTTTTCGTATGTGTTTGACCTTAATACAAAGATTCCGGAACAGTTTTTGTTTCGTCTATATCTAAAAAAATGGCTGAGTAATAGCATTTTGAATTTCTATTGTGGCTGTTTTAGGTAGCTTTCTTTACAAAAAAGCTACCTATTGCAGCCGTTCGGAGGAAAGCGATTTCAAAAAATTTTGGTATATTTTCATCGATCATGACCCCCAGACCCCGAAACCACCCTCCGTTCAAAATTGATATATATATATATATATATATATATATATATATATCTATATATATATATATATATATATCTGACCTATGTCACACTGTAACTCCCGTAATTATGAACCGATTTCGATGTAATTCGGTGTGTACATAGTACATACCAATGTCTCGACCGAGTTCGTTGGCCAGCTTCATCCGCCGTTTTGTTTCAAAATGGCGGCCATTTAAAATTTTTAAAAAAATTTTAAACTTGAAATGTGGTACAAAAAAATTAAAAATGGAAAAATATTTTTTTCTTATGTATTTGACCTTTGTACAAAGATTCCGGAGCAGTTTTTGTTTCGTCTATATCTTAAAAAATGGCTGATTTATAGCATTTTGAATTTCTAGCGTGGCTGACATTTTGAAACGTCCTGAACTTTGTCACGCGATAAATGGCGTATTTATGAACCGATTTGGATGTAATTCGGTGTGTACATAGTACATACAAATCTCTCGACCGAGTTCGTTGGCCAGCTTCATCCGCCATTTTGTTTCAAAATGGCGGCCATTTAAAATTTTTTAAAAAATTTAAAATTTGAAATGTGGTACCAAAAAATTGAAAAGGGAAAAATATTTTTTCTTATGTATTTGACCTTTATACAAAGATTTCGGAGCAGTTTTGGTTTCGTCTATATCTTAAAAAATGGCTGAGTTATAGCATTTTGAATTTCTAGCGTGGCTGACATTTTGAAACGTCCTGAATTTTGTCACGCGATAAAAGGCGTATTTATGAACCGATTTGGATGTAACTTCGTTTATACATAGTACATACCAATGTCTCGACCGGGTTCGTTGGCCAGCTTCACCCGCCATCTTGTTTAAAAATGGCGGCCATTTAAATTTTTAAGAAAAATTTAAATTTGAAATGTGGTACCAAAAATTGAAAATTGAAAAAATATTTCTTCTTATGTGTTTGACCTTGATAAAAAGATTCGGGAGCAGTTTTTGTTTCGTCTATATCTTAAGAAATGGCTGAGTTATAGCATTTTGACTTTCTTGCGTGGCTGACATTTTGAAACGTCCTGATTTTTCTCACGTAATAACAGGCGTATTTATGAACCGACTTGGATGTACCTTGGTGTGTACATAGTACATACAAATATCTCGACCGAGTTCGTTGGCCAGCTTCATCCGCCATCTTGTTTCAAAATGGCGGCCATTTAAAAGAATAAAAAAATAAAAAAATTTAAATGAGATACCAAAAAATTGGAAAATGAAAAAGATTTTTTTTATGGGTTTGACCTTAATACAAAGATTCCGGAACAGTTTTTCTTTCGTCTATATCTAAAAAAAAATGGCTGAGTAATAGCATTTTGAATTTCTCTTGTGGCTGACATTTTAAAACGACCTGATTTTTGTCACGCGATAACAGGCGTATTTATGAACCTATTTGGATGTAACTTGGTCTGTACATAGTACATACCAATGTCTCGACCGAGTTCGTTGGCCAGCTTCATTCGCCATCTTGTTTCAAAAGGGTTGCCATTTAAAAAAAATTAAATTTAAAATTCAAAATGAGGTATTAAAAATTTGGAAAATGAAAAAGATTTTTCTTATGTGTTTGGCCTTGATACAAAGATTCCGGAGCAGTTTTTGTTTCTGAAAATTTGTTCTTTTGTTGATATCTTAAAAAATGGTTGATTTATAGCACTTTGAATTTCTAGCATGGCTAACATTTTGAAACGATCTTGTATTTGTCACGCGATAACACACGTATTCGCCTATTTCGATGTAAGAAGGCATGTGGATAGTATACATCAACACCTCGACCAAGTTCGCTGGCCAGCTTCATCAGCCATTGTTTCAAAATGGCGGCCATTAAATTAAAAAAAATATAAATATTTAAAGTGAGGTGCAAAAAAATTAGAAATTGAAAAAGGTTTCTTTCTTAAGAATTTGATCTTGATATAAGGATTCAGGAGCATTTTTTGTTTGTCTTTACCTTAAAAAATGGCTCAGATATAGCAGTTTCAATTTCTATTGTGGGTGACATTTTGAAAAATCTGATTTTTTGCATGCGACAGCACTCCTATATATTAACCGATTCCGATGTGAGTGAGCATGTGCACAGCAATTACTAAGGTCTCGACCAAGTTCACTGCTTAGCCTCATCCACCATGTTGTCTTAAAATGACAGGCACTTTAAGAAATTGCCGAATTTGGCAGCCAAATATAAGTTACTTTAAAGAAAAGCAGCTTGGATAAAGCTGACTAATTTCGCGAAATTCTCATTCATTATATTGATAAAAATTAGTATTGAATCTCCTATATTCGGTTTCCACTAAATTGAGCTTCGTGTGTTTGCATGATATAAGTTGGCTTTTTTTAAATAAGGATTATGAAAGCTACCTCTTCCTCCCGGCACTGGCCGGAAGGACTTTATTTAAAACGACCTGATTTTTGTCACGCGATAACAGGCGTATTTATGAACCGATTTGGAAGTAACTTGGTCTGTACATAGTACATACCAATGTATCGACCGCGTTCGTTGGCCAGCTTCATTCGCCATCTTGTTTCAAAAGGGTTGCCATTTAAAAAAAAATAAATTTAAAATTTAAAATGAGGCATTAAAAAATTGGAAAATGAAAAAGATTTTTTTATGTGTTTGGCCTTGACACAAAGATTCCGGAGCAGTTTTTGTTTCTGAAAATTTGTTCTTTTGTTTATATCTTAAAAAATGGTTGAATTATAGCACTTTGAATTTCTAGCATGGCTAACATTTTGAAACGATCTTGTATTTGTCACGCGATAACACACGTATTCGCCTATTTCGATGAAAGAAGACATGTGGATAGTATACATCAATACCTCGACCAAGTTCGCTGGCCAGATTCATCAGCCATCTTGTTTCAAAATGGCGGCCATTAAATTAAAATATATATATATATTTAAAGTGAGGTGCAAAAAAAATTAGAAATTGGAAAAGGTTTCTTTCTTAAGTATTTAATTTTGATAAGGATTCCGGAGCATTTTTTATTTTGTCTTCATCTTAAAAAATGGCTCAGATGTAGCAGTTTCAATTTCTATTGTGGGTGACATTTTGAAAAATCTGATTTTTTGCATGCGACAGCACTCGTATATATCAACCGATTCCGATGTGAGTGAGCATGTGCACAGCAATTACTAAGTCTCGACCAAGTTCACTGGTTAGCCTCATCCACCATGTTGTCTTAAAATGGCAGGCACTTTAAGAAATCGCCGAATTTGGCAGCCAAATATAAGTTACTTTAAAGAAAAGCAGCTTGGATAAAGCTGTTTAATTTCGTGAAATTCTCATTCATTATATTGATAAAAATTAGTATTGAATCACCTGTATTCAGTTTCCACTAAATTGAGCTTCGTATGTTTGAATGATATAAGTTGGCTTTTTTAAAATAAGGAATATGAAAGCTACCTCTTCCTCCCGGCTCTGGCCGGAAGGACTTTTTTAAAATAAGGAATATGAAAGCTACCTCTTCCTCGCGGCACTGGCCGGAAGGACTTTTTTATTTTCTTTTATTTATTATTTTTATAATGTTTGAACCTTTAAGAAAACCGCACAGTTGGTCCTGTAAGCGATTGCCAGGGGCGCGCCGACCCAGTGTGCAAAGTGTGCACCGCACACAGACGCTAGAATAGTAAAGGCGCGAAATATTTTAGTCGAAGCTGAAAATTTGAAATTTTTTTATCCAATGTAAATTTATTAATGCGGTATTTAAATCGAAAATGCGTCATTTCTGATATATTTCTGAGTTCATTTTTACTTATAAGATATAGGAAATTGTCAGCGGCGTAGCTTTAGGGGTGGGGGGAGGGGAGAGTCTCAAACCGAAAGGCGCCACGGTATCGAAAGGTAACGGTCCAAAGGCGCTTTGTTGTCGAAAGGTCACGGTCGTAATGTGCCACGGAAGGCTTAAGGGCGCCGTCAAACGCCTAAAATAAATTAAAAAAAGCTAGAAACATAAAAAATTCGGAAAGGCGACCGCGAATGTCCCTTTTGACATCCCTGCTCTAGATCAGACCTTGGCCTGTCCAGCTTTTCAGAAAGCAGGGGTACACTACAGCTGGTGGCAAACATGGAAGGCTCCATTATTCAAATAATTGAAAATGTATAACAATTCTATCTTAGTGTAGTATTGGTAGAGATAGACATACTGACGATATAAAAACAGGTAGATATTATATTGCAGAATAGTAAAGCAACATAAGCCTCCAGGTTATCTACGGTACCCATGTAAAAGTAAATTGCCGAAAAAAGCACAAATCAATCATAGCAATCAGCTACATTATAACAAAAACAGTAAATAAATAAAACAGGTTGCAACTCAAAATGCAATGCATGTAAAAAAAGAAATGAAAAACTCCATTCAATTCCAAACAAATTTAACAGTCACGCCTATCATTGTATGCAACGCATTAAAAAAAAAAACGAGCTCATAAGCATGTAAGAAAGTTTCATGTCATTTGCAGTCGGGAAACATGTTTTTGAGAACAATCTTAAAATGAATTACGTTTTATTGAAATTTTAATTGTATATTTTATAGATTTGCTTCGAACAAAGAATAATCGATCAAGAGCGAGTTTCACTCGCGTACAGAGAGTTCATACAATAAATTTATTAATTACTAACTGCAATCTTACTAAATATACTCGTTAAACGAATAATAAGACTTTGCAAATAACTTGGAATTATTTTATCAAATATTTTTCAATAATTGCCTTCAATAATTGAATTTAATTGAAATGAAAAACGCTGACTATTTATCATTGTGATTCATCTTACCTAAAACAAAGACCTTGTACAAAGTTTAATCTTGTCATTGTGCCAAGTGCGCTTCGAAAGGAGGTCGCAAAGTTGCATGGGCACTTTGGTCTGTGCCACGTTTTTTAAGATAGTTTTTTTACTAATATCTGGGCTAATTATCGACAATTCTGTTGGAAAATCATTATCGAGAGTTCTTGGATGATTTCGCGTCAATAGGTACATGGAACTCCTCTCAACTCACCCGCTGAGCGCCCGCCAAAGTTTATGTATAACGGAAAACTGCGATTTTCTGAAAAACTGCATGACCTAGGATAATTTCTATAGTTTTCCTGCAAGATTTAAATAAATTCCAACTGCTACTAATTTTTTCGTAATTTTATTTTCTGTAGTTTCGGAAATAGGAGGGGGGGACATAATTTTGCCATACATTTTCGACGAATTTCTGAAAATATAATAGTATCTAAGAGTAAAACAAATGTATTTTTGAGTTCTGTGTTGAGAGCTTTTTCGAACGATACCCCTCCCCTCTTTGGTGATTTTTAAATGAACCTTAAATTTGTATGATTTTATATCTTTAACTCGATTTTGTCTGAAATACGAAAACCCGCTCACTGTGTTAAAATGGGGGGGGGGGGGGAGAAGCTGCTTATTGTTCAGATTTGTTATGTAAATTTTTTTTTATGATTTTTGGAAAGTTGTATGTGGTAGTAATGAACAAATTAAAATTTTAAAATGACCTCTACCTACTGATGAAAAAATGAGTTAAGAGGAGAGGAGTGAGTGCTTAGTAAAGTACAGGCCAAAAGCTGTAAAACGATATGTTACATGAAAAAGTTCATTTTACCGCCCCCCTCCCCACGGCGAAATGCTTTCTAATAATCTGGGATCAAACATAGACCTCACGAATCGAAGGCCCGTGAAGAGTTTCACCTTCGGTGAAGTCTTCAAATGAGCTGCCCAAATCTTGCTGCAGCATAATTAGTAGCTCAGTTAGAAAATTGACCCCCAGGGGTGGGGGGGGGGTCTGAGTGAGGGGGCTAGAAAGGTTCATAATATGAAAGAGTGGTTTAAGGGTTTTCCGATGATATATCACATGAGGGTTTAACAGGCGTGCTGCGTACGCACTGTAAAATCTTGCAAAAATACAAATCTCGAATCTTTTAGTTCCACATTAGTTCTCCGTCAAAAATCCGCATCTAAAACGGTAGAAAATGGTACGGTTTTAAATGTTTGATCATCCCCCCCCCCATTTTTTTATCCCCCCCCCCCTCTCCGAAATGTGATGCCACCTACTTTTTAATATCTTTATTATGTGTTATAAACTATCTGAAAGTCCCAAATTGATCGGTTCCTCAGGTTTTTTTTTTTTATTTTAACAAATTCGCGTTTCAACAAAGCATTTCTTTTTAAAAATCGATTTTTTTATAAAGCAAAAACTTGCGGATCGATTTTTATAAAATTTAGATATTATTAAACAGCGTTTAAAGATAGGGCTAGATGCATAACTTTAAAATATCTAAATGGTGTATTTTAATAAAATTGACGGCGTTTCAAAGAATCATATTATAAAAATCATTTGTGGTTTCGAAAGACTGGCTTTTAAACTGAGAGTTTGAAAGGAATCATACAATTAATGAAATAATAATTAATATCTAATGTTGTAAATGAGCGACCGTGAAGAAATTTACACATTTGAAAGCAGCGAAAAATTCTGTATCTGGATGAATAAAAATTAAATCTATAAATTTATATTTTGAAAATTTTATATTTGTTCGAAAATGTCCACTATTGAAAGACGTCGATTGCCTGCAATGAACACCTGGCGTCCATGGAAGAGATTTCGAACTTTTCTTTCGAAGGAAATAAAAAAGATTTTTTACAAATCGATTTTTCGTGGATTTTTTGACTTCCTCAAATCGTACCGGAATAATTTTTAGAAATTCTGAAAGGTTTTTTTTTTTTTTTTTTGAGTCTGGCTGTGCAATTTTCGAGTTGTCAGGACCAGTAGAATTTAAGATACAGTCCTTTTTAAAAAAGCCCAGTACATTTATCGCCCTAGCAGCTCTGTAATTCTATTAACCCTCCCCCTGTCTCCGAGTTTTTGAAGAAGTTCTCTGCGGTTTGAAAAATATCTATGCTCTTTTTGAATTATGAATACTTTTCATTCTTTTAATTTGGACTTTTTAATTAATTTTTCAACTATTAGAGATTTAAAATTCTGAAACTTAGGTGCACGGTGCATCAGGTGAGGCTTTCGACTATCCTCACAAAAAGTTTGAGCCTCGTATGTGCCTTATATTCTGCTAGCCATCGCACACAGACCGGGTGAAACTTTAGCCAGCATAGGGGTTCTATATTTTCTAATATAAAATCAAATGTTCCGGAACTGGAACATTTTCGAATGTACCCCTAATTATGATCTACGAGTGGTAATTGCTTAAGATGCATCTTAATTGATGTTACATTACTTTAAAAGAAATAAAAGTACTATAACGTGCTAATAAAAGTATTATATTTGCTAATATAAAATCAGTTACATTACTTTAGAGAAATAAAGTACTATAACGCGCGTTCCGGTGCATTACAAACATCATAATTGGAGAAAAATGTTTTTCTACTTTTATGTGTATTTACTGTATTACGAGCAACCCATTCTTTGTGTCATAGTCCTACCATTGATTAATTCAACACAGCTATATTTCCAAATTAAAGTTTATTTGAACTGTTTTAAGTATAAATATAAATAAAGATCAGATCTTAAAAATTCCGGAAGTGATGGAGGTAAAAGAAGCTGATTTACTTAGGAGGTATGCCATTGTGGAGAGAGAGCAAACAGCTGAAGCACACACCTTTTAGGGATGTCCGTTATTTGCATAGCTGACAACATTCCTTAGTTTTTAATTCAAATAACAATATTTTTTATCAGAAATTTAATTCAATAAATGAAATAAAAAAGAACCCTGTGGAAACAAGACACATTTCATTAAATACATTTTCTGGTTCCAAATTAGTTTATTTGATTTGGAGAAAAACCCCGGAAGGTTGGCTTGGCAGCTATGCATTTATACTCTTTGGGGAAAAAAATTGATATTTTTTTTTTTTTTTTTTGGGGGGGGGGGGGAGGAATATGGGGCGCCAATTGAAGTTCTGCACACAGGCGCCGGATACTGCTGGCGCGCCCCTGGCGATTGCCAAAAATTGCGTCGAACTAAAAATAACTAAGATAAATGATGTTTAACTATGAATAATGTTGTCTAAAACCTTAAATTCAATTACTTCGAAACACTGTTTTTTTCAGCGGCTTCGCACGATTGCTTTTGGAAATTTTAACGCGTTTACAAGTTGTTTTTATTTAAATAAAAGAAATTAATTTCTTTACAAACTATGATTGCTTTTGAAAAATTTAACGCGTTTACAAGTTGTTGTTATTTAAATAAAGGAAATTAATTTATTTACAAACTATACATGTAAAACAAACATTTTTTTTAAATTGTAACAAAAAATATGATAAACATTTATGGATTTTGAATTTTTTATTAAATATAATTTAATTTTTTATTTATTTATTTGTCTATTTTTATTTTATTTTATTTTATTTTGGGACTTTTTTATTGTTTTTTACAACTTAAAAACCGTTTGTTTGGTTTTTTTTTTTGTTGTTGTTGTTGTTTGTTTGTTTGTTTTGTTTTTTTATATAAAACTTACGTCTAAATTAACTGCAGGCTTCCACATTTAAACTTATCCATATCAGCATAAAAGCCATTGATTCTAATTTATATATATTCTTTTCTTTTATACATAAATTTAATTAATGCTTCTTTTTTTGCATTATCCTACGTATGTAAGTCTAGCTTCCGACTATCAAAGCAATAGTTATTGTTTTTCTAAGAAACTCAGTTATAACGAAGTACACGTATAACGAACAAGTTTCTAGGTTCCTTCATATTCGTCATAAGCGGCTTTCGCTGTAACTTAAAACGAGATGATAAAAACTTCGTCTTACATATTTCAATAATATGAGTCATTAATTCCAAGTTTTAGTATCCGGGTTCACTTTCAATATTGATTCCTAAAGCTTCAGGCATTAATTTGCCAAGCAAAAAATAAAGAAATAAATAATTTTCATAATCTTATTATTATTATTTCCGAACATAAGTTAATTCCTGTTCAACCACTTCGTGAAACGCATTTTATAAATAAACCAAAAGTTGCGCATCTCATTTCACTTGCTTAACTGTCCACAGAGAAATGGAGGGAGAGAAAATATTAACACGTGACTATTCCTCATACGTGACAGGGTGCCGCAGACTTTGTTTCCAGCGATCAAACCCGTTATGAAAAGGAGGAATAAATGAAGACGATAAAAAAGAATAAAGCAAGCAAGCATAAGTCAAGGCGCCGAAAAAGTTGCGCCAAGCTGCAGTCAAAACTCGTGCCCGTAGAAAAAAAAGAAGAGAAACAAGCGACGAAATCGCAAACGATCGATAAGCGGCCAAATGTGAGATCCGAAGAAATGAATGACTCGCTGTGTCTGCGCAGCCGATTGCGTGTTAGAATGCAGCGTCATTGGTAGCCCTCTGCAAAGAGTTAAAGGGATTTGATACAAAGTGAATTGTAAGGCTTAATCCTTTTCCTGATAGATCGGAAACTATGGCGCAGCCGGGATCTGGGAAGGAGTTTTGAATCATGGTTATTTATAATTTATATCAAGCACAAAAAGTGGACGAATTCGCTGTTTGTTATGTGCATAAAAAAAGTTTTCGGTGAATATGCAATGTCCAAATAATTCATAACGTTCAATAAAGAGAAACACAGAATAACGAAATAAATATATCGTAAAGTAGTTCAAAACTTCATAATTAAAAAACAATCAACATATGTTTGTGTGGCGCTGCTACCGTTTATCTCTCTCTCTCTCTCTCTCTCTCTCTCTCTCTCTTTTTTTTTTTTTTTTTTTTTTTTTTTCTTTTTTTGTGCATTTTGCATCGAAGAAGGGACTCGTTTTATGAAGCTTTGAAAAAGTTTTAGAATGTAATTATTTTTTTCTTCTTATTGTTTTTCTTTGAGTTACATATATACAATATACATTACGTACAATAAACAACATAATCATCGCCGTAGAAAGATTTTTCTTTTTACTTTATCTTTTTTTAATGCTCTAGGTCAGACCTGTTTAACCTTTCGTTAAGTGGGCCGCTGCAAAACAATCAAGAGCGCCATTATTAACATGACTGGAAATGTACAAAATTATCTCACTTTAGTAATGTCAAACATGCACACATGTTTTATGATGCACATATATCTCATAGTAGTAGCTGCATGCCCGTGTAAAAATAAACTGCCAAGAAAATATAAATCATAGTAAATTTAGAATTACATTTCTCTGAGGACTATCTCGAAAACTATTATAAGTTAAATAGCTAAAAACATTGATGCTGCCTACAATAAAACGACAAAGCATGCAAACATTATATTAACCTTAAAATAAAATAAAAATTAACCAATTTTTAAATGAATATTATAGTTTTAAAAAAAAGCTAGCAACAGAAAATATTCGAAAGAGCACCAGGAAATGTTTCAAAGGGCACCATTGGCACCTGCTAGGGACGGCGAATCGATGGCACGCGTGGCATAAGTGGCACGCAACAATATATTTTTCGCGCGGCATAGATTCACGTTCTAAATAAAAATATAGTGATATTGCGCAAAATGCGTGAATTTAGACTACTTTGTCTGTTTTCGATTGGTTGTCGTTGTTATACAGATTGGAGAAACTGAAATGCAACTTAATCTATTCCAATCTAACTCAATGCTGTTCATTTTTTTTTTTTTTTTTTCTGTCGAAAAGAAAAGATTATAAGACATTCTAAGCAAAAATGTTGATGGTAAAATTTTGAAAACTGAAATTCAATTTCAGACAAGAAGAACTGTTTAACCCTTTATCTCCCGAATTATAAATCAGGAATTTGTTCCTCTTCAATAATTATCTTCGTTAATGTCTGATAGATCTGAAGATATCCAAAACAACAAATATAATAACAATTTTAGTTTTGGATAGATTTTTTAAATAAAGCTGATTTAATAAATCGATAGTTAGAGGGTTTTTTAATAAAATATTTACAAGAATAATTAGATTAATTAATAAAAAATACTGCTATGGAAACCTCACAATTCTTACAAGAACAATGTAAATAAATGTATTGGGATCCTACCTGTAACTGAGAAGTGTTTTGTAGTTGCAAATTTTTCGTAAAACATTTTTTAATAGGAGAAAAGCTAAATCCATGTACCTAAATGGTTGAGAAAATAACCACATTAAAAAATATTTAGCTTCCACTGTTTCGCTGTGATTACTGAATGTGATCCAGCAAAGTATTTTGTATGAAAAGTACCGTATACTTTTATCAGTTGACGAATTAAATAAATTTCATATTGCATTTTCTTTAATGGGACTTAAAAGTCCCGTCGGAGCATAAAGGGTTGAAAGAAGATTTTCATACTTTCTTCTGCGAGTCTTTATTTTCTAACAAGGGAACCACTTTTGGTGTTGCTCGCACCTAGCATCGAGACCTGGTGCATTTTGTAGCCCTATACGTAAAAGTTAGAGAACCGAAAATTTTTCTCCGTTAAAATAATATTTTTTATACTTTTATTTTTTTATTATTACATATTTATTTGTTTATTTCACGCCAAAAGTGAGTTAAGTCGCCAAATATGGCGCTACAATTTTTCCGCCCGCTTTATCCAAAGAGAAAATGTACAGAACATATTACTAGAATCATATCAGATTGCGATTTTTTTTTTTTTATAATTGATAGCATAAGAAACAAATATTAGGTTTTTATTTTTTTTCTATGCAGACGATAAATATATAAGTAATAAATATAATACTATAAAAGCTTCGAAGATCATTGAAAACTATTTTTTAGTGAAATACAAAATAAGCAAACTATTTTCTTTTGAAATCGAATGAAATAAAGTTTCGAATGTTTAAAATGAAATGTCGCTGTATTAAATGGTCCTTTGGTAAAAGTAATCATAAAGAAAATTAATATTTTTACACAATTTAGCAAAATTACTGTGGCGAAATAGGTCGGACATTGCAATTTCTAGCTATTACAAATTCAGCTATGACATTTGGCTAGGGTTGCCGGAAAGCTCTACTTTTGAAAATAAACGCTAACTGTTTCCCCGCCAAAAAATATGAATATAAAGTTGCAATTTTTCAAAATCAAATTCGTGGGTTTTTGAAGGAATTTTCAGACTTTTTTCAATATGTTATGCTTATTATTAACTAATTTTTATTTTTTAATGCTTTTCTTTAAAAAAATTCAATGTTAATAGACCGATAAGTGGTCTCGAAAATTGCATTTTCAGAAAGTTATGCTGCTGTATAATCAAGAAATATTATTTTAACAGAAAAATTTTATCGATTCTCAAACTTCATAATATAGGGCTTTAAAATGCACCAGGTCTCGATGCTAGGTGCGAGCAACACCAAAAGTGGTTCCCTTGTAAGTATTAAAAACTCAAACAGAAATCTCTTATCAGATCCAAGGTTCAAAATGTACTGGAGCAAACGGGAACGATGTTCCTGTTTGTGAAATGATGACAAGCATTGTTACGGTTCGTGGAATTACAGTAAACACCGTTCCGTCTCGTGCAATTATTTAAAAATATTGTTACAGTTCTTGAAAAACATTAATAATTCCGTACTAGTTCAGGTTTATTCGAAAAAAAAAATGATGGATAGAATCTGCGGTGATGCACTTAACATCTCCGTGATAAGCCACCATCCATAACCACGGCTATGAAGGGATTGCAATAGTTCCTACTCCAAGAAAACTATTAAATTTTAGTGACTAAATAAATATGACAGGCCTAGTGTTGTCAGCTCCAGTGTCACAAAAAGCGGGACAGGGAGACAAAATAAGCTGGACAGCGGCTTATAAACCGGGACTTAAAATACGGGTACCTCCCTGATTTCAAATGATCCCAGATAGCATGAACATTAGCAGCAAGCTTGATTTTTTCTGACCATTATCTTGCCGTGACAAATTTGAATTGAGAAATTCGCAGCAAATTTCCAGCAAGGTATACCATCCCTTACTTGCATGAGTAGTTTGTTATGAAACTGATGGCAAGTCTGTCTTTAATTCGCTAAAGTGTCGCAAGCAAAAAATCCCTCTGTTGAAAGAATACACAATCAGCAGATACGCAGAAATTTTATTCTGTTGGCACCGCTTTTTCTAAACGCTATACTTATCAAATACCAAAAAAATAGGCTCGTATTGAAAAGTACAAATATTACCTTAACTTGTTTATGGTGATGAAAACGATGCATGCACCTTCTGACTGTATGTTCACATCAATAGACCTGATCAGATCTATGGACCCCTCCGAAGGGGTGAAACTTATTAGTGCAACAGTTGTAAACAGATAGTGAGGCGTGGAAAGATTACTACTTTGCAGTAAGTTTGAAATATTTTTGATGATTTGTTTGCCGTTAATTTACAATAAATTTGATACAGCATGCATTTAACTTGCACGACAAGTTAGCTGCAAGTTCAAAGTGTGGTGACTTTGGCGTTTGCGTTATCTTGTTACAGTCTTGTTACGAACTTTCAGTCTTGTCATGTTGCGCTTGCTGCAATTTTGCAGGTTTTCAAAACAAGACTACTGCAAATTTTCTGAAAATTAAAAATGCTATCTGGGATAATTGTACGGATACTATGAATCCTAGAGATTTGAGGTTTGCGGTGTCATGAATAGCAACACAAACAAGTTTATTTTGCTGCAAATTTATTTTTTCGAAACAGTTATTTTTTGTTGTATGCATTATTGATACGTCATGACAACAAGTTTATTTTGCCAACCAGCACTGAACCAAACACCCAAGTACGAACCCTGGCCTGGATACTTTTTCACTCTGTTGGTTTTACGCCTTGTTAGCAATGTGAATAAAAATTAACATAATTCAATTTAGATTTATCGGGCGTACTTCATCGTTTAAAAATTATTATATATATATATACTATCGATGCCAGATTAATTTGTATTCATGTTTACCGCAAGATTGTGGTTCATGAAGTTGTCCCATCTTGTGCTGCGGTTGCAGTCTTATCAACATATAAGAGTGAAGAGTGCCAGGCTAGGTATGTCGTTCCAGGTGGATTAGTTGGAAGAGCGTTGGTGCGCTGAACCAAAGACCCAGGTTCGAACCCTGGCCTGGATACTTTTCACTCTGTTGGTTTTACGCTTTGTTAGAAATGTGAATAAAAAATCACGTAATTCAATTTATTTCATTTTATAATTTCCTCCAGACGTTTATTTGTCTGAAAAAGTTACATTTTTGTCTATGTATGCACTTCGATATGGGCTCCGTTCGTAGTTCTCAGAACGTCCAGTTGATATTCAATCTCAACCCACGTGTTGCGCAGCATTACATGCATATCAATAATGCATACAGCAAAAATTAACTGTTTCGGGAAAAAAAATTGCAGCAAAATAAACTTGTTGTGTTCAGTGGCGCCAACTTATATCGGCCCGTGGGGCGCGAGCCCATCCAATAATTTGATCTCTGCGCCCACCCAATTTCAATTGATTTAATTATTTATTTATTTATTTATTCACTCAAATGAAATTTGGTTTCATTGACGTTCTCAAAATAATTATGTTTGAAAAAGAGTAAGGACATCCATTAGACTTACAGGGGCACTGGGAGCCATGTAATAGTTATATTTCTCACGAAAACAAATTTCCTGCATATTTTACCGTCTGTTTTAATATCTTGAATTGACAAAGCAATTAGGTGACTAAACTGTATGTTTTCTTGGCGGTTTGTTTTTCTGTACTTTCTTTCAATACTTAGTAATTTTTATGTTATTCGGAATAAATATTAAAGCATTTATAAAAAAGAGCTCATAAAAGTATAATTTAATAAAATTATTTATTAAATTATAATTAAATTATACTAATTTTATATTTTGCGTACAAAATAAATAAATAAATAAACAAACAAACATACATAACTTAACTTCGAATTATCATCTTTATTCATTCGCCCTCCCTCGTTTCTGTCTCCACACACACGCGCGCTGTAAGGGGGGGGGGGGGGGGGAATATATGTGTCATTTTACTCAAAAATTTTTGAGCCCACCCAATATTTTGCAAAAGCTGGCGCTACTGGTTGTGTTGCTATTCATGATACCGCAAACTCCAAATCTCTAGTACTCATAGTTTCCATACTATTAACATTTGAAATCGGGGAGGTTTCATGTGGACACCCTGTACTATAAACTCTATGAAAACGGAACAACTACTTATAACAGAATCCCGCATTAAACGTAAAAATTTCATTGTCCCTACTGCAAGGATATCATACAATTTTACCTGCTAAAACGAAAGCCTGTTTAACACGTTCACTGCCATGAACATCACCGGTGGGTGTCTCAAAATTTTTTCATTATGTGCCATGAGCATCACCCGTGGGTCACAGGTAGCTTTATCCATATAATATTAAATGAAAATGGCTCAGAATCCGTGATTATTCTCACCAGTAAATTTTTATTGTAAATTTTGCCTTGTTTAATCCGAGCATTTTCCGGATTCATTTAGGCAAAAATTTTTCCTTTGTAAACCCGGTGATATTGATTAAAAATTCTGTAAAAGACGCTTATCCCAAAGGGGTTAATAACACTTTAATTAGTCTTTTTAAGTTTGGCATCCAGGTGATCACTTTAAATTCCTATGGGGGCAGTGAACGCGTTACAAAATTTTCTTCCTGTCCCTGACTATTCTGTCTTAGCACGTTTTATTACGCTAAAAAAACGCAATAGTCTTATACAGTAAAACCTGCGAAAGCGGAATAGCTAGGAACTGATACAAAATTCCTCTTTAGTATGTATGCATAACTGTATAGCAGGCGTGTCCAATCTTTCAGTAAAGCAGGGGCGCCCTCAGCTCTTGGCGTTGGCACTCAATGAAGGGCGCCATTATTCACATGACTAAAAACATCAATATTACCGCACAGTATTTGCAATGCATGTAGGGGAGGTAGGGGAGGTATGATACACTTTTTTTAACTAATTTTTTACAACCCTTAGAAACCTATTTTTAAACAATTTTTTCGTGTTTTCTTTATAAAGTGACCTTTTATTCAGTTATTAATAATATTGTGAATTTAAAAAATAGTCATTCAAAAAATATATCCCAATTATTTTGAATGGCTACTACTGTATCAAATCTCCCCATTACTGGGGAGGATTGATACACTAGCAAGGGAGGTTTGATGCATTGTTATGTAAATTGAAAAAAAAAAATGCAGACAATTCAATTTATGCGTCATACAATTTTTTATGATAAATCTTGAAATATTTAAGTAAAATTTGAAACGAAATGACATTGACATATTTTTGTTTCAGAAATGTTTTTTACAAAAATATTTAAACTATTGCTGTTATTTAAACAATCCTATTAACACACTTTTTAGAAAATAAATAATGAAAAAAACCCCTAGAGATCTGGCTGCAAGGAAAAATGAAGTGAACATTGCTGATCGGCAAACAATTTAACATAAATTTAGCACATATAAGATTCCTTTAACCCTTTCAGGGGCAAAGCATTTTCAATGCTAAAGTGTTGAATAAATGAATGGCACCGGAATTTACCAACAGATTTAATTAGAAATAAGAAAAGGGATATATTTCACTTTCATACTAAATGGAAAATATTTTACCAAAATGCTGGTGCCAATGTGGCGTTTGGGAATTAAAATTAAGTGGTTAAATAAACATACCACCACACCTGAAATGGTTAAAATAAAAACTAATAACTCTATCATTTTGATAAGTAAAATCGAGTAGATTTAACGTTTTTTTCAATTTGCCCTTCGTAAATTATAGAAACATTTTCCCTTTCAGGCCATTTGAACTTTTTCCCTTCTACATGACGAGCAAAGTGAACTAACCATCTATCCCCGCACTGCTTTTCTATGTAACATACATAATATCTATGAACAGTCTCTTTGTTCTTCCTTACCAATTTCAGTAGCTCTTGCTGTAAAACAATAATGAATATTACAGTCCTATATTAGTTTGCAAACTTAAAAAATTAAATTTCAAATACACAAGTGTGTCATTTCTCCCCAGTACTAATGTATCATTTCTCCCTATTATGCCTTATTGTATTTTCAATCACTTTGTACAAATGCATTTGCAAAATGGTAATCTACTTTCTAGTAAAACTAATCCTAACAATGTGCTTTATAAATAAAAAAAAATTACGAGATATTATCTTCAAAATAATAAGATTTATGAAAGAAAATCAGTCAATGAAAAAATTTACAGTGACATTCCAAAAACCTTCAAAATTAAAAGAAATGAAAAGTTGTTAGAATGGCTGTTAATGCCATTTGTTGAGAAAAATTGTCAATGTATCAACCCTCCCTATGTATCAAACCTCCCCTTCCGCCCTACATCTTAAAACATAATGCAA
This sequence comes from Maratus speciosus, assembly GCA_963932465.1. Taxonomy (NCBI): domain Eukaryota; kingdom Metazoa; phylum Arthropoda; class Arachnida; order Araneae; family Salticidae; genus Maratus; species Maratus speciosus. The sequence goes on along the minus strand of OZ010789.1, from coordinate 374,104,183 downwards.
ATGAATCTTACAGTGGTAGACAAAAGGCCCCCAGGTTATGGAGTTACATGCAATTAAATTTCAAATTATATACATTTTTCTTTGAGAGATGCCTATCTCAAAAATGTTTGTAGGGTAAGGTGCCAAAAAAACTTTAATTACGGCTATAATAACAACAATAACCAGTGGCGCCAACTTATATGGGCGCGTGAGGCAGGAGCTCGCTTAATAATTTGGTATCTCCGCCCACGCAATTTCCATTCATTTATTTCGTTATTTATTTATTTATTTAATCGCTGAAATAAAATTTGATTTTACTGACTTTCTCGAAAAATTTTGTTTGAAAAATAGTAAGGACAACAATCAGAATTACAGGAGAGCTGAACGCATCTTCTTCGGATGTATAATTAAATTTCTCTCGAAAACAAATTTCCTGCATATTTTGAGATCTGTTTTAATGTCTTGAATCGATAAAGAAGTCAATTGACTAAAATGTGTGTTTCTCTTGACAAATAGTTTTTTGCTCTTTCCATTCTTATAATATTTATAATAGATATTAATGTATTTATAATAAAGGCATTAAGAATATAATTTAATACAATTATTTATTAAGTTTCAGTAATTTTATATTTTACTTAGAAAAACTATAATTTGTCTTCGAATTATCATCTTTCATCATTTGTTCCTCCCTCGCCCCTCTCGCCACACACATATATTAACACCTTGGGGACGAGCGGCACGTATACGTGCCGCATGAAGCGCTCAGAATCCTTGGTTTTCCTCACCAGTAAAATTTTACTGAAAAATTTGCCTTGTTTAATCAGCACATTTTCTCGATTCATGAAGACACAAATTTCTGTTTTTAAAAAACGGTGACAAAAGATTAAAAATTTTGTAAAAGGCTCCCGTCCCGAAGGGGTTAAAGGGGGGAAATTATGTTATTTTACTCAAAAATTATTGAACCCACTCAATATTTTTCAAAAGTTAGCGCTCCTGACAATAACAAAAAAAAAAAGTGAACATTGCAATCAGAGATATTTCTAGGTTTCTTTAAGGATGTGAAAGAAAATACGCTTTGGCTTATTTCGAAGCCGTGAATTTAGTTTTATTAAAGGTACAAAAACAAAGGCAGGCGTGACAGTGACCAATTAATATGGGTGGTTCCAGACAGATAGTCTAAAAGTGCTTTATTAGATGGAAAATCATTCTGCACTGTTTTATTAATTTTTCTAAGTAAATTGAAAAAAAAAAAACCCTAAAATTTCAAAAGTCAAGAAGGAAAAATTAAGCCCCTTTATCCCTCGTATAAAAACAGCCAATGGGTCAGTATGCCAACAGCAAAATGATAAAAACTGAACTTTCATGCACATGTGTCTTCAAAGAGGCAGGGGAAGGTGAAATACGTTTATTTTTCTGTTACTTCTTAAGTATTAAAAATAGCTTTTTCCAATTATTACCAAATTTAACCATCATAATTACATTTTATAAACAATAACTACAAATCGTGTAAATATGCATGATTAAATTTTCAAAGTGTGTTTCTAGTTTTTAATGCGTTTTCACAGGTTTTGAAAATACTATCTCTGATGCAGGGTGCTCTCAAATCCAAAAGGGCAACTTTCTGACATAAGTTTTCATTTATTTTTGTTCGGAAATGCATGAAACTAGCTAGTGTTATTGTTCAGAAACTATGTAATTGAGCTGTTTTTTCCATTTTTTTGCAAACGCAATAGATTTTTCAGAAAATAGCACCAAAGTGGGCGTTTTGAACCGAATTTTCGCGCGAAGGGAGAAAAAACACTCAAGAGCGGGCGAAAAACGGGTTAGTCACGTGATCGAAATTACTTATAACTCAATGGGTAATTGATTTATCAAAAAATGCAAAAAACATTTCAATTCCAAATCGCTTCCATGGCTAGGCTTTCCAATTTTATAGCTCTCCGTTAAAAAATGAATTTGTAAATGTGTCAAAACGTTTTGCGCTTGTTGAGCAAAGCAGTTAAAAACAACCTTAATGATTTTAAAGAACGCGCTCTTTATAATGGAATTTTACTTCTAAAAAGTCTAATTACAGGAAACCTTCAAAAGGGCGCCATGGCATCCACGTGCGCCGCGTTAGACAGGCCTGCTGTATAGAATTCCTATCGTAGGACCAATAAATTTTTTACTTTTCAAACAGAATTCCGTTATAAACAGGTTCCGTTTACACAGGGTTTACTAAACAAAATACAGTAAAACTTCTAAAAGCAGAATCGCCAAGAGCCACAAAAATTAAGTTTCGTCTAAGCAGGTAGAGTATATTGTGTTTCTTCGGAAGAGCCTGTAAAATATTTCCGTTATAGACAGGTTCTGCCTTTACAAGTTTTACCGTGTTAAGTTGTAATCGATGTAGACTTACGAATAGCATGGTCAAAAAGAAATTTAAAAGAACTTGTGTATCATAAAAAAAATTCGGGACTTTTGGCTTCCCGCGCAATGGTTACGCGAGGCAAGTCTTGGAAGCTCAGAAAATTGGGACACCTGACAACCAGGGCTGCGGAGTCGGTGGTAAAAATAATGGTCGACTCCGACTCCGGGATATTTTAACGACTCGGATTCCGAATCGCGGCTGGCTAACGGGCTGGTGTTGCCTCTTGGTCAAAATAATGATAGAATATAAGGAAAGTAGAACTAAAATCTCACTATTTCGGCATTGACTCTCTTTTTAGGGTTTCAAAAAAAAAAAAAAAAAAAAAAAAAAAAAAAAAAAAAAATATATATATATATATATATATATATATATATATATATATATATATTTCGCTTTATTAATTTTACAATTTCGCGACCGCAAACCCGAGAAATCCAATTAACCAAGTCTAAAGAACACAAAGTGGAAATTTTACTATTTTGTATCTGCGGACTGAGAAAAAAAAGCGAAAAATTTACAATTTAGTTGTTATTTTGCTGTGTCCTCCAGACTCGAAAAATTTCTGTGGAAAGTAGGGAAAATAAAGATGATTTTGGATTGGAAAAAAATATTTTGGAAATAATTCGGATTCTATAGATTCTAATGAAAAAAAATGCATTTTTTGAATTATTTTTACAATTTTGGCTCTATTCGGGGTTCTGCAGACATGAAAAATCCGAAATTCAAAAGGTGGAATATAACGAAATTTAACATTTTATCATTATTTTGGGTACCGCCGATGCAGAAAAAAAAATAATTACAATTTTATCTTATTTTGACTCCTGTGCACAAAAATAAATAAATAAAGGAAGTGTATTTTAGAATTTTGACTTTTGGTCATACAGACCGGAAAATTTTGAGGGAGGAAAATGGGAAAAAGGTTTTTATTACAATGCTATACCGGGTTCTTAGTTCTTTCGCCTCCAAAAATAGCACAAATTTATAATTTTCGCATTACCTCCTCTAAGAGATCTGCATGAGCCGAAATTTTAAGGCTCGTCCCCTAAAAACTTCGTCCGTGCCTTTGTGCCTATTCTAAATTGTTCTTATTTTATCGGCGTAGTTTGATTCTTTCAAATTTGTTACATTAGGTTTATCAACCTGCTCAATTTTTTTTATCAATCTGATACGACCCATTAATATAAATTGTCTTATTTCTATACTTACACGGTCTGTTTGAAAAATTGCCTTCATTTTCCAGGCCTTTTGTCTTTGCAGACCTTTGTATCTCGGGTTCTCACCGCAAGCCCCAAATTACCAGGGGAAGTACTTATATACTAAATGTAAAATATCTACATACCCAGTACTTACTCTGTACCTACCCCTGTATCTACTTTGTACACCGCAGTAAATCGGTCATCTTTAACTTGAGTATCCTGATATAGTCCATAAATAACAATAATATTCATTTTATAGACTTAAAATTACATATAATTAGTTTAATTGCACTTTAAAATGTCTAACAAAAAAATCTGGAGTCGGAGTCGGCTTGTTCAAATAACTTTGTCTATATAGTTGGTCTATGGTTGAAATAAATTTGCCTATACTTCAAAAAAAAAAAAAAATTAACAATAATTTCGAAATAGCGACCCGTCTCGTGGATCTTTCCATTTGAAGCACTGGGCAAATCACTCCAATATAGCTTGCATTCTCTTAAAAATAACCAAGTACGAAGCTAATATCAATTATTTGGCATCTAAGATGCAGCAAACCGAAATAACATTTTTAAATTACTTTCTAAATTATAACACTAAAATATTACACACACACATATATATATATATTATTTTATTTTTTATCCTAAAAACAAAATTTTAAGTAATTTTGTTTTATTATTATTTTACCTACTGTTTTTATTTATTTATTTATTTTTGTTGGCACATCATAATAATGTAAAATATGTTTTCGAAAAATTTGGCACATGGTTGTGAAAAGTTCGCGTTCCTACTCTAGTAGATGTTTCAATCCCTAAATCTTTCGCCACTTCGGTGCTCCAGAAAAGTCTTCTATTTCTTCTATGAAACGATTTTCAGAGTTTTCTTCGTGTTTATTTAGAGTATTTTTAAAAGTTCTGCACGCACCAATAGCCGCTTTTAAATACAATTTATTTAAGCAACTGATGTTAATCTGCAGCAAAATAAAGAAATACATAAAAAGGGGCTTTAGGGAAAGTGTGTCTTTTAAATTATAATTGCAACTTTTGCGCAAAGAGCCAGATTCTCTCAGAATAATCATTTCTTTAAGCTCATGTTCGTCCAATCAAAAAAACACCATCTAAACAATTTATTTTTTATTTGAATATTAGGGTGTACTAACATATTTAAACCAAAAACTTGGAACGTTTATTTTATATTTATTATGTTATTATAGTTGACAAACCAGGCGTTTCCCGAGCTCATCAAAAAATCGCACGAAACGCAAAAAAAAAAACTCTAAAAATCGCAATAAAAAATCTCGAAAATTTTAAAAACCTCTCCACAAATTCCGAATAAACTTTACTGAAAAGAGAACAAAATTTACTATATTCGTCTAGAAGATATAAACCGGATTCCTTTAATTACTGTGGAAAAATCGGAGCAAATCGCAAAAAAACGCTCAAAGTCGTATAAAAAAATCGCTAGAATTTCAAAAATAAATTTTATGATATTTGGCTAAAAGATTAAAACAGGACTCCTTTTACGAATGTCGAAAAACCGCCGCAAAACGCAAAAAATCCAAGAATTGCATGAAAAATTCAAAAAATAGAAGTACGAATTCCGAATAAACTCTATTGAAAATAGGCCAAAATTTATTACATTTTGCTAAAACATTACAGCCGGGCTTCTTCTTAATAATGTGACAAAATTGTCGACGAAAAAAAAACCGAAATGGTCAAAACGAAACGCAAAAAAAAAAACACACTAAAAATCGCATAAAAGATCGTTAAAAATTCAAAACTCGCAGAGGACGATATTTAGTACAGCGAGCTTAAAGATTGTAACCGCAATTCTTTCCCGAATGTCAAACCATCGATGCGGAACGCGAAAATACGCTAAAAATATTATTGAAATCTGCGTTGAAAAAACTCTAAAAATTCAAAAATCGCAGAGAACAAAATTTACTATAGTATCTAACACAGTAAGGGCTAACACATTGTAAACAGAATTCTTTCGCGAATATAAAAAAAAATCGTTGTGAAACGCATAAGAACCGTGAACATCGCATTAAAAATCCATAAAAATTAATAATCGCGAAAACAAAATTTATTATAGTGGGCTAAAACATTGTAACCTAAATTATTTCACGAATGTCAAAAAATCGCCGCGGAACATGAAAAATCGGTTAAAAATTCAAAAATCGTGAAGGACAAAATTTACTATATTAGTATATAATTTATTCTTATTTACTATATAATTTATTTTTATTTACTATATTTACTATGTTAAAATTATTCTACTACTAATTAGGTTAAAAGTTTGAAACTAGATTACATTTACGAATGTCAAAAAGGCGCCGCGAAACGCGAAAAAACTCTAAAAGTCGCATAAAAAATTCGCGAAAAATTCAAAAGTTTTTGTATGAATTCTGAGTAAACTTTATTGAAAAGAGTATAAAGTTTACTATATATTGGGTTAAAATATTTAAATCGGATTCAATTTTAATTGTGTGAAAATACTGCCGCGAAACGTGAAAAATCGCATAAAAAAACTAAAAATCGGGCTTCGATATGTATAACTACATGTAAAGAGGTATATTCCTGCCAGATCTTGTTGTCTCTTCAAAGCACAGCGGACAAACCCACGCTCAAACTTCTTTCTATTATTATAAAACAAGCTATTTCATTAACCTAATAGACCAGCAATTTTATTACTAACCTACGTCAAACAAACATATTTTTAACCAGAAATGTTATGCAATAAAATAGATCAAATTTAATAAAACCTCGAAAATGCGTTTTTTCGTTTTAGTTCTAGAAAACACTCAAAATTCATAAAATTCAAAGTATCATAACTCGACAAATTTTGGTCGTAGACGAATGAATTTTTTACTGTTTTATTTGTTAGAGCATGGAAAAAATTTCTTTAAATCTAACTTTCAGGACCCGAGAATCATATAAATATCTATATTTCATAACTTTTTAATAAATAACTATTTTGATGCAAATAAGTTTACATATGATGAAGAACGACGATTAAAACAATTTTGCAACTGGAACCATGCCTCTAAAACAGGGCCGGCGCAACCATCGGACAAACGGGACGACCCGCGTCAATTGAGGTCTTCTTAGGGGCCCCGAGTCTCTCTATACCAGTGGTTCCCAATGTGGGGTGTACGCCCCACCGGGGGGCAATTCCAAATTTGTTACTGAAACATTCGCTGTCAGATTTTTTTTTTGTTTTATGGAAAAGTTATGTTATACTCTGAAAACGAAAATAATACATGCAAAATTCAAAAGTAAAAGTAAAAAAAGTAAATCTCTCTCTTTTTTTTTTTTTTAAGAAGTTTCCAATCAAAAGTTAAGAATTGAATCAAAACCAAAATTATTAGAGCAATCTATTTTTAAAAAATTGAGAGTCTTCTCATATTTAAAAATTCTTATAACTTTTCTGATTTAGATGTATTTTGTATTCCTTGTACTTCTGTAGAACGAATAGCTCTGCTATATGTCATATAAGGAAATTTTACTCGTGAAAGTACTTAGTGGTATACCTAAAACGACTGTGATGGACATATTTACAGTGTTCTCGCTGGCTTTTGACCAACATTAGCGATTTGGCGAATAAAAAATAAAAAACAGTAGCCAAATGAAAATAAATGCTAGCAAAATAGATTCGACGTGAATCACTCAAAAATCTATCTTTAACCCTTTATTGTATCCATTTTTTGAATATGTTCTGACAGGGTTTGGGTTTTGGACGCCCAAAACTAGTTTTGGACAGGACATGCGGGTTTTACTGTCCAAAACTGTGCTAAAGCGTCCAAAACTGTGCTAAAGCGTCCAAAACTGTACTAAAGTGTCCAAAACCTTAAAAAAAAGCAACATTCCACATGTAACCACTGCATACTTATTAAACATATGAATAAATATAAATATCTCACAATATATTTTACTAACATTCCATTTAATTCTTTGGTAAATGAAAAAAAGTTCAAATTTTTCTAATATCTGTGTAACATAAAAAGTTCTGTTTCTGTTAAAATTGAGTTATAATAAAAATAAATTCTTTATACCACACATGTAGTATAGGGAGGGGAGATTTGCTTAACACTAGTGCTTTAGTTTCAATTTTTGTGCAAGAAAATGTTACAAAGAAATTTCTTTTAAATAATGTTTCATTGTAAATTATTTTTTCTACATTATAGTTTAATGAAAGAAAACACAAATATTTAATTTAAAATCTAGAAATTATTTTTTATATGTATTTTCATTATGAATTTAGTCTAATTCTAGTGAACATTCTATTTCTTAAGAGTTAAATAGTGTTGTTATAATAATAGTCATATAATATAGTGTTATAATAATAGTCAATATCTAAATGTCTCATAATCAAACAAAATCAATTATTTTTATTTTTATTATTTCTTAATATACACATATACAAAGTTGCCAGCAGTAAGCTGGTTTAATCAGTATGCTGAACCTGAACTCCATTTATCAATTATTCCCAGTAACAACTCTTGGGACTTTCAGTAACACAATCAGAATGTATTCTTCATAACAATCGTTAGTATTACTATTATTTAAATGAATAACATTAAAATTATGATACATAATTATATTTAATATCTTTTTAATGTAATTACTTTGTTACGTAGGGTAATTAGGTTGTTACTACTAAATTGTTAGGTAGTATAACGTAGGGTAATTAGGTTTTTAATACTAAGTTGGTATTTTTTGTATTGTAATCTTTTTGCCAATTTTTTAAACTTTTAGTATTGTTCTGATAAATACAATTTTACTACAAAATATAGTTTTAGACAGTTTTAGACAGAAGGGTTTTGGACAGTACGGTTTAAACCATGGATTTTACCGTGGTTTTTACCGTTGTGTCCAAAACCTTGCCAACCCTGTGTTCTGAAATAACCTATCTTTTTGTAATTACTCAAAAAATAGAAATTCAACTATTCGCTACGGAAACTATTAAAAATACATTCTAAATGCCTCCTAAATGTGTAAATGTTTCAGACATTCTTTTTAGCAGTCTGAATAAAAGTTAAAAACAGCTATATTTGATTTGCCGTTGTGAAAACATACACTAAAAATTTCCATGAGATTTCGACCGATATAAAAAATTGACCGGTCAATGATATTTTACGTACAACTAATAAATAGTATGATTAATTTCAACAACACATCCCAGCAAAACTTTTCAATATTTGACACTTGTTGCGAGTAATTTTATTTATGTTTTTACCAGAGCGACGCCGGCGCATAGACAGTGATTAACCTTTCAGGGGCAAGGTACTTCTATTGGAAAATGCTGAAATGAGTGAATGAGACCAGGATTTAAAAACAAATTTATTTCAAAATAAGGAAAAGCTTTTGTTCACGTACTTGGAGAATTTTTATTCCAATATTCTGGTACCAATTTGCCATTTAGAAATTAAAATTAAGTGGTCAAAATATGAACCACCGCCCTTGAAGGGGTTAAGTAACAAATCCAAAAAGTCCTTCCGGCCAGTGCCGGGAGGAAGAGGTAGCTTTCATAACCCTTATTTAAAAAAAGCCAACTTATATCATGCAAACAATCAGATTTTTCAAAATGTCACCCAAAATAGAAATTGAAACTGCTATATCTGAGTCATTTTTTAAGGTAAAGACAAACAAAAAATGCTCCTGAATCCTTATATCAAGATCAAATACTTAAGAAAGAAACCTTTTTCAATTTCTAATTTTTTTGCACCTCACTTTAAATATATATATATATTTTAATTTAATGGCCACCATTTTGAAACAAGATGGCTGATGAATCTGGCCAGCGAACTTGGTCGAGGTGTTGATGTATACTATCCACATGTCTTCTTGCATCGAAATAGGCGAATACGTGTGTTATCGCGTGACAAATACAAGATCGTTTCAAAATGTTAGCCATGCTAGAAATTCAAAGTGCTATAAATCAACCATTTTTTAAGATATCAACAAAAGAACAAATTTTCAGAAACAAAAACTGCTCCGGAATCTTTCTATCAAGGCCAAACACATAAAAAAAATCTTTTTCATTTTCCAATTTTTTAATACCTCATTTTGAATTTTAAATTTAATTTTTTTAAAATGGCAACCCTTTTGAAACAAGATGGCGAATGAAGCTGGACAACGAACTCGGTCGAGACATTGGTATGTACTATGTACAGACCAAGTTACATCCAAATAGGTTCATAAATACGCATGTTATCGCGTGACAAAAATCAGGTCGTTTTAAAATGTCAGCCACAAGAGAAATTCAAAATGCTATAACTCAGTCATTTGTTTAGATATAGACGAAACAAAAACTGTTCCGGAATCTTTGTATTAAGGTCAAACACATAAGAAGAAAATATTTTTTCAATTTTCAATTTTTGGTACCACATTTCAAATTTAAATTTTTCTTAAAAATTTAAATAGCCGCCATTTTAAAACAAGATGGCGGGTGAAGCTGGCCAACGAACCCGGTCGAGATATTGGTATGTAGTATGTATAAACGAAGTTACATCCAAATCGGTTCATAAATACGCCTTTTATCGCGTGACAAAATTCAGGACGTTTCAAAATGTCAGCCACGCTAGAAATTCAAAATGCTATAACTCAGCCATTTTTTAAGATATAGACGAAACAAAAATTGCTCCGAAATCTTTGTATAATGGTCAAATACATAAGAAAAAAATATTTTTCCATTTTCAATTTTTTGGTACCACATTTCAAATTTTAAATTTTTAAAAAAATTTTAAATGGCCGCCATTTTGAAACAAAATGGCGGATGAAGCTGGCCAACGAACTCGGTCGAGAGATTGGTATGTACTATGTACACACCGAATTACATCCAAATCGGTTCATAAATACGCCTTTTATCGCGTGACAAAATTCAGGACGTTTCAAAATGTCAGCCACGCTAGAAATTCAAAATGCTATAACTCAGCCATTTTTTAAGATATAGACGAAACAAAAACTGCTCCGGAATCTTCGTATAAAGGTCAAATACATAAGAAAAAAATATTTTTCCATTTTTAATTTTTTGGTACCACATTTTAAGTTTTAAAATTTTTAAAAAATTTTAAATGGCCGCCATTTTGAAACAAAACGGCGGATGAAGCTGGCCAACGAACTCGGTCGAGACATTGGTATGTACTATGTACACACCGAATTACATCGAAATCGGTTCATAATTACGGGAGTTACAGTGTGACATAGGTCAGATATATATATATATATATATATATATAGATATATATATATATATATATATATATATATATATATATATCAATTTTGAACGGAGGGTGGTTTCGGGGTCTGGGGGTCATGATCGATGAAAATATACCAAAAGTTTTTGAAATCGCTTTCCTCCGAACGGCTGCAATAGGTAGCTTTTTTGTAAAGAAAGCTACCTAAAACCTAGCATAATCCTTTTTGTGTCTTTCGCTGTTGCTAATCTGAGTTTATATTGAGTCTGTATCTCTATAAATAGAGCAATGTAAATTGCACGGTGCGATTAAACATGTAAAGCTACATCAATCATTCAGAAACACGGATAAGTCTCGAGTGTATTGGCACACACACAAACAGAGCAGAAATTGAGCACTCAGAATTTGGCGAGTCTGATTGTTAGTTTACTCGCCAAATGAAACATCTTGTCGCGATTTTGAGCGGCAGCGAGAACACTGCGATATTTAACCTAAAAAATATTTGAATTTTCTAAATCAAGTGTTACCAACTTTATAAAAATTTATAAATCGGAAATGTGCATTGGAAAAAGAAATTTGTGGAACAATAAATTCCTGCTGTTGTATTGCAGGCCTCCTATACAGTTAATAAATATACATCATAACTCATACATCTACCCTATATATATAAAATCCTAATGAAACGAATTTATGAAACGATTCTTTGAAACGACTGATTAAACAACTGATTATGTTTCACGGCGATTTCTCCTAAAATATGGAATATTTTGCGATGAAATTAACACCAAAAATCCGTATTGATCTGCAGATCTCAAAACTGGTATTAGAATTTTTAAATTCGAATTAGTTTTCGAAATATTAATATTTTCTAATTTTAAGTACATCTTTCTAATGATGGCAACTCAAATTTTAATCAGAACAGATTTTTTTTTTTCAGATTTCAGAAAAGGTTATTTTAAATTAATTTGGCGACCAGTTTGGACTCGCTTAAATATATGCTAAGAAATGTATCGTGCTACTTTTATTTATAATTCAATTTACTTGAACAATCTTTCGCCAAATCGAAAGATTCTGATTGGCGCCAAAATGGCATTATTTTGATTGACATGGTAACCCGGCTATTGTTGTTTATTTAATAATAAATGTTTATTTACTTTTTTTTTAATTATATAAATTATTTTGTTCTATAGTTATTATTTTTTTTGTTATTTCCTTTTGAAAATAATAGAAAATAATTAAAAAATACGGTACTACTTACGTAAATAAGTGCGAGTAGTAAATCAAAATTACGTCCATTACTAATCATATCATAATATTAAAATATTTATTTGCTTAAAAGACGTTATAAAAACACATTCAAATTAAATTAGAAATCTATATTTTGTAAATATAGATAAAATATATTTGTAATAAAGATTTTTAATTTACTTTTAATGTGTTTTTATAACGTCTTTTAAGCAAATAAATATTTTAATATTATGATACGGTACTACTTACAAGGAAGGTCTCCATACGGGCATATTCACGGGGATATTCAGAAAAATCTGAAAAAATTACAGAGTGTTTGTCTCATGTGGATATATATGTTTATAAAAAATTTTTGGCGGAACCACGATAGAACATTCGTAAAAAAATAATGAAATTTTCGTTTATTTGGCGATTTATCATCGGTTGGCGATGAAATGAAATTTCGAAAAATACTTTTTCATGTCGAATACTCTTTAAGATAAAAATATTTCATATTGAACTTGTTTAAATAAATTTAACTTAAATAACTGTAGTTTTGTCAGTTTTAGTTTGATTTAACTATAGTTTTGTCATACATGTATTTATAATGAAAGTTAAATATAAAATTTTATGAATTAAAACAAAATTAAAATTGTTTCAATATCTGAAAATTAAGTCCAATCGAGCGCTGACGGTTCAATTTTGTTGCTATGGAAACGACGAATTCCTTGGTTTGAAATGAATAACTGCTAAATGAATCTTGCCTTTATTTTGAAATACGCTTAAATATATGAAATTGTTTTTAAAGTATAAAATTAAGTAACAAGCAAGATAAATATGTAATACGAAAAAATGTATTTGTTAAACTCTATCATTGTTTATATTTAAATTCATTAAATACTTTTTACACGCATTCTAAAAATCAATTAACAAACAATTTTCAGATGCATTAAAATCGTTTGCTTTTGTCGAGGAAAAGTACTGCTCGCCAAATCGCGTGACGCTTTCGTCTTTTCGCGCCAAATACTCGAAAGTATTTTATTTTTTTTTGAGACTTTCTACTGTAATTCCGCCGCTAAATTTGACTGATCCTTTATTACATACATAAGTAGTTTAATTGGTATTTTTTTTTTCAAAATATTCTGAGTATGCCCAGTATGGAGACCTTCCTTGTTAGTTATTCCGTCGACCAATTTCGCCAAATTATATAAATCGCCAAATTATACAAATTTACATACTTTTTATTTTAAATAACGAAAAAACAAATAAATTAGTATAACATTAATAAATATACAAATAAAACGTCGAAATAAAAATCACTTGATGACGTAAACATGTGTAACTTACTTAAAGTCAAGTGAATGTGACATGTACGATCAACCATTGTTGACATTTAATCTTATAGTTTGGCGATAGATTTTTGGTCGACGGGATAACTAAGTAATACCCAAAATGCATATGTAACTGGTATTCAAAAACGAGGTTTTCGCCAAATTTTCGTTAAAAAAAAAAAAAAAAAAAAAAAAAAAAAATCACGCCAAACCTGCGGTGCGTATATGACATCTGGCCAAATGTTAAATAATGCGGGAAGAGTTCCATATTGCGTGCTGGTTTTTTTGGCGAGCTTTTTTTGGCATTAAATGAATCGATGTGGTTGCGATCTTCAGCCTTTGGGGTTGCTTTTTTCTAGAATGGACTTTATTCATATGTTTTTTGCGTATTTTTTTGCATTTAGCCTATATTTTTCGGAAAAATATATAACTTTTGTTTTAATTTGACATGCATAATAAATATAATAAATACATAAAATTATATATAAGTATATAATATTTATTTATAGGTGTATATATATTATGTATGTATAAGGTATATCTCTATACGTAATATATATAAAACTATCTGTATAAACATCGTACTTTTAGGTAGATTTCGTAAGAAATACTACCTATTGCAGTCGTTACCATGGTGCGACTTTTGAAAAATTCCTTCATAACTTTTCATTATAGGACCACAGGAACCCAAAACCATCCCTACCTAAAAAGTTTATATATATATATATATATATATATATATATATGTATGTATGTATGTATGTACTAAATTTTGTCCGCACGATAAAAGTCGCAATTATGCACGAATCATCTTCAAACTCGCCAACAACTTTGAGATGGCTAATATCTCGGCGGGGATTGAAAATGGGCGAAATCGGCCCAAGAGGGTGGAAATGGGGAGGGTTCAAAAATTTGAATACTGTCTTAACATGATTCTGATAAAACCAGCTCTTACACAACAATGGCAGGAAAAAAATAAAAGTTTTTCGTTATAGCAGTTGCCAACAATTAAAAAAAAAACAAATAATAAAATTCTCACCACAACAATTACTTTTCTTTTGCAAAATTTTCACGTGTAAAATTAAATAGTTTGACAAATTGAAAACAAAATGAATATTACGTCATAAGTTTCCTAGAGCAAGATTTCAGCATGAAAACTCAAAATAAATAGTTTGACAAATTAAAAAAATATGTATATTGCGTCATATTGGAAATATAATGGACCTCAGCTGGTGAATATGTAACGCCATGTAAGTTTGAAGAAACGTATTAAAACATGATAAAAACCGGACTATGGAAATATTAACATATTTTAACACTTTGAGGTTCTCTGAATTTTTTGTAGCCATTTTTTAAACCTATTCCATATATATGTGTGTGTGTATTCCTGTATATTACAATTTTCACAAAAAGTTTAGCTCCCTACAGCTCGCTCTTTGTGAAGAAACTGGGTTTTATCTCTAATCTTGATTTAAGTTTTGTTGGAGAATTTAGTACTTAACATCGAAATCTACCTCCGCCTGTAGGCCCGAGCCGGCAGGGATTTTTTTTAGCATGTGACATATATAACATTTATTAAATTTATATATATATGTTTACATATATTTAAAGACCATGTTTTTCCGCCATCCTGAAAAATTTTATAAGACGCTAAAATGGCTTTTTGGCTCCATTTTGGATTCCTTCGACAATCGCGCCAACCAGCACACAATATGGAACACTTCCCAATAATACAACAAACCATGACATTTAATTTCAACTTCAAATCAATGTTTTAATTTACCACTCGAAAAATAAGAAAAAAATGCTAATTGGCAATTTGAAAAAAAGCTATTGGCGAGATTTGCACCCGGCTAGCGTAACAGTACCAAGAATTCTTTGCGACAATGACAACTTTTATATAGTTTTATTCGAAAAAAAATTTGATTTTTTAATCCAAATGGAAAACTTTTGGCACAGATGTTATATACGGCCCCATATTGGCGCGATTTTTTTCTGACGCTAATGTCATATACTCAACGGGTACTTAACTGGGGCCAAAGTATTGTTATTTTGCTTGATATGGTAAGCCGGATGTTGTTGTTTATGCTGTTGATGCGTTCCCCAAATTGGCGTCGGAAAAAAAATGCGCCAATATCGTATATGACATCTGTGCCAAACTTTCATGTGAAAGGCAAAGGGATCAGACCATATTTGTTTATGACAGTTGATGACTTGAACTGTTATAACATAGATGAAATGATGGCGATAAAATAATATTTGGCGACTTATCACCTGTGCATGGCTAACATTAAAGTACCAAAATGGCACCTAGAGTATAAAAAGTGAAGTGGACCGTCCGGAACTGTTGATGATAGTCACATGACTTAGGCTATTGTTATAGAGATTGTTTTAAAATACCGGGAGACAAAGACTCTGTATACTTAATTCATTTTATTTTAGCTACTTTTCAAATGTTTAACTGATCCTCTTTAATCAAAAACGAAAATAACCATTGGATGTCTTAACAGCAACTGATTCGCCCTTACATTTTTGCAATCATAGGGAATTGAATGGAAATCCATTTATGAGGAGATCTGCACAGCTTTTTTCAGTATAATTCAATCTTCTCTTATATTTTTAAAACCCTTCAGATTAGCGTGTTTTTAGATTCTGCGTTGTCTGAACGGGAATACACGGCAGTCAACTGACAACAATGAAGAAAGGAAAATCCGATAAGATAGAAATTTGTTTTAATGGGAAAAAATACCGATTTAAAATTTATAAAGATGAGAATTCTGAAATGCTTATTGTGTATTTTGTTATTCATGGAGGGAAAAATTAGTGTCAGAAACTGTTCAATCAACTCTTTAAGTGTTATTAAAATCTTTCAATACCGTCGTTTTTAATGCCAAATGTGAGAGTCTTTTAAAGTAGTGTCTGAAGATATAAATGCGGACTATATCACTAAGGAAAGTTGTCAATAACAACAAAGTATCCTGTTTGATAAGTTAAATAAACGGTCAAGTGCGAGTATTACTCGCGCTTAGAGGGTTCCGTACAATAAATATATGAATTGTTAACTGTATTATTAAAAACAATAGTTGCTAAAAGAATAATAAGACTTTGTAAAACACTATACAACGTAGGGTTGGGCATAGCTATATATACTAGAAAAGTATAAATGGTGCCATAAAAGTTCAAAGAGATGTGAAGCCTAAATAATATCAAATATTGCTATTCTGTATAACTCTTTTTTTTTATTCTTATCCTAATCTGTTTATGATGAACTTAATTTGGTGCTGACAATAAAAGTAGTGCATATTTAAACTTCATTTGGCACAGTTCCATTCAGCGTAGAAATAATCTTTTCTTTTTACAGTGTAACTAAAACAAAACCCTTGTCCAAAGTTTAACCTTAGCATTGTGCTAAGTGCGCTTCGAAAGGAGATCGCAAAGTTGCAACGCCGCCTTGGTCCATACCGCGTTTTTCCAGATAGATTTTTAATTAACTTTTAAAGACACGGGAGGCGTATGAAGAGATCCACTCAATGCAAATTAGCCGCAAATCCCATAGTAGTTACGTGATTAATTCTAATTAAATTAGTCTGTTTTTAACAATTTGACGTTCATTGATTTTATACTCCTACTGGACATTATATTACACAAATATATCATTAAAAGTTGTTATCTGTGCTTTAAAAGCCAATGGTACGTAGAGTACACCATCCCTGTCATTATGTATGTCCAAACCGTCCGTGTGTTTAAGGGTTAATATCTTGGCTAATTACAGATTTTTTTTTTCGAAAATCATTATCAACAATACTTTTATACTTCTGCTACGATAGGTACCTCCAGTTCTCCTGAACACCTTTGCTGAATGCCTGCAAATCGAAATTTGTGTCTAACGGAAAATGCGCTTTTCTCAAAAACTGTGTGACCTAAGGTAATCGCTATAGTTTTCCTGCAAGGTTTAAATTAATGTCTACTACCTCTAATTTTTTTATAATTTTACTTTCAGTAGATTTTGAAATAGAGGGGGGGGGGGCGACATATTTTTTCACTACATTTTCGACAATATCTCTGAAAATATAATAGAACCTAAATTTAAAAGAAATGTAATTTCGAGTTCAGCGTTACGAAAGCTTTCACACGATATACAAAGAAACTTTTTTTTTTAAGTAACTTAATTAGCCTCTCTATATTTTTCCTAATTCCTATTTATGAATGTTTAATAATCTGTAAATATGTGGGTCAATAGTCTTTATTACTTCCCCCCCAATTTGAATTTTCCACGTTCCATCGTTTACGAGTAAAATAGCTGTGACACACAGACACAGGAGTGATCTTATAATGGTTCCGTTTTTACTTTTTAAGTACGGAACCCTAAAAATGTGAAATGACTAATTATTGTCAAAGCACTGTTGGGCTTCCTCCTTGTGAGTAAAGTTCACTTTTTAAATTATAAGAGATAATGATAATGCTACAGATTAGAGGGGGCGGGGAGCATTCTGATTTTATAGACATTTCGGTGGAGCATGGCCAATAAAAGGTTGGAAAACATTGCTCTATACAATTCAAAATAACATTTCCCCTGTATAAAATAATAATATTTCTGCTCTAGATTTGTTTTTAACTGTTCCTTCGTGAGAAAAAGTGAATATTAACTTTATTTCTTACAGGTAAAGTTCATATAATTGTCGATGATCTTGAAAGTAACCATGAAGGATAAAAAAATAAATATTTAAAATATCGTAAAGGATAGAAGATTTTACGAAATTAAAAATAGTTATGCATATTAAATGTGAAAATAGTGGTATTTTTCATTCATTTTATTATCTTTATTATACATTATTTTATGATGTATGCAATTTAAAAATAAATTTTATTAGTCCAATATAGCAGTATACGACGGTATAATATACTAACAGTTTTGCCAGGGCGCGGCGTTGCGCCGGTTATGTCTAAAACTGCAGTTTAGGATAGGAATTGGTTATTTAATCAACGATAAGGAGAGATGATACCCTTACACACATACACACTCATAAAAGCATAACCGTTTTTGGCAAACTGCAATCGATCTAAAAAAATTGACTTAAAATAAGATTCTCTTTACCCGACTGCCGCCGTTATAATATCAGTGAACCCGGCTGATAATAAAATTCGCAATTAAAGCCACGTGGCTTATGTTTGTCAAACACTGACCCTTCTTGAAATCGATTTTATACAATCGGCCTTGATAGGATTTTATTTTCTTCGAAATAGTTTTAGAGAAATATCGTTTAATGTTATCATTGAATGTACAAAATGCAGTTTATTTTTCTTAACTGCTTTATATGGAATTTAAAAACTAGGTGGGTTATTATCTAGTTGTAGCAATAAAGAGAAGTGTTTTTAAGCGTAATTGTGTTTGCGCGTTCGGTCGTTTGAGAGACATTAAAGAGTTGGTTGAAATAGAATTTATCCCAGAAAAAAATAAACCAAGCACTAAAAAAGTACATCGTAATTTTTTCCATTCTTTCTTTCTTTTTTAACACTTTCCACCAAGATTGAAAAGTGTTTATGATTTCGGTTTGTTTGTCCGTCTGTCCGTCTCTCCGCGCTCTAACTCTCGTAAATATTCTCGGATTGTCCTGAAATTTTTGGATGTTATTAAGGTTCACCATAGCACGATCCCTATTTCAAATGAAGTTTGTAGCATGTTTAGTTCATTTACAAGGACAGTCAAAAGTATTCCATTACATTACGGTCAATGGGAAAAAATCGTTTCAAATGATTTATAATGATGTTACACGCTTTCAAGCATAAAATAATTGATATGCATTTATGAAGTGCACTAAAATAAACATTCTGAAGAATATGCGGTGCAAAGAATACTTATTATTCATTTACAGGGCCGCACAAAAGTATTCCGTTGCGTAATGACAGGGGGGTTGTTTGCGGCGTATTTTAATTATTTTAAACTATTTCATATATAATGAAATTGATATACGTCGCTGAGGTTTACTATAAGTTATTTCGTGCATAATAAGAAGTGCATAGCATTTACAGGGACACACAAAATATTTCAGATGCTTTATTGTGTCCGAAGAACTATAAAAAGCGATGATTGCTGGAAATGCATTTTTAATTATTATATGCACATTTATGGTTCACGATATTTATGCATACTACACAGTATGTATAAATTCTATAGTTTATATACAGGCCTACACAAAATAATTCGTGAGGGTTACTGAGTATAAGCGTAAATTGCTTAAAGGTGTTTTTTAAAGGAGTTATGCATTTTTACGCTGAATTGTATTTATTTTACTAAGAAATATTTGTAGAATATAGATAAAATGATATACAGGGTCGCGTAAAGAATTGGATACATAACCATCTATGATGACAATATATGGAAATGTGATTTCAGTAGTTTTAAGAGTGCTTTAGTTTAAATTAAATTTTAGCTAAATAGTGGCGTGTAATAAAGTTACTAATGGCTATGGACGGTAACTGCTGAAATCAATTTTTAAAATGTTTTATGCGTTTTTAAATGTTTACTAAGTTATCTTATTTACCTTATTTACCTAAATAACGAAGTTTTGTTAAAGCATTCAGGAAGTGTTGGAAAGTGTTTCATAATCTATGCTTAACGCATATTTTTTTTTTCAATTGTTTGCTTAGTAAAACTTCAAGCTCCTTTCTGCTTTTATTAGCATGAAACTAAAAGTATGGAGTTAATCTGGAAACTGAAGGTACGATTAAGGTTTCTGATTCCTTCGCTACACGCATGTTTGAGAGAGACTCCTCTCAGGAAAATGTAATTCTTAATTTACTATCACTCCTTTTATTATATTATTATAATCATTTTTATATGGAGTGTCTTGAATCCGTAGTCGCCATAAGACTACGAATTTGGAATGCATATACAGTATAACTTCAAAAATCCGGCATCATCAGGACTGAGACTATGTCGGATTATTGAAGATTACGAATTTTTGAAGGAATGTTAAAAGTAGTAGTATATACTTAATGGTGCCTTTAGCCATAATTTAATTCATTATGAAGTAAAATTATGCATGGAAAAATGAAAATTGAATATAAAAATAAACTTACATTAATTGATCTTTTCTATGTTACATACAAAAAAAAAAAAAAAAATCTAATAAAGAGTGAAATTATTTCTTCTCGTGTAATTTCGGACACATCGATGTCAATTTTGTTTGCTTCATTTTTTTGGGCCGTACTTTAACAAGTTTTTCTTGTATTTTATACAAATGGAGACTCTCTATTTCGGAAATGCAGTCTTGTTCTCTAAAGAAGATATCATTTCTCCAGTCCAAAATTTATGGTTTTTTTTGTTTTTGTTTTTTGTTTGTTTTTTTATCTAGTATCGCTATCGTTTAAAGCTAAAAATATTTTTCCCCGGTACAAAAATTTATTTTCATTTGTCCTACTGCATTCATTCATTGGCATATTTTGAACATCCAGCAACTGGCTTGAATTCATCTGAAGATAAAATCTATGGTGTTACTGATATTATTAGCAAAATATGATATATTTTATATATTATACACAGGTGGCTAACACAATAACAAAAAAAATAATAACATCGTCTTAGTTAAATTCATTAAAAATAGAATTATGTATTCCATTATTTTATGAATATTGTAATCGTGAATTACTAATAAAATAAGTTATATAAAGTTATTATTGAATTCAGTAAAGTTATATTAATTAATCGGAAAAATAGGAACAATAAATATGTATTTATATAATTTAATTAAAAATGAACTTTTCAAAAAAAATGTTGAACGTGTTTGTATTTTTCCGACTTCGAGGGGGCGGGATGTAAATAATTCAATTTATAGTAAAATGTGCACTAAAATCAGGGAATCATCAATGAGCAGTTATTTTTGGTGATTATTTATATCAAATAATCTCCAGATTATAAAACATTCAGTTTCGTTACCGATTTATGCAGTATTCATGACTGTTTTCTATATGAAAATAATTATTTTATGATAATTTTATTAATGATATTTATGATAATTATTATTAATGATATTTATGATAATATAAAATAATAATTTATTTTGATAATAAAGAGACAAAATAAAATAATACGGCTGCATCGAATATGACTACATTGAATCACACGTAGACAACTGAACAATGAACCAATACAGTTGTTAAATGAAATTCCTACAAGAGTCGTGATGCTCTTATTCAATTTCAATCGACAGTGATCAATCGATTTGTCATGATGCATTAGATGTTAAAATAACTGAACAAAAACATAGAAAATTACATGTATTTATAAACTTAGGTGGCGGACCTGGCTGAAAACTAGCTGAAGAAAACAATCACATTTGAACGAACAAAATTGCATTACTTGAAAACGGAAGTAACAACAATTTAGTGTAATGCTACGATTACAATATTCTAACACCTGCCCATAATCCGCATTACTGAAAAACTAAGAAAAACTGAAAGAAAATTCTAGTAAACAATCATCAGAAATAACATGACATTGTTTAAACATTATTTATAACAAACAGCAAAGAAACAACAGTTCATGAAATTTAGCTTTAGGTAACCTTTGTAAACATATTAGCAATTTGCATATTTGTAATCAATATATTCAATTTTGATATTATTTTCTTTAACGAACAAATTTTAGTTTTATGTCAATATGTTTCATTTGACCATAACTGCTCTCATTGCTGATATATTTTATCCCTCTACACATAGCCATTTTTTACAGTATAGCACATGGTTATGTTTAGCCTAATTTAATGTACAATCTTTAATCTTTACGCCTGGAATGAAAGTCCAATATTTCTACATCACTTAAAACCTACTTACTTAAATATCTATGACATAATATTTTATCTGAGAAAATCTTACAAAATGTTTCTAAAAAATACACTTTTTTAGCTGAAAACTCTTCACAATTGATTTTTCCCCACCTGTTTCAACTATCTTCATGAAACAAAGACTATTGTATGAGCATTTCAGTAGCTTTGGCTGCCACCTATTGGTGAAATCCTGAAATTATTTTAAATATGAAAACTGAAGGGTGGGTGAAGCCTCCCTTATGAATTATGATCAACCCTCCCCAGTCTCCCCTAATACCTGAATTATCACCATCAGCCAAAGAATCGATAGAAGCTCTAGTAATTCCAAGACGAACTGTAGAATTAGAGGCTCATCCGAGAAACTTTATCTTGTGTATACGATTTAGAAATATGCGTAAATAACCTTAAGGGGACACAGTACCTTTTAAACTACTTTTTCAATTATGAACAATACCGTAATATACTTAAATATAATGTCACTACAGATATTAGGTACTATAAAGCAAATATAATTTCATATAATTTCAAAAAAAAAAATCTTGTAGAACAGCCTATTTAACTAAAATTTAAATTAAAAAAAAATTTTTTTTTTTTTTTAATCCCTACTACTTTTTTAAATATGAATATTTTTGCTTCAATTTTTTTTTCCATAATCCTAAAAACATACTACATAAAATTGTGCATGGATCATTCAAGGTTATACTTATTTTTTTTTAAGAATTTCAATTATTTTTCCTTGATTTTTTACTATACAAAAGAGAAAAACATTGATATTAAATGTAATATCCCATACATCTAAAAATCCATGCACAGTTTTATGTGGTATAATCTAAGGAATATGGGAAAAAAATTTGAAGCAAAAATATTCATATTTAAAAAAGTAGTAGGGATTTTTTAAAAAAAATTATTTTTTAAAATTTAAATTTTAGTTAAATAGGCTGTTCTACAAGATTTTTTTTAATTATATGAAATTATATTTGCTTTATAGTACCTAATATCTGTAGTGACGTTATATTTAAGTATATTACAGTATTGTTCAAAATCGAAAAAGTAGCTTAAAAGTTACCGTGTCCCCTTAAAACTTTCACTGCATCGAAACATTTTAGAAAATTTTTAAATCTAATATAAATTTTAAAAAAAGGTATGTAACTGAATTATTACTTCTAACTACTTTTACAAAGAACCTCATTATAATACACTGGCCTCCAAAAGTTAAGAAACAGGGACTGGATGCTTTCGATTGTACATGGTTTATTGAATATCTACTAAAATTATTGGCGAATTGTTCTTGAACTTCTGGGATGTAAAGGACATGTTTGATTTCAAATTTCCCGATGAAGATTTAGTCGGGAGGACAATTAGGGGGCTAATAATAAATTTAATAATAAAATAATATTTGCGATCACCTATGTAACAGAAAATGCTGAAAATGGGTTGTCACTGTGTTAAATGGCTATCTGGGTCCTGTTCAACGTTTGTGTGCATATGTGTAAGGATGGCACTCATATTCGTGAAGATGTTAACGTGTCTGTGAAAAATTCAAAATTTTTTTGCTTATAGCATACAGAGTTTTCAACCAAATTTAACACAACTTTCCGAAAACCTGACAAAGAACCGTACAATTAAAACAAAAATATATTCAATATTTGATGAAATATGGGCATTTGTATGAAATAAATTTTACCTGCGCATGAGTGGAAGATTTCTATTTTTTCATCATAATTTGATAGTCAGCTATTTTAGGCAACTTCTATAAAAAGTCCAGTCAAATATTGTGAAAACTCAGAAAGATATAGTGATTGAAAAGTTGTAGAAAATCCCTTATAATAAAGCTTTTTTTAGAAAGTAACTCACTATATCGCCCCTATCTTTGTGAATTTTCGAAATATTTGACCGGACTTTTTATATAAGTTGTCCTAAATAGCTGGCTTCCAAATTATGAAAAATAAATTTTGAAATCTTCCACGCATGCGCAGTTAAAAATTATTTCATACAAATGCCCTTATAAATCTCATCAAATATTCAATATAGGGTAGGGGAGTACACAGTGAGACATGGTACACAGTGAGACAGCAGCCACTTTGACATATAGTTGTAACTTTTTCTTCAAGGTGAACCACACACATATAACGACCTCGTCTTATGCAACACGTGGATGTAGTTTCGGCACTTCAGTAACTCGTCCGACAAAATAGTAAATAATTCCTCATTTTAGAGTGGTTAAAGTTACATAAACGTCTATTTTAGAGTTAATTTCCTTCAGTGTGACATATATTTACTTAACCAAACCTAGCTATATCTAATAATAGATTATTTCGGCAAAACGACATAAACTTTTTAAAGCTATGAAATTATTGTAACAGACGTGACATCCATTTTGTTACAACGTGACTAAAGTACACAGTGAGACACACAGTTGTGGTACACAGTGAGACGTGTCTTATTGTGTACCTACTATGTGGTTCTGATGTTAAAAAAGTTATTTATTAATAAAAGTAGGTTTTCTTCTCTCTCTCTTTCTCTCTCTGTGTGTGGGCGTGCGATGGCTATTAAAAACCATTTATACATTAATGTGTAGCGCATTTGTGTAGCTTAAAGATGTAGCAAAAATATTTTCAAAAAAATGAAAATCGTCGCCATTCGTTAAGTAATAATAACGTAAAGTAAGACTAAACGTAACTAAACGTAAGAGGCTGAAAATTTGCATGAAGGTAGCCCAAGGTCTGCCATTGTCCACCCGAGGCTCATATTTTTAATATTTTGAAAATCTAGAAATATTAATTAGGAATCATAAACTGCAAAAAATTATTGATAGAGTGTAAAAATGTATGATTTAGGAAAATATATACATTGTCTCACTGTGTACTACTTGTGGTACACAGTGAGACAGCTTTCGATACTCCGTTATGCTGCTTCTGTGTTTTTATAAATAACTTTTTAAAAACCATTTATACATTAATGTGTAGCGCATTTGTGTAGCTTAAAGATGTAGCAAAAACATTTTCAAAACAATGAAAATCGTCGCCATTCGTTAAGTAATAATAATTTTCGTCTCACTGTGTACTACCCCCCCCCCCCCCTATTCATTTTCATTTTTTAATTGAAGTGTACTGTTGCTACTGTTCTTTGTCAGGCTTTCGGAAAGTTGTGTTAAATTTGGTTGAAAACTCTGTATGCTATAAACAAAAAACTTTTGAATTTCTCACAGACACAATACAGAACGAAGTCTAAAATTCGGACACCCAAAGTTCGGAATTCTCCAAAGTTCGGACTTTCAAGCGACAGTGTTCAAGAAAGAAGTGAAAAAACAAAATTGTTGAAACAAAAAAAGGTCTAGAGCAAAGAAGCTTTATTACTGAATCTTAGCTCATGTCTATGTACAGAATAAACGAAAAACTTCTTAATGATATACTTAATGCTGTTCTCAAAACGAAAAGGCCAACTTTCTGACATAAGTTTTAATTTATTTTTGTTCGAAAATGCATGAAACTAGCTGGTGCTGTTGTTCAGAAACTATGTAATTGAGCTGTTTTTTTCCTTTTTTGCAAACGCAATAGATCTTTCAGAAAATAGTGTGAAAGTGAGCGTTTAGAACCGAATTTCCGCGCGAAGGAATGAAGAGCGCTCAAGAGCGGGCGAAAAACGTATTTGTCACGTGATCAAAATGGCTTATAACTCAATAGGTAATTGATTGATCAAAAAATGTGAATGTGTGAGATTGTTTTGCACCATAAAAATCAAAATACACTTTAAACATTTGTTTTTCTTTAAGAAAAATTATCTCGGTAAATAAGAAAAAGAACACTGCGACTTAGACATCGAAAGTGGCCATAGTAAAAAATTTAGTCGCCACGTGGCGAGTGGCGACCGTGAATCTGCACCTATAATTTAGACGTGAATATTGAAAAAGAAAGAAAATTTTAAAATGATTAAATTACAAGCACGAAAATGGTGAAAATTGCGTCATATTTTAAAACGATACATTTAAAAGGATTTTCTTATCGGCACAATATTCATATGACGTCACAGTGTTAATCATGTAGCGTAAAAAAGTAGCGGCTAGAATGTTTGTTTGCATATTTCATCACCTGGTGTAGCATAAATACAACTAGCGTGCGTAAAATATTTAAGATTTGTTTTGTACGAATTACGGTTCGATAAAACACATTCAAATATTATATATACCTTTTAATTAATAAGCAAATTTAATTTTAGAAATAACATAAGAAATATGCATGAAGTTACATAAAAATAAAGAAACAAATTCTTGTATAACCTGTCTGTTCCTGAAAATATTTAAAACTCGACATAAAGATAAAATATATGCGCAGATTTTCGAAACACAGTGTTTTTAATGGCGTTGTTCTGGATATTATTCCCAAACAGACGAATTTTTGTAGCCTCAAACCCAAAGTAAGAATATTAACCATACCATCTTTATAAAAGTACGGGAGACAGCGACATTTTTTACGAAACCTTTTTATACAAGTGCCTTTTCAAATGTGCAATTGATCTTCCTTAATCAATCACGGGAACACCATTTAGATGTCTCGACAACGGCGCCGATAAATCTTCCAGCCAAAGGTAAATGAATGGCAACCTGATTACAGAAGATCGCCACTTATCATGATAATATTAGTTAATCTTCTGTAATCGGGTACTCTTTTTAAAACAGAGCCAATTAGCGTGTTTTTAGAACCTGCAGTGCTTGGACAAGGGGTGTCGACTAGGTCTGCTCCCAGATGGCGGAACCCCTTAGTATATATATATATACAGAAGTATTTGCGTAAAAATTATTATAAATTTCGGTTATAAGAATCAATTTATTATAAGAATCAAAATTGTAAGAAGAAACATTATTCTTATAAATGGAATTTGATACATCCCTATCTGTATTTCCTAACGTTCTGCTACCAGAAAAGTGCGTGAAATCTCCCCTTTTGAAAACTTTATTGAAAGGAAAACTGCTAAAATTAATGAAAAAATCGTTATTATTCATGAAAAAATCGTTATTATTCATAAAAAAATCGTTATTATTCTCGAAAATTAATATAAAATATGCTAGAATATGCAATGCAATTGGATGATTTCGACTGGTCTTGATGTTGTCCATCCGCTTTTTCGCTTTGGACGTCTGTTTTTGCGGCCCACCCCGTATAGAGATTAAATTGAGTAATCTCAAGCGTTTTTTTTTTTTTTTTAAGTCCGTTAAAAGTAAACAGCTGTTTTTTTTTCCTTCTAATTCGTACGTTTAGCGTGCAACGGAAGCTAATCAATATCAGAACTGCTTTTAACTTTTTTTCTGGAAAATTTCTTCAGAGCACTGTTTACACATAAGGTTTCATTATAGGCACATCACATGGCTTCCTTTGGAGACTTTCATTTGTAGTATGGCAAAAGAACAGTTGTCCCACAATAGAATAAATAATGCAATCCCCCAAATCACCGTTAAAGGGAAAAAATCCATATGTATACTAAAGAAAACAGAGGGGTAAAAACTGCCTCGTTGGAAGATTTTATTTACTGACACAGTGGCAAATTTGATAAATATTTTTTTTTTAATCTATTTAAAGATATATTTATAGTCAGACAAACATTAGTTTATAGTTAGACAAACATTAGTTTATAGTTAGACAAACATACATTTAATTTATAAATTCTGGATGATCACAAGGCAGAGGTCAGGGTGCTGAAGCGTGTATGATCCACTCAGACCCCCGCGCCTGGGTGCATCCCCCCTCCCCTCTCTCTCTCAAAAAAAAGAAAGAAACGACTTTTTCCCTTTTTTTTTCAATTTAAAACGAAAATTTAGAGTCCCCAAAAACATAGCTGTCGAGAGCGCACTATTTTCAAATAGCAGTCTTAGTCTCATTTTATCACAGAATTTCCGTCATTAAATAAGATGAATATTTCTATTCGGAAATAGTGGTACTCAAAAGGAGAAAAAAACAAAAACTAAAAATCATGCGACCAATATAGATTATGAAACACTTTTCAACACGTTCAGAATACTGTATGTCAATAGTTGAAAAAACAGCAGAATTTTGCGGTCATCCCTGTATAGGATCGATAGATTGATATTTATACTGCATCGTTATGCTAAAAGTTAGTTCAATTAAACACATAACACAGTTTAAAATTCCCATTCAGCAATTCCCATCAATAAACGGAAATGTACTATATATCCTTTGTGTATCCCTGTGTATGACCTGTAGAATTTATGCACACCAAGTAATAGACAAAAGAAAAATGGTTGTAAAAAGTTAAAACCAGCATAAAATTACTTAAAAAGTGCCAAGATTTATAAGGATGTTACTACATCCCGAGATTTTTCGAACGAACCCTCGTTTATTTTTAAGGGAAAAAGGTGTGACTCACGCACTCCAGTCACACTTTTTTCCCTTGAAAAAAGTGTAAGATCTCGGGAGATCTCGGGATGTAGTAACATCTTTATAAATCTTGGCACCTTTTAAGTAATTTTATGCTGGGTTTTAACTTTTTATATTAATAACAAGGTGAAAATTCCTTCACGGCACTAGTTAATATAGTGTTTTGATTTTAGAAAAAAATGGTTAATTTTTAAAACTCGTACCACAACTGAAAAGCACAGCCAGCAATTATTCTTCATAGGCAATACTGTAGAAAAATACTTTTGTGTGTCCCTATCAATGAACGATAAATTATAGGCACACCAGATTCTACAGTAAGCGTTTGTAGTGCGCCTCGGTGATCTATATAATTTTTAATATGCTTAAAATAGTGTAATACAGTAGAGCGCCGATTATCCGAACAATTCGGGACCGACCCTAGTTCGAATAAGCAAAAGTTCAGATAAATGGGCTGGCAATTTAAGGGATGTTTCTGACTATACTAAAACCTTCACACATTATCTCAGCTTAGGACTGGCAGCACCACTTAGTGCTGGTATGTTTAAAAAGAGTTTTTTTTTTTTCCATTGTCTTTTTATTTTTACTTTCTTCTATCTTTACACGAAGAAAGCATTGGATTCATGAAAATTTTCGAATTCCGGTTTTCGACGGATTTACACGTTTTAGGGGTCAGAGATTCCAAAAAACATGTTTTTACAAAATGTCTGTCTGTGACTCTGTGAGTCTGTCTGTGTGTATGTGACACAAATTTTGTGGGCGCTCTATCTCAAGAACTAATGCACGGAATTTAATAAAAATTGATATTCAGTTAGTCCCTAATACAAATTGATGCTGATTAGTTTTTGGTGTAAATCGCTCAACAGGTGGCGCTGCTATGCTGCATTTTTCACGATTTTCGCAATAGCTCTATCTCAAGAACTAATGCACGGATTTCGATCAAACTTCAGATTTAGTTAGTCCTTGATATGAATTGGTGATGATTACGTTTTGGTGTAAATCGCCCTACAGGTGGCGCTGTTATGATGAATTTTGCAGGATTTACACGATTTCCCCAATAGCTCTATCTTAAGAACTAACGCACGGATTTTCATCAAACTTCAGATTCAGTTAGTCCTTGATATGACTTGCTACTGATTATGTGTTGGTGTAAATCGCCCAACAGGTGGCGCTTCTCTGCTGCCTTTTTCACGATTGCCTCAATAGCTCTATCAATAGAACTAATGGACGAATTTTCATCTAACTTCAGATTTAGTTGTATGTTGACACAAGTTGTTGTTAATTAGGTTTTGGTGTTAATCACCCAATAAGTGGCGCTGCTATGCAGGAATTTTCACGATTTTCGTTATTGCTCTATCTCAAAAACTAATGTACGGATTTTCTCCAAACTTCAGATTCAGTCAGACGTTGACATAAATTGTTGCTGATTAGGATTTGGTATAAATCACCCAATAGGTGGCGCTGCTAGGCAACATTTTTCTGAATTTAGACGATTTCAGCGATAGTCATATCTCAAGAACTAACGCACGGAATTTCATATCGTTAGAATCCTCATGAGATGCATAGATTGCCATTTAATTTCGGCAGTGTGATAGCGGATTTTGAAGTATTAACATGTATGAGATAGAAGAAAGTTTTGGGATTGGTACATCCGACTAGTTTTGTTTTGTTTTGTTGTTTACATTTTTATTATTAAAAAAAATAATTTTCTCTTTTTATCATTTTCTGAACTCCAGATATTATAATTTAAGCAAAAAAGCTTTTGATTGTTGCTTGCTTCAACGAAGACATTTTTTTTCAATGCTGCCATATCTCTAATTCTTCTTAAATACGTTAGTTGAATAGGATCAACGTTCTTCTGCCGTTCGAGCCATTTCATAGCTGTTTCCAAACATTCAAAGGCTTCGTTATGTGATAGACCTGGGTTATTTTCAGAGCATTCGTTTTCATTTTCTTCAATTTCTTTTTCATCATGAATCTCATCATCATTTAAAATCTGATATCCAGGTCATGTACTTCACTATTTAACCACTCGTTAATTTCATTTTCTTCATATCTTAGGATTCTTCCCATCTCCTTTATTGTTTTACATTCCTCATTTTTTGATCCACTATCAGTTTTTTTCTTTATTTAAAATTTTATTCAAAATCAATGGATAATTAGGAGTTCGGTTAAGAAAATTTTTTGGAGAAATAGGCTGTTCGGATAACTGGAAGTTCGGATAATTGGAATTCCGATAAACGGCGCTCTACTGTATCTTTAAAATACGCCGCAAACGATTTTCCCCCATAGAGCGTAATGTAAGGGATTTCTTTTGAGTGTCCCTGTAAATAAACTGTAAGTGATACACACTTCATTTTCAATACCGAATATACCATAGTAAACCCCCAATAACATATTTCAATTTCATGGCAATCGCACTATATTTATGTGAGTTAGAACCACGGTTGCAAAAAAGGCGGCTAAAATTTAAAAAAAGCCACACCGGTGGCTTTTATTGGTTTAAACCGGCTTTTTTTTTGGCCAAAATTGGCTTTTATACAGTGAAGCATTTTAATTACAAATGACACATTTTAATGTGTTTTTAATTAGTTTTAAAGACATTTAATTGAGGTAGAAATCAATATAACCCAATTTTTCAATAATAAAGATATTAATGTTGGAATAAAAGGCCATACCAATTGCTTTCTCTGGTTTACACTGACCTTAACACCCTTTTTTTTCATTTTTATTGCTTCATATAATTAAAAAGGACAATGGTTGCTTAGTTATATATTTTATTAACTAATTTTAAGGGATATAATATACAAGTCGTATTTTATTTCTCCTAAACATTTATTTAAAATCATTTAATAAAAACTCCATTTCTCTCTATTAAAACAATATTATGAATTACATATGCATTAATTTAAGCATGAATATTAGACCGGAGTGAAAAACAAAACGTTTTCCAAATCGAATCGTAATAGTGCGGAAAAGTTGCTACTCGTCAATACAAGCACAGTGAAAGAAAAATTTTTGAAATCGGAGAATATCTTCCGTTCGCGCATCGCGTTCAAAGTTTTCGAATTTGAACAAAAATTGTACAAATATACGAAAAATCGTAAAAAGGTGTAAACTTTTTCCGATCAAACACATTTTTTTTGTACATACCATGATCTTGAGATGTAGAATGGAGGAAAAAATACTACACACTCCTCCTTTATCCCCTTCCAACCCCCTCAAAGGGGTGAAAATGGCCAATTTTCGTGGAAAATACCGAAATTACAGGAGATGTAAATATTGACGAATCGGTCTGATTTTTTTTTTGTATAAAGCAACCTTGAGGCTAAAAGTCGAAAACAATCCCCCTACCTCCTCCAGAGTTCAAAATTGTGCAGCTCTTGACCCGTCCTTCTAAGGACGACTCAGGACTCACCACGGGAAGGTGGCTGCACTGCGAGTCCCACCCACACCCACACCCTTCCCAACCAACCAACCAAAATGTGGGCGTGGAGAATTATGCAGATGCAGATTCAGCTACTGCGAATTCTGATTTAGTGTCAAATTTTATCATGGTAGCACGAGAAGCGAGGGTGGCTCTTATAAAACCATCACGTCGCTCCTGCCCAAACACTTTTGAGGAGGCCTGTCTTACCAGCTTGACACTGCGCTCTACGGCTTGCGTATGACATGGTATGTCTGCCAGATTCAAAGGAATAGTTGGCTTTTCCCCCTTGGAAATCAAGTCTGCAATGTCAGCTGAAGAAATGTTTACCAATAGAGGAGGACAGGCAATCTTGGTTTCAGACCAATTTATAATGTCTTAATAATCCTCGGCGTCAAAATTTATGACCGGAACTTCAAAATTTCTGACGGATTTGCCTTTTGTGGGAGTGTCGTTGGATTTCAGTACCCGCCGAAGTCCCAGCTCTCGAACGTGTTGCCTATCAGCCACTACCATTGAAAGAAGAATGTTTTCTGGATGGGAAAAGAATGCATTTGTTTGGATGACCTTTGCTAGCACTTCTTGGAGTTTTGCAGGTAAGCTTATACATTTCTTGATGCATTCAAAAATATGTTTAAGTCCCTCAGCTACTGAAGATCTTGTCTTAATTTCGAACCGCAGAGGTATGTATACTGTCATAATGTACGTGACAATGTTAATGAGATTTTCGGATGGAGTTTCCAATGAAATATACAGTGTCAGGAATCTGTTTGCTGTCGTTAACCACCGAGAATGAGATATTGGTCCCGGAACTCGATTTGCAAGGCCTGAGGAGCAAGACCCAGCAGCAATGGAAACGGCAATGTCGTGCAGGTATCTCTGATTCAGGATTTCTGGGGATTTCTGGGTCAATGTGTGGGATGTGGCATTTAATTCTCTTAAAAGCAACTACGGGACTCGCAACCAGCCAGCTGTTTGCCAAGACGGCCACAAAAAGACTGAGGCCCTGTGGTTTTATCATCAGATGTTTCTACAAGATGCCTCAAAGGTAGCTCATTAAAACGCAGGAGACAGATAACCCACTGTGTTGGTCTCTTTAAACGCATTTCTATATGTTTGATTGCTCCTTTTTTCCAGCCAGTGTTTGTTGCTGTACCATCACACCATTCGACTAGAATTTTAGAACTATCTATTCCGTTTTCTTCGAAATGGTCTACAATGGAGTTATCAATGTCCTTTCCACTTTTTGAGGTTGGTACTAGATGGCAAAGGTACTTAGAACCAGGTTCCTCAACAACTGTAATGTGGTCTTCTTTTTGTTCATACTGATATAGTTTACCTCCTTTGTCAACCAGCACTAGTGTGTCATCGGCCCTGCCATCAAAGTACATACACATTGGGCCGCTAATTTGATGTTCCTGCTGCTCCAGATTGGTAAGAATTGCACTGCATATTTCTTTTTCTCGTCTAATTTTGTTTCTATCAACGATCAGAGATGTATTACTATCAGTAATAAGACCTACGTCTTTTAGTACGCTAGAGGTAAGGGCAGCTGTTGCTCTGTCTGACAGACGAAAGCGATTACTTGTCAAAGCAGTAGCTGGAAGCGACATGCGCATTTTTGAAGAGCCTGAGCTCCTTGACAGAGCAGACAAACAGCGTGTGGGCTGAAAATCTAAATCATCCTCATCCTCATTGACATCAACATCTGTCTCCTCTCTTTCAGGATCAGTGCTGCAACCAGCTTTGCATTTGTGTGCTGAGCACACCAAGATGACGAGCCTTTGTTTGCAACATTGATGTAAGTTTTTGTGTTTCCTTTTTATGCACAGTCGTTGGTCCTATTTTACCTAATCTAAGGTGTCTTTGTGCGTAAAGAAAATTCCGTTCCAGTGTAGGTATTTTCCTGTCCTTAGGGCAATCGCAACTGACAACTATAGGATTAGGACAAATACACTTGTCAAAGTTTTTCCCGCAAGTGCATTCTAGTGTCATCTCGCATTTGCAAGCTGATATGTCAAATAATGTGTTATACGATTAATGAATGAAGTCATTGTACTTCTTCTGTTTCCTAGCCGTGTCTTTGTCTCTTGGATATGATTTACGAAGAGCATAATAGCGATCGTGTAGTTGTTTCATCTTTTGAACGACTCTTGTGTGACAAACTGTAGGAATCGAATACAGTGACTCAATCTGTTGAGCTACAGTGTTTACAATTCTAAAAAGCTCAACTTCCTTCCAGGTTTAAAGTCACCAGACTGCAATAACATGGCGTATTGCATTTCATGCCAACATTTGACAACGTCAGCATTGGTGGGAAGAATTGCCGATGGTAGTGGTTTTGGTGCACCAAAAAATGGGCAGGGAGTATGAACGCTTCGAGTGAGCGCAATAATGAAGATAAAGGAAGATAAATTTTGATCGATGAGACCGTTATCCAATTCAAGCTACGGGATTTTAATCGAAGCCGACAAGAAAAGTTTTCAGCAAGAGCAGCGCTTCTTTTATAGGCGAGATATATTCTTTTACAAGCGAGACAAGCAGAAACATGCAGCGACGCTGAGGCAAAACTGAGTAACGCACAGCGATCGTTACCAGGTACGGGTACTGTGCTAGCTCCCCCTCCACTCCGTTTCTCGGAATTCCAGCGATGCGCACGCGTAGCGAGCATTACAGTGCACCGAAGAAGAAAGGGGCTGACGAGATGGATAGGTCGAGTGACCGGGCGGCAAACAAAACAAAACATAATGTTTGCCGCAAAAAGTCGCCCCCTTGACAGGGTTCAAAGGGGATAGATGACCTCTCGAGGGATTGTTTTCGACTTTTAGCCTCAAGGTTGCCTTATGTTAAAAAAATCAGGTCGATTCGTCAATATTTACATCTCCTGTAATTTCGGTATTTTCCACGAAAATTGGCCATTTTCACCCCCTTGAGGGGGTTAAAAGGGGATAAAGGAGGAGTGTGTGGTATTTTTCCTCCATTCTACATCTCAAGGTCATGGTATGTATAAAAAAATGTGTTCGATCGGAAAAAAGTTTACACCTTTTTACGATTTTTCGTATATTTGTACAATTTTTTTTCAAATTCGAAAACGTTGAACGCGATGAGCGAACGGAAGATATTCTCCGATTTCAAAAAAATTTCTTTCACTGTGCTTGTATTGACGAGTAGCAACTTTTCCACACTATTACGATTCGATTTGCAAAACTTTTTGTTTTTCACTCCGGTCTAATGAATATGCACTATTTTAAATAGCAACTAGCTTTTCAAAATTCTAACTCAACAAGCTTTATTTGGATTTTTTTTTTATTGTTCTCTTTATTTTATGCACTTACATGCACTAAAATTTCCTCAAATGTTATATCCTTCCTAATTTCTCTTTCAACTTTGTTTAGTCTACGATTTTAATCTGTCCGTATGGGCATATCTGGAATAAGTTACATAACAGCTTAGTAGCAGAAAAACTTTTAACATGTATATCATTTTTATAAGTTAGAATATCAATTGCTTATTACTGGGTGTTCTCAAGTATTATATAAGGTAATTTCAGTTATTAAATACATATATGCTATTTAGTTTAAATCAATTTTAAAAGTAAATATCAGTATGTAAGAATGTTTCTCTTTTGATGTGTGACATTTTCTTATCTATATATATAAAAGAAAGTCTGGATTTTGTATTAATCAACGCGCAGCCAAAACTACTGAACCTAAAATCTTGAAAATCGGGGTAAAAATATTTCTTATGATATAGAGTGCCGCTAAGAAAGGATTTTTCAAAATTCCAACCCTAAGGGGGGTAAAAAAGAGAACGAACTTTTAAAAAATTCCTTAAAAATCTGATTTTATAGTTATTTTTCAACTGATAACATATTTTGGTGTATTTTTGTATGCTGAATCGAATGGTACTAACTAAATTCTTTTAAGCCCAATAGTTCGAGAGATATTTCATATTTTTCTAATTTGGCACTATCTTTGGCACCAAAACCTGAATTTTGCAAGTGATAATTTCTAAAAACTCATTCTTTTCATTCTGTTACTATAGCAATGGAAAAAATTCAAATTGAATAATTTTTTAACCAATCCTTTTGGTTAAATAAAAACTACTTCGTCAATTAGAAAAAAAAAAATTCAAACGCCTCAAAAACTAAAACAAAAAACAAAACAAAAAAAAAGACTGTGGTAGTTTTTCGTTCTAATTTTCGTCGCGATACCATGCCAAAATGTATGGTATCGCGCCATTTATTCCAACCCTAATCTGCAAACGATTTTTATTGCAAACCGTGCCACACATTAACATTTGCTAATTTCATTGAACGTGAATATTTTTATGCAGGATGGAATTTATTTTATTCCATCATAATCTCGCAAATCTTTTTAATTTGTTATTTTTTGAATAGAAAATATTTATTACTGATACTGATATAGATTTTACTATTTCGCAGTTATCTGATGATGAGGAAGCTACAATAAAATTATTTCAGAAGTTAGGAATGATACATATAAAAATGTTTTGTTCAAAAAACCATGAATGTCTTCATTGAAAGAATGAAATGTTTACTGCAATGTGAGACATACGTATTACGTACGCCATGCTTCAGTAGTAAAAGACATTTACAATTTCAAGACTGCAGTTTAAATTGACTATTTTATTACTTGCAAAATATTTATTTATTCTTATATTTTAAGTATTTATTTTGGTACCCGCCGACCAATTTCGCCAAATTATATAAATCGCCAAACCACTCGCGAAATTACACAAATTGACAATTTTTATTTTAAATAACGAAAGAACAAATAAATTAGTATAACATTAATAAAAATACATTTAAAACGTCGAAATAAAAATCACCTGATGACGTAAATACGTGTAACTTGCTTAAAGTCAAGTGAATGTGACATTTTCGATCAACCATTATTAGCATTTAATCTTATAGTTTGGCAATAGATTTTTGGTCGACGGGATAACCAAGTAGTACCATTATTTTTATTGATTTAAAAAAATGGTAGGTCAAAGTCTGTAATTTTCAAAAGTTACATTTTTTAAATGCTCATTTTTTTATGAACAATTTTTTTTTTCAAATGTATCATTTCATTTTTGTGCCAACTATTACGCTTGGTGACAATGGTGTTGGCATAACAGGGAAATACCA
This sequence comes from Maratus speciosus, assembly GCA_963932465.1. Taxonomy (NCBI): domain Eukaryota; kingdom Metazoa; phylum Arthropoda; class Arachnida; order Araneae; family Salticidae; genus Maratus; species Maratus speciosus. Next base: position 374,067,049 of record OZ010789.1, on the reverse strand, counting down.
AAACAGTTACTGATTTTATTTCAAATGTAAAGAAAAAAGGTTTAATGAGCAATAAATATTGTAAATATGACTATAACTCAGATTCTACTGAACAGAATTTTGTAGAACTTACACTGTTAAATAGTAAATTTGGTTTATAAATGGTTTAATGTAAAAACCATCATTCTAAGTTGCTACGGGAGTTTTAAAATTAGGTGAACTCGATTATGAAAGATTTCAAGTCAACTAATTAAATGCATAGTAAGTTAGATAATATTTCAGGGATTTTTTCAATATTTATCATATCATTCTATGTTGTTTAGTTACGGAGCTATGCGGAAAAAGTTCTCAGTGGTACAGTAAAGAAAACTGGAAGATATACGCTACAGAGATAGGGTATACTAGAGAGTATATATGCTATAGTTATGGAAGTTGAGCTGAGTTCCTTAAAAATTTCAGAAGCGATGCAGTATATAACTACCCCTACCTCCCAGAGAGTTCTATAATCAGGTTAACGCGAATATGAAAGTTATATTTAACTATCTCAATATATATATAATGCAAAGAGAAATTTCATTCCGGCCGCTTATATCTTGAGTTCTGCTGAATAGATTTTGACGGGGCTTACATTGTTAGTTAGATAATTTTTCAGAAAATATGTTAGTATAAAACATAACGTTCTACGTTGCTTAGTTAAATAATTATGGGGAAAGCTCTAAATCAGATGAATCCAATTTTGAAAGATTTTTTTTAAAGGTTCCACTGAATGAATTTTTATGGGATTTAAACTGTTAATTAGATCATTTTTAGGGAAGGTTTTGGTATATTTTGCAGTTTAAAAGATTCTGCTAAGTGGATTTCGATGCAATTTGATCGGTTAGTTATTTTTTTCAGTGAATGTTTTAGTATAAAGCACATATCATTTGCTGTTGCTTGGTTGTTAGGTTGCTTGATTGCAGAATTATAGATAAAAGTTCTTGAATCAGGCGAACCCAATTATTATGAATGATCAGCCTTTTCAATAAGTCCAATTAACAGATTCTGATGAGACTTGCGTTGATAATTTTTCATGAACGCTTTTAGTATATTACATATTGTTCTTTACCAAATCCTACACTAACAGATCAACTAAAGAAATTGGTCCTTAACAGATTTTGTATGACTGAATAAAAGATATAATAGCGTAATGACATTCATATTGCTTTCAGCAATTCCGTTGTATACACCAGGTAAATGTAAATATTGCTTTAAAACTTATGATCAGATTCACAGATATATTTTGTTTCAAAGAAAATAAGTTAAAACTGGTGTGAATGAATAAGAACAAAAAAACCCTCTTAAAACATCATCAAAAACTTTTAAATGCGCTAGGCCTTTCGAAAGATCTGAGTCTTTCTTCGTCAGGCACAAACAAGACGTCTTTCTACTATGTCTTGCCTCTGCTTTCATAGTAGAAGGACGTCTTCTTTGTGCCTGACGAAGAAAGACTCAGATCTTTCGAAAGGCCTAGCGCATTTAAAAAATTTTTATGGTGTTTTAAGAGGTTTTTTTTGTTCATATTTTATTTCATTCAAGATTTCTTTAGAAAAACCGACCAGCGTAGCGGGCGAAGGCGGCTAGTCTATATATATAAAAGAAAGTCTGGATTTTGTATTAATCAACGCGCAGCCAAAACTACTGAACGTAAAATCTTGAAAATCGGAGTAAAAATACTTCTTATAATATAGAGTGCCGCTAAGAAAGGATTTTCTAAAATTCCACCCCTAAGGGGGGTAAAAAAGAGAACGAACTTTAAAAAAATTCCTTAAAAATCTGTTTTTATAGTTATTTTTCAACTGATAACATATTTTGGTGTATTTTTGCATGCTGAATCGAATGGTACTAACTAAATTCTTTTAAGCCCAATAGTTCGAGAGATATTTCATATTTTTCTAATTTGGCACTATCTTTGGCGCCAAAACCTGAATTTTTCAAGTGATAATTTCTAAAAACTCATTCTTTTCATTTTGTTACTATAGCAAGGGAAAAAAATTCAAATTGAATAATTTTTTAACCAATTCTTTTGGTTAAATAAAAACAACTTCGTCAATTAGAAAAAAAAAAAAATTCAAACGCCTCAAAAACTAAAACTAAATTTTAAAAAAAACTGTGGTACTTTTTCGTTCTAATTTTCGTCGCTATACCACGCCAAAATGTATGGTATCGCGCCATTTATTTCAACCCTAATCGTGCAAACGATTTTTATTGCAAACCGTGCCACACATTAACATTTGCTAATTATTGAACGTGAATATTTTTATGCGGGAATTTTTAATGATGGAATTTATTTTATTCCATCATAATCTCGCAAAACTTTTTAATATGTTATTTTTTGAATAGAAAATATTTATTACTGATACTGATATATATTTTACCATTTCGCAGTTATCTGATGATGAGGAAGCTACAATAAAATTATTTCAAAAGTTAGGAATTATACATATAAAAATGTTTTGTTCAAAAAACCATAAATGTCTTCATAGAAAGAATGAAATTTTTACTGCAATTGGAGACATACGTATTACGTACGCCATGCTTCAGTAGTAAAAGACATTTACAATTTCAAGACTGCAGTTTAAATCTATATATATAAAAGAAAGTCTGGATTTTGTATTAATCAACGCGCAGCCAAAACTACTGAACCTAAAATCTTGAAAATCGGGGTAAAAATACTTCTTATGATATAGAGTGCCGCTAAGAAAGGATTTTCCAAAATTCCACCCCTAAGGAGGGTAAAAAAGAGAACGAACTTTAAAAAAATTCCTTAAAAATCTGATTTTATAGTTATTTTTCAACTGATAACATATTTTGGTGTATTTTCGTATGCTGAATCGAATGGTACTAACTAAATTCTTTTAAGTCCAATTGTTCGAGAGATATTTCATATTTTTCTAATTTGGCACTATCTTTGGCGCCAAAACCTGAATTTTTCAAGTGATAATTTCTAAAAACTCATTCTTTTCATTCTGTTACTATAGCAAGGGAAAAATTGAAATTGAATAATTTTTTAACTAATCCTTTTGGTTAAATAAAAACAACTTCGTCAATTAGAAAATAAAATTCAAACACCTCAAAAACTAAAACTAAAACTAAAAAAAAAAAAAAAAAAAAGCTGCTACCTTTTTCGTTCTAATTTTCGTCGCGATACCATGCCAAAAACCTATGGTATCGCGCCATTTATTTCAATCCTAATCGTGCAAACGATTTTTATTGCAAGCCGTGCCACACATTTGCTAATTATTGAACGTGAATATTTTTATGCAGGAATTTTTAATGATGGAATTTATTTTATTCCATCATAATCTCCCAAAACTTTTTAATTTGTTATTTTTTGAATAGAAAATATTTATTACTGATACTGATATAGATTTTACCATTTCTCAGTTATCTGATGATGAGGAAGCTACAATAAAATTATTTCAGAAGTTAGGAATTATACATATAAAAATGTTTTGTTCAAAAAACCATGAATGTATTCATTGAAAGAATGAAATGTTTACTGCAATGTGACACATACGTATTACGTGCGCCATGCTTCAGTAGTAAAAAACATTTACAATTTCAAGACTGCAGTTTAAATTGACTATATTTTATGACTTGGAAAATATTTATTTATTCTTATATTTTAAGTATTTATTTTGGTACCCGTCGACCAATTTCGCCAAATTATATAAATCGCCAAACTACTCGCCAAATTATACTAATTGACGTAATTTTTATTTTAAATAACGAAAGAACAGATAAATTAGTATAACATTAATAAAAATACGGTACTTCTCAGTTATCCCGTCGACCAAATTACTGTCGCCAAATTGTAAGATTAATTGCCAATAATGGTTGCCATTAATTAATTAATTGGGTACTTCTTAGTTATCCCGTCGACCAAATTACTATCGCCAAATTGTAAGATTAAATGTCAATAATGGTTGCCATTAATTAATTAAATGTAAGATTAAATGCCAATAATGGTCAATAAAACCATTAATTCGACGTTTTATTTGTATTTTTATTCATGTTTTACTAATTTGTTTATTCTTTCGTTATTTAAAATAAAAAATTATGTCAATGTGTATAATTTGGAGATAAACATGGCGATTTATATAATTTGGCGAATTTGGTCGACGGGATAACTAAGAAGTACCAAAAAGACATTTAAAACGTCGAAATAAAAATCACCTTATGACGTAAATACGTGTAACTTGCTTAAAGTCAAGTGAATGTGACATTTACGATCAACCATTATTGGCATTTAATCTTATATTTTGGCAATAGATTTTTGGTCGACGGGATAACCAAGTAGTACCATTATTTTTATTTATTTAAAAAATGGTAGGTCAAAGTCTGTAGTTTTCAAAAGCTTCATTTTTTTATCAACAAAATTATTTTTTTCTCAAATGTATCATTTCATTTTTGTGCCAACTATTACGCTTGGTGACAATGGTGTTGGCATAACAGGGAAATACCAAAACAGTTACTGATTTTATTTCAAATGTAAAGAAAAAGGTTTAATGAGCAATAAATATTGTAAATATCACTATAACTCAGATTTTACTGAACAGATTTTTGTAGAAGTTACACTGTTAAATAGTAAATTTGGTTTATAAATGGTTTAATGTAAAAACCATCATTCTAAGTTACTACGGGAGTTCTAAAATTAGATGAACTCGATTATGAAAGATTTCAAGTCAACTAATTAAATGCAAAGTAAGTTAGATAATATTTCAGGGATTTTTTCAATATTTATTATATCATTCTGTGTTGTTTAGTTACGGAGCTATGCGGAAAAAGTTCTCGGTGGTACAGTAAAGAAAAGTGGAATATATACGCTACAGTATACTAGAGAGTATATATGCTATAGTTATGGAAGTTGAGCTGAGTTCCTTAAAAAATTCAGAAGTGATGCAGTATATACCTACCCCTACCTCCCAGAGAGTTCTATAATCAGGTTAACGCGATTATGAAAGTTATATTTAACTATCTCTATATATATATATAATGCAAAAAGAAATTTCATTTCGGCCGCTTATATTTTGAGTTCTGCTGAAAAGATTTTGACGGGACTTACATTATTAGTTAGATAATTTTTCAGAAAAAGTGTTAGTATAAAACATAACGTTCAACGTTGCTTAGTTAAATAATTATGGGAAAAGTTCTAAATGAGATTAATCCAATTTTGAAAGATTTGCTTTTGTTAAAGGTTCCACTGAAGGAATTTTTATGGGATTTAAACTGTTAATTAGATCATTTTTAGGGAAGGTTTCGGTATATTTTCCAGTTTAAAAGATTCTGCTAAGTGGATTTCGATGCAACTTGATCGGTTAGTTAATTTTTCAGTGAATGTTTTAGTATAAAGCACATATCATTTGATGTTGCTTGATTGTAGAATCATAGATGAAAGATCTAGAATCAAGCGAACCCAATTATTATGAACGATCAGCCTTTTCAATAAGTCCAATTAACAGATTCTGATGAGACTTGAATTGATAATTTTTCATGAACGCTTTTAGTATATTACATATTGTTCTATTGTTCTTTACCAAATCCTACACTAACAGATCAACTAAAGAAATTGGTCCTTAACAGTCTAAATTTTGTATGACTCAATAAAAGATAGCGTAATGACATTCATATTGCTTTCAGCAATTCGGTTGGATACACCGGGTAAATGTTCATATTGCTTTAAAACGCATGACCAAATTCACAGATATATTTTGTTTCATTCAAGATTTCTTTAGAAAAACCGACCAGCGTAGCGGGCGAAGGCGGCTAGTTGACTATATTTTATTACTTGCAAAATATTTATTTATTCTTATATTTTAAATATTTATTTTGGTACCCGTCGACCAATTTCGCCAAATTATATAAATCGCCAAACCACTCGCCAAATTACACAAATTGACATAATTTTTATTTTAAATAACGAAAGAACAAATAAATTAGTATAACATTAATAAAAATACATTTAAAACGTCGAAATAAAAATCACTTGATGACGTAAATACGTGTAACTTGCTTAAAGTCAAGTGAATGTGACATTTACGATCAAGCATTATTGGCATTTAATCTTATAGTTTGGCAATAGATTTTTGGTCAACGGGATAGCCAAGTAGTACCATTATTTTTATTGATTTAAAAAAATGGTAGGTCAAAGTCTGTAATTTTCAAAAGTTATATTTTTCAAATGCTCATTTTTTTTATCAACAATTTTTTTTTCTTTCTAATGTACCATTTCATTTTTGTGCCAACTATTACGCTTGGCGAGAATGGTGTTGGCATAACAGGGAAATACCAAAACAGTTACTGATTTTATTTCAAATGTAAAGAAAAAAGGTTTAATGAGCAATAAATACTGTAAATATGACTATAACTCAGATTTAACTGAACAGAATTTTGTAGAACTTACACTGTTAAATAGTAAATTTGGTTTATAAATGGTTTAATGTAAAAACTATCATTCTAAGTTGCTACGGGGGTTCTAAAATTATGTGAACTCGATTATGAAAGATTTCAAGTCAACTAATTAAATGCACAATAAGTTAGATAATATTTCAGGGATTTTTTCAATATTTATCATATCATTCTGTGTTGGTTAGTTACGGAGCTATGCGGAAAAAATTCTCAGTGGTACTGTAAAGAAAATTGGAAGATATACGCTACAGAGAGATGGTATACTAGAGAGTATATATGCTATAGTTATAGAAGTTGAGCTGAGTTCCTTAAAAAATTCAGAAGTGATGCGATATATACCTACCCCTACCTCCCAGAGAGTTCTATAATCAGGTTAACGCGATTATGAAAGTTATATTTAACTATCTCAATATATATATATAATGCAAAGTGAAATTTCATTCCGGTCGCTTATACCTTGAGTTCTGCTGAAAAGATTTTGACGACACTTACATTGTTAGTTAGATAATTTTTCAGAAAAGATGTTAGTATAAAACATAACGTTCTACGTTGTTTAGTTAAATAATAATGGGGAAAGTTCTAAATCAGATGAACCCAATTTTGAAAGATTTGCTTTTTTTAAAGGTTCCACTGAATGAATTTTTATAGGATTTAAACTGTTAATTAGATCATTTTTAGGGAAGGTTTCGGTATATTTTCCAGTTTAAAACATTCTGCTAAGTGGATTTCGAAGCAACTTGATCGGTTAGTTAATTTTTCAGTGAATGTTTTTGTATAAAGAACATATCATTTGCTGTTGCTTGGTTGTTAGGTTGCTTGATTGTAGAATTATAGATGAAAGTTCTAGAATCAGGCGAACCCAATTATTATGAACGATCAGCCTTTTGAATAAGTCCAATTAACAGATTCTGATGAGACTTTAATTTTTAATTTTTCATGAACGCTTCAATTTTTCAACTTTTTCAATTTTTCAATTTAATTTTTCATGAACGCTTTTAGTATATTGCATATTGTTCTATTGTTCTTTACCGAATCCTACACTAACAGATCAACTAATGAAATTGGTCCTTAACAGTCTAAATTTTGTATGACTCAATAAAAGATATAATAGCGTAATGACATTCATATTACTTTCAGCAATTCGGTTGGATACACCAGGTAAATTTCCATATTGCTTTAAAACGCATGATCAAATTCACAGATATATTTTGTTTCATTCAAGATTTCTTTAGAAAAACCGACCAGCGTAGCAGGCGAAGGCGGCTAGTTCTTTCATATAATCTTTAAAATGTGTGGTACGTGTAGAGCTATAACAAAGAATTCCAAACCAATACTTTAGAGTCTAATTTAATGTATTCTTCTGAATATTTATAATTTTTTTCTGACATAATGCCTTCACAGTTGCATTCTAGCAGTTATAATGACTTATTTGACAAAATTTAATAGAAGTTTATATTTTTTTAGTAGAAAATATTTATAAGTGTATTATAAATAAATTAATCCAAATTTTATATGAATTATCTATAAATCACCTTTTTGAAAAATAAAAGCCGGCTTTTTTCAATTAAAGCCGGCTTTTTTAAGTGGTTAAAACCCAAAAAAACCGGCCGGCTTTTTTTGGCCTGGCTAAAAACCGGCAACCCTACCACTTAGAACACGGACAGACAAATCCAATTCATAAACACTTCTCAACTTTGTTGGAAAGTGTTAAAAAAGCGGGATTTTCGGCAGCCGTACTAAAAGGTTTGAATTTGAACCCGAATCAACAGTTTCAACTGTTTCTTATACTCCTGGGCCCCATTAAGGAAAAAGCCAGATTTTGTCAAAATCATTTTAGTAACAATATTAATTTTCAATTGCAACATTAATTTTACTTACTGGGTGATTTTAATGGAAATTTTAACTGACGGTCTTTCTTATAAATGTTTTGATCGGAAACAAAGAAGAACAATAAAACCTCTATAACGGACACTCCCGAAAAGCGGAAGCTATATTTAGGGGAATTTTTGCATTCCCCAAGATTTGTATGCTTTTATTTCTGAAAAGCGGACATCTCCAAATAGTGGACAAATTCCACGCTCCCGAGATGTCCGCTATTCAGGAGATTTACTGTTTTAAAAATCACGAGGAAAAAATGAAAATCAAGTATAGGTGGGCGTATTACTCTCCCCTGAACCCCTTCCCTTGAGGAAGATGGTTGTCAGTTTGTTTGGGGAGCCCATGTTTCGCAAACTTTTAAATGAATAATGATGTTCCAAAATCCCTCCACACAAAACCCCCTGGCCTCAACTACATCATCTACATCATCATAGATTTATTATTATTATTATTAATAATAATAAACTAGTCTGTCGTAACTAATATAGATTTTTAATAAGGGATATTTTCTTATATTTATAAACTTGTCTTTCGTAATTAATATTTATTTTCATCAGGGGATATTTTTTTATATGAAAAAAGAAAAGGCTATTTAAAAATGTATATATTTGACAGTGTAGCAAAATTTGACTTTATAGGTGCAGTGATGCTTCAAGGGGATTAAAGATATTTATTTACTATATAAAAGAAAAAAAAACGCCTTTTAATTAATTTTCTTATCCGGCGTCTCTGTTCTAAGGTATACAAGCTATTAAGGTTTTTGGAGTAAAGACTCAATTTTCGGAAGGAAAAAAAAAAGTTAATGTGCATTTTATTTATCCTACTTCAGAAACAAGAAATAAATACAGAATATCCGTATACAATGTTCATATGAAGTACTATACAAATACGAAGAATACATGCATCCAGTGTTGAATTCAGACATTTTTCTCCGGGAGGGAATTTTGCAGCTCTGAGGAGGACATTATGGGGTTCCGGGGGAGAGAGAGAGAGAGGGGGGGGGGTATTTTCACTTACAAATACATTAACATTAACAAATACAAAGTCACAAAATCTCCTGGAAGGGGGACAATTTGATGCTTCAGGGGAGAAGCCCCTTCCGAAATAGTAGCAGTAAAATGGAAAAACAATCGCTGATTTTGTTTCTTTCTTTTTTAGATCAATTTGTATATCTATACTAATAAAAGAATAAATCGGTCTGTGTGTCTGTCTGTCTGTATGTCTGTCTGTCTGTCTGTGTGCGATGGCTAGCGAAAACTACCGCACATAGAAGTCTGAAAATTCAGATGTGATTAGTCCAAGACAGGTCCTAATGCACCTGAGGCTCAGATATTTTATTTTTTAAGGGCCGGGGCCCTTGGGCCCCTTTCAATTTTTATGCACTAAAACGTTAATAACATGCCTCTTTTCTATCCGATCTTCTTCGTTTTTGGGGGTAAATTATCCTTTTACTTTCTGCCCCATTTCTACATTTCACTTAAGACCCTGGCATCCTTGCAAGGGACCCAGTACAGGGCCCCTTGAAGTTTCAGTGCACTAAATTGTTAATAGCATGCCTCTTTTCTATCCGATCTTCTTCGTTTTTAAGATGCATTCTCCTTTTGAGTTTCTGACCCATTTCTACATTTCAGTTAAGACCCTGGCACCCTTGCAAGGGGCCCGGTACAGGGCCCCTTGAAGTTTTAGTGCACTAAATTGTTAATAACATCCCTCTTTTCTATCCGATCTTCTTCGTTTTGGGGGTGAATTCTACTTTCAGTTTCTACCACATTTCAACATTTCAGTTAAGACACTGGCACCTTTGCAAGGGGCCCGGTGCAGGGCCCCTTGAAGTTTTAGTACACTAAATTGTAAATAACATGCCTCTTTTCTACCCGATCTTCTTCGTTTTGGGGGTGAATTCTCCTTTCAGTTTCTACCCTATTTCAACATTTCAGTTAAGACCCTGGCACCCTTGCAAGGGGCCCGGTACAGGGCCCTTTGAAGTTTTAGTGCACTAAATTGTTAATAACATGCCTCTTTTCTATCCGATCTTCGTCGTTTTTGGGTTGAATTCTCCTTTCAGTTTGTGGCCCATTTCTACATTTCAGTTAAGACCCTGGCACCCTTGCAAGGGCCCAGTACAGGGCCCCTTGAAGTTTCAGTGCACTAAATTGTTAATAACATGCCTCTTTTCTACCCGATCTTCTTCGTTTTGGGGGTGAATTCTTCTTTCAGTTTCTACCCCATTTCAACATTTCCTTTAAGACCCTGGCACCCTTGCAAGGGGCCCAGTATAGGGCCCTTTGAAGTTTCAGTGCACTAAATTTTTAATAACATGCCTCTTTTCTATCCGATCTTCTTCGTTTTTGGCGTGAATTCACCTTTTGAGTTTCTGACCCATTTCTACATTTCAGTTAAGACCCTCGCACCCTTGAAGTTTTAGCGCACTAAATTGTTAATAGCATGCATCTTTTCTATCCGATCTTCGTCGTTTTTGTGTTGAATTCTCCTTTCAGTTTGTGGCCCATTTCTACATTTCAGTTAAGATTCTGGCACCCTGTCATGGGGCCCAGTATAGGGCCCCTTGAAGTTTTAGTACACTGAATTGTTAATAAATTGCTTCATTTTTATCCGATCCTCATTTTTGGGATACTTTCTCCATTTAGTTATACTCCCGTATCTACATTCCAGTTAAGACCATGGGCCCATCTAGGGTTCTGTAGGGCCCGGTCCAGGGCCCCTTAAATTTTTTGTGTGCCATTCGTTTTTCACACCCTAATTTTCTTACCTTCGCAAAGCGTAATTTTAAAGTTAAGTCTTAAACTCTTCTCCTTAGACCAACAATCACATATTTTTATTGGGGCCCTAGGGCCCTTTTTTTAAGCCTTTCCCAAATTTTTTGCACATTTCTTTTAAATTATATTCTAATGATTAATTCGTACCCTATGCTTAATCTCAAGTAATCGAAGATCTAAAACGCTAAGTACCAAAACGTTGTAACATGTTTTCATGTTAGGGCCTTTTTTCAACTATCAGTTGGCCCCTTTTGGGCCCCCTATTATAACTCCCTTAAAAATAGTCTGATTCACTAGCTTTTTTTTCTAACAACATCTTAGGTTCTCCAGCTATTACATGAACAACAAAAAAAAAATATTTCAGGTTTCAACTACCACCAATTTTGAATATAAATCGTCTTCTTAGGGCCCTTGGTGCATCTTCTTTAAAAATGATCCGAATTCCTTGCAATTTTCTTTACCATAGTTCTAGCGTCCTCAGATTACATTATAGCCGCCGCGGAAGGCAATGAAGCCTCCCAAATTAGGTTCATTTCAAAGAATTTCCAAAGATATAAAATCAATCAAACTTAAGTTTTGTTTAAGGTTATTGTTTACAAACCCCGGACAACGCCGGGCGGGTCTGCTAGTAATTATATATATTGCTTTGTCATGCACCGTATTTGCCTTTCTTGTTAGTCTCATACTACTACGCTCTACCCAACTTCGGCACAATGTATGCACGATAGAGCTAACTGTGAATGATAATGATTAACTTTTTTTTTAAACCCTCGATTACTACCTCTAGGGTTGGCAGATTTATCTCACAAGGAAGGTCTCCATACGGGCATATTAAAAAAAATCTGAAAAAATTACAAAGTGTTCTTCTCATGCGCATATATATGTTTATAAAGAAATTTTTGGCGGAACCTCGATAGAATGTCCGTAAAAAATAGTGAAAAATTCGTTTATTTGGCTTTTTATCATCGGTTGGCTTTCGAAAAATACTTTTTTATGTGAATACTCTTTAAGATAAAAATATTTCATATTGAACTTGTTTAAATAAATTTAATGTAAATAACTTTAGTTTTGTCAGTTTTAGTTTGATTTAACTATAGTCTTGTCATATCATGGAAGACGGTAGTATTCCGAGTGACGCAGCCTTGAACCTAAAATCGTATCGTATCGTATCGTAGAATTCGTAGATGGCGGAACTCATATATACAGCTAACTCGACATCAAAGAAAATGCGAAAAGCCGCCTGTTAATAACTCAGCAAATATAGGTCCTATTGTTCTGATTTTTTTAAAACAGTCCTATATCTGTAGTCTAATCCTATTCTGAATTTTTTACAATCCTACGTGTAGTATATTTTCAGATCTGTAAACCCATTTTGAAAGCAATTTCGATGGTGTAAGTTTGTCTTTTTTTTTTTCTCCGAAACGGTCTAGATTTTTTTAAAAACATTAATATATAAAATGAACCTGTTTTTGATGAAGTGGATAAGACTAACCTAGTATCTAGGAAAACTCTTAATTTTTATATAATCCGCATGAAAAATTGGACTTCTGAGGATCGCGGATTACATGTTATTCTTTGGGCTAGCAGATAGAACGTTGCACATCGGTTTTGCGCGGTTTAGGTCACAGTTAAAAATCTGAATATTGGCAACTTATATTGGCAACTACAAAAACAGTTTATTATGTGCTTTAAAATACTTAGACTGATTTTTAAAAATGGAGAAGTATTTTGTAATTATATGTATTTTATTTCATTGTTATTCATAGTAAGTAAACATTTTTTAAGGAGAAAATATTTCACATTTAAAAAAAAATTCTCGTATCGAAATTCGATATTTATCGAAAATTCTCGTATCGAAATGAAAATTCATCGCGTTCGCCATAAGACTTCGCCATGTATCACTACGCGATACGCGAAGTTGACTGAAGAAATAAGAAATATCAAAGATCTTGAAAAGGTATTCCAAGGGGAGAAAGTGAGTACAATTTCTAATTATCCAGACAGCATTCTTTGCAACCGATCCTTTCTAATTAGTATAATGTTCTGAATTGTTTTTATTTTCAACAATACTTATAACTGTTTTCCTTACAAAATAACGTTCATGTGTGGCATGGGTATTTCTTGTGATATGTGAGTGTAATACAGATAGATTACTAATTTAATTTTGTGTTTTGAGTTTTCTTTAAAAAAAATTAAACAAAATCTTTCATTTTTAAAGAACGCACAATTTAAATAAAATGTATGACGAAATCAAAATTAAGATTTCCAATTCTGTTTATAAAATGATTCATTTGCGAATCGTTTCTAATAACATTATAAACGAAAATTGACTTAAAATGACATCTTTTTCGAAATATGGGTATCTTTCGTTTATTATTTTTTTTACTCTTTTCAGCTTCAAAAATTAAAGCATCATAGTATTTTATTTTTATAAAATTAAACCTAAAGGGAAAAAAAATACTTATTGCCGTTTATCTCTGTAACAAAAGAAAAACAGAAGAAAAAAAAAAAAAAAAACCCTGAAGCATTTCTTTAGGCTAATTGATTACAGCCATGGGTCCAAGACCTTCAGTCTCCGGACTGATTTCAGTCTTGGACATATTTTTGACTGATAGTAAATTCTACTTTATATACTTATTATACTTTATATTTATATTATAACGATTAGCTCAAAATGAACCATTTTATCCTGACTGGTTGTTTTGAGCTCCTAAAAGTAAAAATTTGCATCATGATACTTTTCCTTATTTAGTAATTAAAGTTTATAGATAAATAAAATTAAACAGCTTTTTTGCAAAAGTAAGATACTTGTTTTTATTTAATTTTAAAGTTAATATGCTTAAAAGAAAGCTTTAAATAATTTACTTTTAAAAAATATAAAAGTAGCCAGCTCCCTTATATGGTATTTGTGGTAATGAAGTATTATTGTAAATAAGAACAATTCAGAACATGTTACTTTTTAGAAAAGATTGCTTTCACAAAATTTCATTAGCAGCTGCATTGTAGCTGTCATGATAATTAGACTTTGTATAAACTAATAGATTACCCAGTAACCATTTCAATTAATATATTAATCTGACTCGCATCTTAAATTAAATATTAAGTTTTTATTCTGCTTTCATTAAACCATTCACTATTCTTTAACATTCCGCATATTCCGACTACAAAAACTATTTATATCAATTCCACCTGTACACTGGAGGGTTGCCGTGCCACTTACAGAGTAGCGCGTTTATCGCCTCGTTGTGCAATATCATTTGAAAGCAGTGGCGTGGCGTCCGGTCATCGCTGGATGCGGCGATGACCAAGCAATATTTTAAAACTCTTAATAAGCTTTTAAAACTCTACGATCCAGTTTTAGCAGAACATTTGGAGTTCATGTATAAGTGAAGGTAAGATTTAAAGTTTCTTTTTTGAACATTCAACCATTGAATTTTAGAGTTAATAATTTTTCACCACAAACTTAAATAATTGCGATGACCACCGAAAATTTTCACGCCACGCCACTGTTTGAAAGATCACCACACTAACATAAAAAAGTAGCAATAAAAGAAAAACAAAATTAATCAGTTGATTGTAAAAAAATCCGCTCCATTCTCGGTCGGGGGAGGAACATCACAAGAAAAAAAACCCTAGCGGAATTTGACAGTATGTCAGGGAGGGGTGTGGGGAATCCAAAACTTCATCAAATTAGTTGTGTGTCGTTGTGGGTTAGGATTAACTCGTTCGATACTTAAACAATCACATTTTAATAACAATCACACACAAAATATATACAGATTCGCGAAAAGCGCAAAATAACTTTGGAACATACATATTTCCATAAAAACATCTCTAGGGGAGATACATTTCGAACACAAGCCGAAACTTTTCTTAAACCCGCACAATCATGATTACATACCTTCACTTCACTTCATGTTTGGCGAAATATCTCAGGTTATTTTGCCGACAGTGGCAACAGCGCCATCTATATGCTATAAAAATAAGGGAAGGCAGTCATTTTGTTACAACCTCCCCCTCTGGTTCCGCGGACGTCCCGGTGAGGAACCAGTAACTTTTTTAGGTGGTCTGCCACGTTTCCTAATAGGTGCAATAGGCACAATGTCAGAGTCATTACACAGTTTCAAAGCTGACGTATGACATGTAGCAAGCGGTTCATTCGGATTGTCCATGCTTGCTATAACAAATGTGGTGGGTGATTTTTGAGTTAAAATAATGTATGGTCCGTCACGTTTAGGCATGAACTTTGCAGCCTTATTGCTAGAGGCTTTACTTACTGGATGTAAGTCAACCCAAACCTTGTCTCCTGGAGCAAAACAATGTCCTGATTTTCTTTTACGGTCAGCGTATTTCTTTCTTTGATCTTGCTTGGCTTCAACTTTGTCCTTAATGTCTTTGGTGAAGTTTGCAAATTTCTTGAGGTATGGTGTAATTTCAAGTACAAAGTTGTCATTGTGAATTACAGCACGAATGTCGTGTTGAACATCGTCTGTCGTTCTTAATTCTCTCCCAAATTGTAAAAATGCTGCTGTTTCTCCAGTGGTGTCACACTTAGCAGTATTCATTGCAAAACGTATTGTTGGAAGTTTCTCTTCCCATGAACAGTGGTCATTCTCTACTAATATAGCCAATCTCGGCTTGAGATCTCTATTTTTCTCTCCACAGGGTTTGCCTGAGGATGATATAAGGGAGTTGGGTTTTGTTTGATACCTAAAAGAAAACAAAGTTGTTGCATTACACTACTAACAAATTGTGGTCCGTTATCACATATTATACGTCTGGGTAGACCATATCTAAGAATAACTTCTTCGAGCAAAGTAGTTGCACACTGTGCTGCAGTAGCTTCTGTAAGGGCAAATAGTTCAACCCATCTTGTTGCACAGTCTTCTACTATGAATATCCATCTTTTACCATTCTTACTTTTTGGTAAAGGGCCAAAAAGATCAATTGATTGAACTTCAAATCGTTGTGAGTACACTGGTGTTTGTAACAAACCGGATGGTTTTTGATTAGAAGGTTTATACCTATTACATTCAGCACAATATTTGACGTAATCTGCAATGTATGAACGCATTCCAGTCCAATAATATCTTTTGGATATTCTATTAAATGTACCTTCAGCACCGTAGTGACCAGCCGTAGGTGAGTCATGGTGTTCTTTTAAAATTTTCTCCCTTTCATGTGAGGGGACTACTAGTTGTGCTTCTTCAGATTCCGAAGTTGGGAAATACCTGTATAAAACTCCTTGGTTCATAATATAACCACGTTCAGTCCAGTTAGTGTAGTCTAGCGTTTTTTCTTCATCTTCGAAACTTTTAATAATTTTCTTTAATTCTTCATCTTTCATTTGTTCAGCACGTAGATTACTAGGCATTTTAGCAGGGATATCAATCATTATGGTGCAAATATCACAATCTTCTTTACTGATATGATCACACGCAGGACGAGAAAGCATGTCAGCTATGACGTTCGCTTTACCTGGAATGTATTCTATTTTCACATTAAATTCTTGCAACTGTAAAGCCCATCTGGCAAGTCTTCCAGAAGGGGACTTTAAGCTCATGAGCCATCGGAGAGGCTGGTGGTCGGATGCCACAGTAACTTCTGTTCCGTCAATGTATCCTCTGAATTTATTAAGAGCCCAGACAACAGCAAGAGCTTCCCGTTCCGTGTTGTGATAGTTGCGTTCTGCAGGAGTCAGTAATCTACTGGCGTACTCAATCGGATGCTCTTCCGCACCTTTACCCTGGAGAAGTACTGCTCCAAGAGAATTGCTTGCATCGGTTCGAATGGTGAAGGGTTTTGTTTCATCAGCCTGTTTCAATATTGGTGCTGAAACCAGGCATTGCTTCAAGGTTTGAAATGCATTTTCTTCATCGGCACCTCAATGCCATTCAACATTCTTCTTAGTTAGGTTACTAAGTGGTCTGGATATTTCTGCAAATTCTTGTATAAAACGGCGATACCATGAACATGTCTGCAGAAACGATTGCAGTTGTTTTATATTCTTGGGAGGTGGGATCCTCACAATAGCATCAATTTTCCCAGGATCAACTTCTAGGCCATTTGGAGTGATCCAGTGTCCTAAGTACTTTACTCTGGTACATGCAAAGTTGCATTTTTCTCGATTTGCAGAAAGTTTCCATTTGTCTAATCTTTTAAAAACAACTTCAAGGTCAGATAGATGTTGTTCAAAACTTGATGATAAAATAATGAGGTCATCAAGGTAAGAGAGAATATTTACATCTGGGAGTCCGTTGCGAAAGTTATCCATCGTCCTCTGAAACGTTGCAGGAGCGTTACGGAGTCCAAAAGGCATTCTTCGAAAGCGGTATGTTCCGAGAGGACATACAAAAGCAGTTTTATCACGATCAGGCCCATAGACACTCACCTGATGGTAGCCAGCATTCAGATCCAGAGTGGTCATGAACTGGGCAGTCTTTGCCTGATGTAGAAGATCGTCCATACGAGGGAGTGGATAGGTATCCGGTATAGTCACCTCATTGAGCTTCCTGTAGTCTACACATAGACGTACACTACCATTTGGCTTAGGAATGAGCACGATTGGTGCAGAATATGGAGATTCGCATTGCTCAATAATTCCTTTGGCAAGAAGATCATCAATTTGCGTTTTCAACAACTCTTTCTTTGCCGGTAATAATCTGTAAGGTGGTAATGATATAGGACGATGTTCTCTAGTGTTTATGTGATGGTGATGTTCGACGACGGGTGTTGCTTCTCTTCCTGGTTGAAAGGTATTGGAAAATTTTTCAAGCAAGTCATTAAGTCTCTTTCGTTGTATTGCAGATAGGTTTTGACCTTCATTTTCTCTTAACATAACTGTGTTAACTTTGACATTTGGTGTTGAGATTTCGGGTGTCGTTTTGAAAGGATCATCAACAAAAGGAAATTTATATCTTGGATTGTTCTGGAAATACCAACTTTGGCTTCGCATATCCAACACAATCCCCATTTTATTCAAAAAATCTATGCCTAACAATGTTCTATTTCCGGTGGCTCCGGGTAACGCAAAAATCGTTGTATTAGTTCTACGACCTTCTATTTCAACAGTGATTGTTGCTTGAAGAACGTTAGTTTCTTTTCGTATGCCATCAGCGAGCGTTATGTTTACACTGGTCTCTTCGAACGAAGTTCCTTGGTCACGGAGAAGCTTGAACAACATTTCCCCAGCAATGGAATGTGTAGCTCCGGTATCTGCGCAAGCTACCCCTGTAATACCATTTACTTTAATATAAAACATAGGTGTTGCCTGTGTATTAATATAACAAGATTGGAGATGGAGGGAACTAAAATTTGCTGATTTTATTTGCGTAGATGGGGAACAATTAGGACATTTTGCTTTGACAAAACCTTGTTTCCCACAGCCATAGCAGCTTATAAGTGGACGCTTATCATCATTTACAAAGCGTGAATTCGTATATTTTGAGGTAGGAGAAGTATTTTTGTAATTTCCAAAATGTTCGCTAGCTTCATTTTTGGTTACCTGATTTTTTCAGAATTCTTGACTATTTGAATTACAAAATATGTTTCTGTGTTTCACGCGATTTTGAATTACTTGCTGATTTTTGAAAAGGGGGTCTAATATTTTCATATATGTCAAGCTTTTCGGCCAACAAGACAGGGTCATTTAGTTTGTCCCAACCATCTAAATAATGATTTTTATGTTCCGGTGGGCACTTTTTTTTAATCTGATCAGCGATTATTAGTTCTGAGAGCTTTTCAAATGAATTAACTTCTAATTCGGATAACCAACCTTCAAAATAATTTCTAATTTCAAAGTAAAAATCTTTCCAAGTAGAATTCTCTCTTTTTTGATGTCGGCTAAATAATACCCTAAACTTCTCCGCTGTTAATTTAAATCTTTTTAACAATATGTCACGAATATGTGCATAGTTTTTGAACATTTCTTCAGGCTCTCTTGCTATAAGTTTAGCAATGTCATTCGGAAGTACGGCGACTAATTGTGAGACACAAAAGTCTTTGGAGACATTTAACATTTTCATTTGGCGTTCAAACATTGTCAAGAACAACGACATATCATCTTTTTCCGGATTAAATGGTGGTAGGATGTTTTTAATATCTATACGCATCTGGTCCATTTGATTTTGTGGAACAGTTGTCGCGGTATGGTTTTGAAGTTGCAGCTTAAGTTTTTCTAACTCATAAGCTCTTTCCTCTGCGATACGTTTGTCCTCAACCCTTTGTTCTTCTATGCTCTCTTGTTTTTTCCTATTTTGTTCTTCTATGCTCTCTTGTTTTTTTTCTATCTTCCACGATAGCAATCAATGCCTCTTTTACAAATTGTTCATCGTCTTTAAAAAGGGCGCACTTCATAATTTTTTCACGCAAGACTACTATTTTATCATCTGCATCTACCTGAAGTTCTAGTTCGGGAGCCAAATTATATAAATCGATTTTTTTCCCTTTAGAAAGAAACGCCATTTTTCCTCAAATCAGTTAAATTTATGCTTAAATTACAAAATTATATGCAATACTTGACCCATTAAATAATCAAATAACAAAATAACTACCTTCCCCTTACAGGTAAATATGCATAAACTTTATAAACAATTGATAATACATACAAGAAATAATTTAATATCATACTAAAATTTATCTGTGATTAAACATGAGCTCATGTAAATATTAATGCAAAAATATTGTAATTAGTTAATATGCAACTTTTTTTTTTACCAATATAACTTACCGTATAAAACTGTCATAAATGTTTAAATCATAAAATTTAAAGTATATCAAATACCATGGATAATTTGATGTGAAAAAAATTTTTCATTCACAAATAAATATGAAAGCAACAAAAATATCAAAATAAAGTACTTACTTACTTCTTTAAAATAAACATTCTAAATAATTATTGACGATTACTGAAATCCCTTTTCTTTTCTAATGTACTACGCTGTGCACAGTTAAAAGAAATAATAATAAAATTCACTTACTCAAATAATATTACATTGAGAAAAAAAAAATACCAAAAGAAATTATATAACTCTTTCCCTTTCAGAAAATTAATCTTTCATAATACTCTTAAAGAACAACAACAAAAAAAAAACACATACATAAAACAGCATTTAAAAATAAATAAACCACCAGCTGGCCAGCAATAAACAGAAAAACAAAAAAAATTTCGACTTTTTACTGGTAACAAAACAAATAAAATAAGATTTATCTTTCTTTAGCTAATCACTTTTCGATGATTCATATGGCGGTTTCAGATTTCTTTTAAACACACAGAATATCGGCGATAGTAGAACACTGAAAGTTATTTCGAAAACATTTTAGATCTGTCAAAAGACATTGATGATCACAAACAACAATTATAAAACAAACTCAAAGATTTTTTTTTTCACTTTTAACAGCATACTTTCGCCTTGAGAACTTTGAAGCTTGAAGCATACCCCACAAATAATTATTCCATAAGATGATTTCACAGAATTACGAATCTAGCTGATTCTAGCATACCTCACACAGAATTATTCCAGGAGATGGAGGGAGATGGAGAATGGAACTAATGATTTATTATAAAAATTAGGCACACTTTAGAACCGAAGCGGTTCTTTTTTTACTTTAAACTATTGAAAAATCTAGGTGATTCTTTTTATTCATTTGCCAGGGCGGCAATACACTATAGAAGGAAAACGCTTTTCTTGAAATTAGGCTTTCACATTCACAAAATTGAGAATGGTTTCTCAAACTTTAGAATTTGAAGATTCTTTTTAATCACTTACTTTGTCAGGATGACAAATACACAATTATCCACTGTCATTATTGTCCGGATGACAATATTTTGAACCTGGTATAGCGGTTCCTTTTTATTTCGTTTTTTAAGAAGGAGATTTTTTCACGTTGGGCGTCATTTTGTGTCGTTGTGGGTTAGGATTAACTCGTTCGACACTTAAACAATCACATTTTAATAACAATCACACACAAAATATATACAGATTCGCGAAAAGCGCAAAATAACTTTGGAACATACATATTCCCATAAAAACATCTCTAGGGGAGATACATTTCGAACACAAGCCGAAACTTTTCTTAAACCCGCGCAATCATGATTACATACCTTCACTTCACTTCATGTTTGGCAAAATATCTCAGGATATTTTGCCGACAGTGGCAACAGCGCCATCTATATGCTATAAAAATAAGGGAAGGCAGTCATTTTGTTACAGTTGTGACTTTTCTAATAAATATGTTACATAGAACATATGGTAGTAATAATCGGTATAGCTGATGAAAATACAAATAATTTTTTAAAATGAACTATTTAATGATTTTTTTATCCCTATTACTGTATTGGATTAATAGTAGTTTAATAGCCATAATTTCATATTCTAAAATCATTAAAAGCACTCTACAAGCAGTTCTTGTTCAATCACAAAAGCCTGCCACTTAAACATTTTAATGCAGAAAATGTAATGTATTTCTCAGATATAAACAATGAATTTTGCAGTTAAGAAGCACATGTATTTTACAAATTTTGCTATTTCTTGGAACACTAAATATGATACATTATCGCCTTTAACACATTATTTTGGAGTAATGAAAACATTGTTATTATATTAAAATTTTTTGTAAATGAGTGTTATAAGCAGTAGCAGCTCATGACAGGTTTTTCTTGCAGCACTAAAATGCATGCTTTCCAAGAGTTTTTTTTTTTTTAAATAAATTTTTGCCTTATTTAATGGAAGAAAATTTTGTTAAAAATAAGGCAAAGATTTCATTATTAAAAATAGTGAAAAAGAATAAATTGGCCAGCCATGCATTTAGTGTTCCCAAAACTGTCAGTCATGAGTTACCACTGTTTATAATGATTTTGCCCAGGCATATTTGGATGTTATATTTCAAGGTAATATCTTTAAGGTAATTTAATAATGATCTATACCCATTATGTAAAATTTTATAATTTGCACATTTTCTGGTTCAAAGGAATGTAATTTAAAGTAAATTTAGAAGTAAATTTAATGATGTATGAAATATGATATGTAATGCAAAATTCTATAATACGCACAACTTCTCATACCAAAGGTGTGCATTATAAAGATCTTCTACTGTATTCATATGTAGTTCACACATCAAAAACCTTAAAGATTTAGTATAAGTAAGAGGACATTATTACAACTTTATATTTTTTTCATTCTGTAGCACAAATTACTCAGCTTAGAATTTGCCAATCAAAATATTGCCATCTTGATTTTTTTCCACTGTCTTTATTTACCTCAGAAGTGATTAAGATTTTTTTATATTGTAAATCCTAAAGGTTATGATAGCAAAAAAGCATCTTTAAGCCCTTGGGGATGAACGACCGGTATACTTGGCCACTTAAGGTGTTCAGAATCCTTCATTATTCTCACCACTTATTTTTAATTGTAAAGTTTACCTTCTTTAATCGGAGCATTTCTGTGATTCAATTACAGAAAATTTTCTGTTTTCAAAAACCTGTAGTAAAAGGTTAAAAATTAACCAAAGGGCTCTTGTCGCGAAGGGGTTAAACATCTTGAATTACAGCGAACTGTAATAACCCTTGGCTTTAATTGCCAGTACTCTTCCAATTGAGCTATCTGTACGACAGCCCAGCCAACACAATATTCGCTCAGAACAACTATTATCATGACATCAATTGATTGAGTGAAAAATAATTAAAAGTGTACATGGTTATATATTTTATTATTAAGCAACAGACTTTGCAGATCCGTTTTTCTAAAAAGCTTTAAAGATTGAAATCTCTTGGCTGGAGTGGGAAAGTGGTAATTTTGAGGAATGGGAGGATAATTTATATAGAAGAATTTTCTGTATAAAAATAAAGATTTAAATTTTTTTTTAATGCTGGGGAGTAGGGGGAGGGAGAAGAGGTGAAATGTACAGTCGTGGAAAAAAAAAGTAAACACCCTCTACTAACTCCTTAACAAATTATTGTCGTAGACGAAAGTTATTGGTACCGAACGACTGGAAATAAAGTCTATTTTTAAATGCTGTATATAAAATTTGCTTAGGGGGCCATCTACGTATTAAAACAAATCCAAACTTCATTTTTTTCAATGGCAATACCCAATTTTAACGAGATATTTCAAATCTTCGGTTCAAACTATGCCTAGGCACCCAATTTCAAGTCATTTGAATAATAAGTTTTTGAATTATAAACATTCAAAATTGAGTGCTTCTAATGTTAAATTACATTTTCATATTTTTATTCATATATCCTGAAATTATGCTCCTAATGTGCTAATTTTTGTGTAGCAGTAATACGCATGTACCCAAACATAAATACGTTGAATTTGCAATTTTTATAATTTTATGATATGAATTATGAAATTAATATTCGAAAAAATTATGAATTGTAACCTGCAATTTTTTTGATGGATTTAGATTTATTAAGTCCTGCTTTATGGAAATCCAAAATTTCACATTTTTTTCCCAAATACTTTTCAAATTATGCTTAAAAAACGGCAAAATGATGGTTTAAGGGGACGTCTATGGTAGAAGTGACTAGATATTTTGAAATGTCTTGCGCTGTCCTGTAATTTAGCAGACTTCATTGACTGCTTGAGTGACGCTTAAGGTGCCTTGATCAAGAAGGGGGCTCTCTCGGTTAACAATCGAGTACCGAACTTCAATTTGGATACAGCCCTTAAAATAAGCTTATTTTAAAATAATTAATTTCTCGGAAACTTATAGTACGAATTGCATAAAAATTTGCTTTTAGGCTAATTAAATGGTGTAGAATTCGTTTATGCTGTAAGAACTGTGTACTGCTATTGAAAAAAAAACAAAGTTATGGTTCGTTTTAATATGTAGATGACCCCTTAAGCAAATTTTATATACATCATTTAAAAGTAGACTTTATTTCCAATCGTTCGGTACCAGTAACTTTCTTCTACGGTAATTTGTTGAGGAGTTAGTAGGTGGTGTTTACTTTTTTTTCCATGACTGTACATTGGGGAAGTTAGTGCTTATTTATTTATTTATGTTAGTGAACAACAAATGTTGCAGATTTTTTTTTAAACTAATTTTTGAAAGATTTTATTATTTAGGTAAGCTGGAGAGGTGGGTGCAAAAGCAGAAGTGGAATCTTCGGAGCTCAGGGGATTATTTCATATGATTTATTATTATTGTTAATAAAGAATTTTAAATAGGGATGGTGAAAGATTATTTTATATAAAATTAAAGAATGTTTAATTTTTTTGCACTAGGAATGAGAAAAGGGAGAAGCAGAAATTTGTAGTTTTGGATTTAATAAAAATGTATGTAATTACTTTTATAAGTGAGCGATGATTGTTATATATATATATATAGGTTTAAAGAGTAATATTTCTTGCTATTTTTCTTAACAAAGTAAATTTTTTATATAGTAAAATTTAACATAGCTTTTTATAACTCTGAAACAAACCAACAGAAATACCCTCTAAACATGCATATTATACATTACTTCCATACTGTGTTCTCGCTGGCTTTTGAGCATCATTAGCGATTTGGCGAATAAAAAATAAAAAACAGTAGCCAAATGAAAATAAATGTTCGCAAAATAGATTCGGTGTGAAACACTGAAAAATCTATCTTTAACCCCTTATTGTATCCATTTTTTGAATATGTTCTAAAATAAAGTAATTTTTTTTTGTAATTAATAAACAAGTAGAAATTCAACTATCCGCTACAGAAACTATTAAAAATAAATACATTCTAAATGCCTCCTAAATGTATAAATGTTTTTGACATTCTTTTAGCAGTCTGAATAAAAGTTAAAAACAGCTATCTTTGATTTACCGTTGTGAAAACGTACACTAAAAATTGCTATGAGATTTCGACCGATGGAAAAAAATTGACCGGCCAATGATACTTTACGTACAACTAATAAATAGTATGGTTAATTTCAACACCACATTACAGCAAAACTTTTCAATATTTGGCACTTGTTCTGAATAATTTTGTTTATGTTTTTACCAGAGCGACGACGGCGCATAGACAGTGATTAACTGACAAAAACCTATCCCATAATCCGTTTTGTGTGTTTGGCTGTTGCTAAACTGAATTGATATCGAGTCTGTATTTTTATAAACAGAGCAATGTAAATGACACAGTGCGATTGAACATTTAAAGCTACACCAATCGTTCAAAAAAGCGATAAGTCTGGAGTGTATTGGCACACACACAAACAGAGCAGAAATTGAGCCCTCGCAATTTGGCGAGTCTGATTGTTACTTTACTCGCCAAATGAAACATTTTATCGCGATTTGGAGCAATGGCGAGTGGCAGCGAGAACACTGCTTCCATATCTTACCAAAGAGTTCTTATGAAAATCTCATTGCACGGTGCTCTTTAAAATTGAAGTATGGTCATCCTTTTTTGCGGGGAGGGAGGGGGGGAGAGATTGAAGGTGAATGGAAATCCTGACTATGAATTCTTTGTATTAGTCTTTAAATTTTGTGTGTGTGTGTGTGTGTTTATTGTTTTATTTATTTTTTCAATAGCCTCAAAAAAAGTAATGATATCAATACAAAAACCCTTAACGGGTTAAAAATTTGTGACGCAGCACTTTATCTTATGCTCTAAGAATTATAAATATGGAACTTAAAAATAATGATATCAAATTTTGAGTGACGCTATTCTATTAATTATAATCTCTCTATATATTATTTATTTCATCTTTTTATTTTTTTATAATCGCATGTGCAAAAATTATGTTCAATTTAAAAAAATGTATAAAAGTTTATTCATTGATGCTTTAACATTTACACCTCTCATAAATTCCAAGTATGAGTTTTAAAAGATATGATATCAAAATTTTAGTGACGCTTTGATGTGGCTTTAAACGATTTGTTTTAAAATTAAATTTAAATTATTTTTGTTTTGGCTAAAATATATTCACACATCTAAATAATAGTTTTAATTTTCCAATATGCTTTAAATATGTCACTTTCACTGACTTTATATAATGCATTTAAATGTATTTATTTGAATTAATTGATTTATCCTTTGTCCAATGCTATTAAAAATTTAAAATAAGATTTACGTAAATAATTTTTTTGCGTCATTGTATCCAAACTAAGTGAAATGTAATCAAATGGATACTATGAGGCAAAAAAATTATTTACGTAAATCTTATTTTAAATTTTTAATAGCATTGGACAAAGGATAAATCAATTTATTCAAATAAATACATTTAAATGCATTATATAAATTCATTGAAAGTGACATATTTAAAGTATATTGGAAAATTAAAACTATTATTTAGATGTGTGAATATATCTTAGCCAAATCAAAAATAATTTAAATTTAATTTTAAAACAAATCGTTTAAAGCCACATCAAAGCGTCACTAAAATTTTGATATCATATCTTTTAAAACTCATACTTGGAATTTATGAGAGGTGTAAATGTTAAAGCAT
The DNA here is from genome assembly GCA_963932465.1 of Maratus speciosus. Classification (NCBI taxonomy): domain Eukaryota; kingdom Metazoa; phylum Arthropoda; class Arachnida; order Araneae; family Salticidae; genus Maratus; species Maratus speciosus. The sequence continues at coordinate 374,040,547 of OZ010789.1, read as the reverse complement.
CAATGAATAAACTTTTATACATTTTTTTAAATTGAACATAATTTTTGCACATGCGATTATAAAAAAATAAAAAAATGAAATAAATAATATAGAGAGAGATTATAATTAATAGCATAGCGTCACTCAAAATTTGATATCATTATTTTTAAGTTCCATATTTATAATTCTTAGAGCACAAGATAAAGTGCTGCGTCACAAACTTTTAACCCGTTAAGGGTTTTTGTATTGATATACAAATTACTTCTGTTTTTATATAAAAATAGATTAATGGCTTCTTTAGATTATATAAATTGTATACATGTGGAAAAATATTCCTTATGTATATGAAACAGAATTATAAATTGCCGGAAAATACGATGCCAATTATTTTTCTCGCCAAGGACCTATACTGGAAAAATACCTTTATTTATTTACTTATTTGTTGTATTTTAAATGAGGTGAATGAAAGATGTGTATTTTAAATGTATCTGCTATATTTATTTTAAATTTATGTGTTTTAAATGAAAGTTATGTACTTTAAATGAAATGAGTGTAAGGTTTATATTTTAAATGAATTGATGGCGATGAAAAATATTTGGCGATTTATCACCTGCGCCCGACTAACATAAAAGTACCGAAATGGCCGTTTGTTTGACATATAAAAAGTGAAGCAGTCATCCCGGAACTGTTGATGACAGTCACATGATTTCGGCTATTATTATAGAGACAATATTCACATCCAGAATTTACTTTCGTGGTGGAACGGTGGGAGGAGTAAAGGACAATTTTATGGCTGCAATATTTTTTTATTAAATGAAAGTATATTAAAAAAACCACTAAAGCTTTGCAACCTATTTCGGCCTGGGGAGAGCTTAAGATGGGATCCGTTCGTTCTATTCTTCCTTTTCCTCCGCCTACGGTCTTACTGTCAAACATGATTTCTGTTTACAATACGATTTAACGTGTTTTGAATGACTTGAGAACATTACCGAAATTTGAGCCCCCCCCCCCCCCCCTCCCTAAATTAAATCCTGAGTACGCCACTGCCGGATGCACTACTTGGCTAGAGCTTTGGATGACATTAAAAAAATGACTAATTCTTGCCCTTGCTCAATGAGCTAAAACCTCGTTTCCATAGTAATGAAGGGAGACTAATAAAGGCAACTTCACCCTTTGAGAGATTAAACTTAGACTTTAAGGTGCCTCTTCCTACTTCATCCAAGAATCGTTTCCTTGTAACAACAGTTGACGAACATATACAATTTTAATTAATTTTTCAATTAATTTTCAGCAGTGAAATTACGCTCGAAATTATTGAATGAATAATACGTGATTTATCATATTGCTGACGAAGCATAGAACCAACAATGTGAAAAATGTCCAAGCCGGGAATCAAACCCGGAACCCTTGGAATAGCGCTCCAAGTGCTCTACCATTTAAGTTACGAGGACGATGCCCAGCTTAGCATTTCCCACATATATTGGTAAGGCTGCAACTGCAGCGCAAGATGGAATCGTCTTCATGAGCACACAATCCTACCGGCGAAGCATGAGAAACAAACAAACCCAGCATCGATGAACGCCTATAATTTTAATTAATTTCTCAATTAATTTACAGAAATGAAATTACGCTCGAAATTATTGAATATATAATACGTGATTTATTACATTGCTAATGACCCCGGCTTGGACATTTTTCAGATTGTTGGTTCTATGCTTCGTTAGCGATGTGATAAATCACGTATTATATATTTAGTAGTTGACGAGTTCTCACGATTCCCTTTTGCCCATTTTTTTCTTTTCTGGTGTCCGGTCAAGTGTCTTGGCATAAGACTCTCGAACAGGCACGCGGAACGCTACTCTCCGCGAACTCGGCGATCAGAATTCTCGGAAAGCGGCGTTCCGCGCGAACTTCATAGGTCCCTATGCCGAGACACTTGACCGAACACCAGAAAAGGAAAAAAATTGAAAATTAAAACCATACAAATTTAAAACCGGAAATCATTAAATTAAATACACTGAAAAGCGGGAAGGACCCTGAAGCCATCGGATGACCTCAGCAGCTTCGAGCTTGATGTTCGTCTCGATGGCAGTCGAGAGTGGACGTGTGGGCCGACAGCCGCAGAATTCGCAGAGAGCAGCGTTCCGCGTGGCCGTCCGAGTGTCCTTTCACTTACTTTCTAACGCTGACTACTTTCTGATACTTGACCGGGTCAAAAAAACAGAATATTGAAATCGGAAATTTTTTAAAGGGAAATTCGTCAAATTAAAGACATCGAAAAGCGGAAAGGGTTAGGCTCCGGGCCCTGAAGACAAGCTCAGAAACTTCCAGCTTAATGTTCGTCTCGGTGGCCTTCAGGGGTGGGCGTGTGAGAAGCTCTTGTACAGATGTTTCTGCTTCCACCGTAGTAAAAGTATTGACCAATGTGTTCTTTCTCTTTGGGACACCAGCAGTAGAGGTCTGCACGGTCCCGGGCTTGGCCCGAGGACCGTACCCGGCCGGCGAAATGAAAGTAAACTTTCAAACGGGCTGGGCCGACAAACAAAATAAACGGGCCGGGCTGGCAAACAAATTGAACGGGACTGCAGGGCCGGGCCGATAAAAAAAATTAGGCTCATATAAATATGTATGTAGTATTCATTAAAAGAATCTTAATTGTATGTCGAGAAAAAACGGATTTTTTTGTAGAAATTGAGTCGGACCGTGAAGAGAACTGTGAAAATGTAAACGGTCCGGGCTCGGGCCGGAATTTTAATCTTTACACCGGCCCGGGCCTGGAAATTCCGGCACGTGCAGACCTCTAATCTGCATATGTCCATTTAGATAGAGGTGCTTCATTTATATCACATGAACTGAAATAATTTCTCATGTCCTTAGGTGTTGCTACTAGTAGAACCACTGCATACAAGATACAACCCGCAAGGAAATGGCCTGATTGAGAGGTGTAATTGGGTTATATGGAAGACAGTACTTTTAACCTTGAAATCAAAAGGTGTTGGGATAGAACATTAAGAAGAGGTACTTCAGCCAGCATTTCACTCTACAAGATGGTGACTCTACACACTACAACAGTGGAAGATTACAGATTTTATATTTAATTATAGTCTAGAGATGCAACTCCTTCGGAACTTCAATCCCCAATCCTGAAACCGTAAAAACCCCTCCCGGAAACTAAATTCTGAAATAACGGATCCAAGCTTATTTTTTATAATGTAAGGAATGTATAAATGAATCATTTTTTATCATTAATAACTAGTTTTTGCCCATGGCTCCGCTCACGTGGAGTATAAGTTTTGTAATGAAGAATGGCGAATTTTGCATATAATTTTCACATAGAACTTTTTAAATTGTATTCTCACATATTTCCAAAAGTTTTATTTTAATTTTCCATACGTTGTTCATGGAGAATTAAAATGATGTTTATGTATTTTTATGTAGAATATCAACAGCGATTTCTTAGTGTAACAAAATTTATTCTTCAAATCTACCTTAATTTAAAAAAAATATTTTAATAATTTTTTTTGAGTTTATGTGGCGTTTTTCATTATTCTTAACAAATTAAAAATGTAATAAAAAATATTGTAATTAATTTCCGATGTTAAAGTAAAATTGAACAAGAATACTATTAAAAATATAATTTTTCTTCTTTTACTTTGTGATAAAGTTCTTAAAAGCTTCTATAAATTAAGTTTAAAGTAAAATTCTTTTTAAAAAGTTTTCATGTGTAGCAAGTTTTCATTACTTTAATAATAGGAAAACTGTTCCTTTCATGAGAAAAATCTAATGATCCTCCATAGCGTGCAGACATTCTTCGTTATTGTAAACAATTTTATAAATGAAAGTTTCACTAAAGATATACTCCGTTTCTTTATAATATTTAATTACGGAAATTGATAAATTTTTATTTATATATTTCTTAATATTACTGTCTTATAAATATTGAAAATAAAATTATATTTAATCAAATTTAAGTTTTTTTTTTTTTTTTATAGAGCCCATTCTTTTGGTGAAAAGGAATATTAAAAGAATAAAATCTATACCTTCTAAAATAAAATTCACTTAAAAAATTCTATTTTCATGTTAGTTTTTTCGTTTTTTTTTTTTTTTTTTTTTTTTTTTTTTTCAAAAATTTTATAAATTTAATTATATGTTACAGGGTTGTTTGGTTTAAACCATGGTTTAAACCAAATGGTTTTTTTTTTTTTTTAAACCGTGCTGGGTTTTTTTCATGTGTTTTTTTTATCTTTTTGCCTAATGTTTTTTTTTATTTTACACGTTATTGAAAAATGCAAAATCCAAGTTATGCAGAAGCTACAAGCAAAGCTTTAGAAAAATGACGAATTAATAAATTTGTAAAGATGACAAACATTTTTAATCAATCAAACTTTTCTTATAAGCTTTAAATCTACATAGCAGACTAACTAATTTTTCTAAAATTAGCTGGGAAGAAAAGAATAAGTAGTTAGTTATTTTTCTTCTTTTTTTTAAGCCTTTTATTTTTAAAAATAGCCAAAATGGCAGATTTGAGCTAAAAATACACTTTTACCGCTTAGATTGCTTGATTAGTTAAGATTTACTAAGAATTACATATACCTCAATGATGACATAATCATAAGTAATTCTCTCCAATGGTTACTTTTTGTATCATGGCTATTGGGTTTAGTAAGCTTTTGTTTTTCTTGCATTCCTACATTGGGATTGGGGTTTTGCATTATGATTTTATTCTGTTACCAGCAGGATTGGCACGGTTTAAATCAATTGGTTAACCAACTGTTTTTTTAGAAAAGATCTAATATAATATTTTCTCATTTTTGTAATTTAAATGTTTCAAATTATTGGAGATAAATAATTTCTACTTTTAACAGTCTTATCCCAGCAGTCACCGTGAGACATATTGAGTCTAGGTTATATTTGTATGCATGTAGAATACAAATTGCATGCGTTGATGAACATATCTGAAGCTCTAAAGATAAAATTTTAAACATGTGAATGTAGCAAAGATAAAATAGATTAAAAATATCCAATATTTGGAATAAAATATTTTGAATAAAATATTTTCCTTTGAGAAAACGCAGATTATTTACAATTAATAACATAAAATGACCTTTAAGATTTCAGTCAAGCTGCAAAAGAAAATTTTCTTGATTGGGGAGATTATCTTTTAAGGCTGTTGTGTTCTCTACTGCTCTACTCAACAAGCGCAAAATGCTTTGACACATTTAAAAATTCATTTTTTAACGGAAAGATAAAATTAGAAGGCCTGACTGGAAGCGATTTGGAATCGAACTGTGTATTCTATTTTTGATAAATAAATTACCTATTGAGTTATAAGTAATTTTGATCACGTGACAAAGATGTTTTTAACCTTCCTTGAGTAGTTATTTTTCTTTCGCGTGGAAATTCGGTTCAAGATGCCCACTTTGACACTATTTTCTGAAAAATCTATTGTGTCTGGAATAAAAAAAAAACGGAAAACACAGTTTTATTACATAGTTTCTGAACAACAGCATCTGCTAGTTTCATGCATTTCCGAACAAAAATAAATTAAAACTTATGTCATAAAGTTGCCCTTTCGGATTTTATAACAACCTTAAGAATAAAAAAACTCAAGATATGAAGTCAAATAAGAGAACATTGAAAAATTACGTGCTAGCGAAGCACCTGTTTACTTTTAACTAAAATATGCAATAAGATATTTAAACCGTCTATCGCATAATCGAATCCACTATTTAGATCTGTCAAAAAAATGGGTAAAAATCGAGATACGGTTCGCGTGAGACATAACAGAAAAAAGTCTTATAAAAATGCCTAAAAATATATAGTATTAATTTTTAGTTTAGACATAAAAGTAATACGTATTATAAAATAGCTTAGAAAAAAATTCTGTGTATTAAGTCTGATGGCTGTTTAAATAATTTAGTGGATGACAACTTTTATAAATCTACTTTCCATTTTAAGATCAATGTTTTCAGTAGTCTAAAAAGCTGGTAAATAGGTATTTTCGTCTATTTTACTGTTGCCTCATTTTTTTTTTTTTTTTTTTTTTTTTTTACAGGGCAGTTTTTGAGGAGAAGTGTCAAATGACAATACACAATACTTCTTGAAACGTGTAAAGACCCTACTTCTAAATTCAAATCATTCCAGGAATTCTTTATAAAAAGCTTTACTTTTAATAACAGATAATAATTGTTCATGTAGTGTTGTTCTAACAGAAAAATCAGATATCTCAGGTTGCAAATATTTGAAAGAAATTATTTTGAATAGCCATTGAAAAGATATTATATATATGAAACTACACCATATATTTATTTATAGTACTAGTAATCAAAAGATAGTTTATTAAGATTTTCAAGGTATCAATATTTCACTATGTAAAGCATTTTATTCATGGAACATAAGACATAGCTTTTACTAAAAATGTTTAAATTTTAAATGATTTCAATTTTCTACACAATTGATTGTAATTATTTAATTTAAACTATTTTTAAATGAAGTTATGTTACTTATATATCCAACAATGTTTATTTTTATCAATAAATATGCATGTATATGTAATAGGAAAATATATTTTTAAAAAAACGGCTTAAACCAAAAAAACCAGGTTTAAGCCAAAAAAACAGGGTTTTTTGGGGTTGTTTTTTTTAAAAAAAAAAACGTTTTTTACCAACCCTGATATGTTAACTAGGGGGATCTGCCCTCTGCAAGCTACGCTCGCCAACACCCCATTCAGACACCGCAGAATCTAAAAACACGCTAATCTGATGGGTTTTAAAAATATTAGAGAAGATTGAATTATACTGAAAATAGCTGTGCAGATCTCCCTGTAAACGGGTTTCCATTCAATTCCCTTTTTGCAAAAATTTAAGGGGGAATAAGTTGCTGTTAAGACATCCAATGGTTGTTTTCGTTTTTGATTAAAGAGGATCAGTTAAACATTTGAAAAGAAGCTAAAATAAAATAAATTAAGTATACAGAGTCTTTGTCGCCCGGTATTTTAAAACAATCTCTATAACAATAGCCTAAGTCATGTGACTATCATCAACAGTTCCAGGCGGACCACTTCGCTTTTTATACTCTAGGTGCTATTTTGGTACTTTAATGTAAGCCAGGCACAGGTGATAAGTCGCCAAATATTATTCTATCCCCATCATTTCGTCTATATTATAATAGTTCAACTCATCAACTGCCATAAACAAATACAGTCTGATCCCTTCGCCGTTCATATAAAAGTTTGGCACAGATGTCATATACGTCCCATATTGGCGCAATTTTTTAATGACGCCAATTTGGGGAACGCATCAGCAGCATAAACAACAACTTCCGGCTTACCATATCAAGCAAAATAACGATACTTTGGCGCCAGTTAAGTGCCCGTTCCGTATATGACATTGGCGTCAGAAAAAAATCGCGCCAATATGGCACCGTAAGTTTTCCATTTTGATTAAAAAATCAAAAAAAAATTTTCGAATAAAACTACATAAAATTTGCCATGGTTGCAAAGAATTCTTGGTACTGTTACGCTAGCCGGATGCAAATCTCGCCAATAGCTTTTTTTCAACTCGCCAGTTAGGTTTTTTTTTTTTTCTCGAGTGGTAATATTTGGCCAGATGTCTTATACGCACAGCAGGTTTGGCGTGATTTTTTTTTTACGAAAATTTGGCGAAAACCTCATTTTCAAATACCAGTTACATATGCAATTTTGGTATTACTTAGTTATCCCGCCTGCCAAAAATCTATCGCCAAACTATAACATTAAATGCCAATAATGGTTGATCGTAAATGTCACATTCAGTTGACTTTATGCAAGTTACACGTGTTTACGTCATCAAGTGATTTTTATTTCGACTTTTTATTTGTATATTTATTAATGTTATACTAATTTATTTGTTCTTTCGTTATTTAAAATAAAAATTATGTCAATTTGTGTAATTTGGCGAGTGTTTTGGCTATTTATATAATTTGGCGAAATTGGTCGACGGAATAACTAAGTAGTACCGTATTTTTTAATTATTTTTTAAAGGAAATATAAAAAAATAATTAATAATTATAGAATAAAATAATTTATATAATTTATAAAAAGAAATAAAATAAATAAACATTTATTATCAAATAAACAACAATAGCCGGGTTACCATGTCAACCTTTTCTGAATTTGTTTTTACACATACATCTGACTTGTGTGCTTGACATCTAGGTCCGCTTATAAGTCATCGTCAATATACAGGGACGAGATAGCATAATGAAATTTACAACACAGAGAAATTACATCCGGGAGCTCCACAAAGAGTGTGCAATGGAGCCAGCGAGAGTCGAACTCGCAGACCTCTGCCGCTCTCAACCTTTTCTGAAATATGAGAAAAAAAATATCTGTTTGTTTAAAATTTGAGTTGCCATCATTAGAAAAATGCATATAAAATTAGAAAAAAAAATAATATTTCGTAAACTAATTCGAATTTAAAAATTATAATACCAGTTTTGAGATCTGCGGATCAATGCTGATTTTTGGTGTTAATTTCATCGTAAAGTATTCCATATTTTAGGAGAAATCACTTGAAACATAATCAGTTGTTTAATCAGCCGATTCTTATTTTCGTTTCATAAATTCGTTTCATATATCCGTTTCATAAATTCGTTTCATTAGGATTTTATATATATAGGGTAGATATTCTGAGTTAATATTATTAGTTGTCAAAAATTTAAACTAGCTTCCCATAAAATTTGTCTATTTTCGTTCGATCGGAAAAAAAGTCAAAAATCAATAACGTTTTCCCGAAAAAGAATTAGGTGGAGCTATACTCTTCAAATCTGTCCTTATTGGCAAATTGGGAAACAAAAAATTCAGAAGAATAAAATATACAATTAATATTTAAATTTGGCCATTTTTTTTCACGTTTACGTAGAAATTGAAGCATGCAGTTATCCTTTCTTGAATGATTTGTACAATTAATAGCAGAACAACTATTCATAATTAATGATTTAAAGTTAAAACAGACAGAAACTAGAAAATGCCTGACGAGTCGGCCTATAGAGCAGTTGACATTACGTGACTTTTACCGTAGAACCAGCACCGTGCGAACAGAAAACTGCGCCCGGGGCAAAGTTTTAATTTCCCCCCCCCCCACACACACACACACTTTTTCTTTGTGATATGTGTCACAAAACTGAAAGTGCAGAAACAGAAATAAATTCTATTGAATACATATTTCGCATTTATTTTGGAATTTCATGCTTAATTTTAATTCAGAAACTCCAAACAACTTAAATAACATAAAAGAAAATTGCACTTAAATTTTGGCACAGAGAATCTGAGAAATGGGTGTAGAAAAAATGTATCTAACAGCACAGTATAGCAGTTTACAACTCTTTTGTATTCCCAGAAGGAAACCCCATGCTGTTTTGAGAGTATATTTCTTATCATAAGTACAGAAAGAAAATTACAGACTCAGAAAAGAGAAGGTTAACGAAAGAGACTAAGACAAAGACCTAAAACAAGTTTTGAAAAAGAAGTCCTTATTTATAAATTTGTATTTGGGTGTAGGGTAAGGGACCATGCAATAACTTTGAAACGAAAAATGAACATACTTTTATTGGGAAAACATACCCAATATGTAAATATATAATTTTGTTTTACAAAAAAAGATGAAAAAACGAGGTTGGTAATATAAATTTGGCGCCCCCTCAATTTCCGCACTAGGGGCGACCGCCCCCCGCTTCGCACGGCCCTGCGTAGAACAATGAAAAAAGCTGTGGGACACACAAATAGAAAAAGCATTGATAAAGGTACCGATAGGTGTCCTACAGCAACAGCGACCATAGATTAAGGACCAAGATGGGACATTTATGGCAAAATCTGTAATGGCAACAGTACTAGCGTCACTACCGACAAGGGGGAAGAATTAATGGTGTTATTACACGAGGGGTCAAAGACGCTTCAGATTCCAGGCGTCTCCATGTATTCCTATGGCTCCAGGGGAGTCGCTTGGAGCGCGAGCGTCTTTTTTCTGTCGGCGCATCTTTGACGCCCGAAACGAGGCGAGTCGCCAGTAACAGCCAATCAAATGCTTGGAAATCTGATAATAGAAAAGCCTTTTCTGGAACAGCCAATGAAATGCTTGGAAAAGACGGACCGTGAGGCGGCTGTTGTCGCTAGACGCCTGGGATTCCAAGCGTCTTTGAGTCCTCGTGTAATAACACCATAACAAGCCACCGAAATTTACCTATGTTGAAGAAATATGTTTACCCTTTATGCTTTGGATATCTATTCTTTCATAAAACAAAGCAGGTGTCAGACGATATTCTATTCATGCTTGCTTTATTTATTTAGCTGCTTTTTTTTCCGTACTTGTATTGGTCGTCTTTAACTTACAAAATGATAATTAGAGTAATAATATAAAAGAAAAACCCTAGAAAATTCTGTTAATAACGTAAATATGGAAGTTTATGAGATTAAATTGTAAAAAATCAAATTCAGGTATTGTGTTAATTTATTCATATCGAATAAAACTTTATTGAGTGTCATGTCAGTACTTCTGTTTATTTTTAGCTGTTAGATTTATAATTCAAAAAATTTGCCGAAATGAATTTTTCCCCATCTGTAATTTTATTATTATTTCTCATATGTTAATATTATAAATATTATTGAATTGATTGTACGTTATTTTTATTAAAAAGAATATTTTTATTTTATCTGTAAGAAAGTGAAAATGCGTAAATTTTAAAAGATTATTGTAACGATTGTTTAATACGTTAAACTTCATAAATTAATAAAACATCGGCTATAAAAATTTTGCTACCGAATGAGAATATTTATGAAATTTTCTGGGATTAGTAGTGTGTAATACTTCGTTTATTTTTATATTACATCATTACTTAATGTAGCTTTAAATCCAATTATATCATATTTACTTCATATATAGCATACAAGACGAAATTTTTACCCTGTTTTTCGTTGCACTTATATCGTTCACTCATCATGTAAAAAAAAAAAAAAAAAAATCATATATCCGTGCATGAACATAAAATAGATATTAGATATATAAAATAGAATATCTATTCTATGTTCATGTATCGGTGAAAGATTCTATTGAAAACGTAAACATGAAACATTAAAAAAAGAAAGATTACAATAAGCTCAATGATAAAAATTTTACAAGGATGGGGAGTTTCGCCCCCATTGTCACTAAAGGCGCTACGATCGCAATCGCATTACCATCACGCTCTATGGGAGTGTCCTATCTTGGATGTTAATCTATGGCAGCGACAATCTGTTCTTGACGTCACCTTGCACAGCTCCGAGGTACAGCGCCTAGATTGCTTAGTGTGGAAATATGCTATCCAAACAGTGCTAAAAATTTGTATCCCTTAAATGTGCGACAATACTGCTAAAATCCCAAGTGTCGATCGCAGCGACATCTGCGGGATTTTCGTTTTACTAGTATTTCATTGTATAGACTAGCAATTTCTTGCAGTTGTAGAAAATATCTTGCAGATGTCGCTGCGTTCTGCATATTGCTGCATTATCATTGCATATTTAAGGGATACAATATTTTAGCGCTTTTTAAAGTATTACAGGGATAGCCGATTTCCACACTATATATTCTAGGCGCTATATCCGAGGCTAACGAAAAAGGCAGGCTACCGCGGTGCATTCCACGTATCTTTTTTTACAGGCCGATGGAGTCACGTGATGCTAGAATGCACCAATGTAGGTGTACGAAAAGAGACCACTCAGCGGTCTGTGAAAAAAGACACTTGGTATGAACCACGGTAGCCGGTCTTTTTTGTTACCCTCGGCACAGCTCTATATAAATAGATGCTCTAGTTATGATGATTTGCTACCGAGGCTAACGAGAAAGACAGGCTCCGCGGTGGGTCAGATTCTTCTTTCTTTATAGACCGCTGGGGTCACGTGTTGCTCTTTTCGCACACCTTTATTGGTGCATTCGAGCATCACGTGACTCCAGCGGCCTGTAAAAAAAGAAGAATCGGACCCACCGCGGTAGCCTGTCTTATTCGTTAACCTCGCCCGTGGCGCGAGGCTAACGAAAAAGACAGGCTACCGCGTGCATCCAAGTGTCTTTTTTTTACAGACCGCTAGATTGACGTGATACTCTTTTCGTACACCTCCATTGGTGCATTCAAGCGTCACGTGACTCCAGCGGTCTGTAAAAAAAAAGTTACGTGGAATGCAACACGGTAGCCGGTCTTTTTCGCTACTATCGCCCGTGGCGACGCGCGACCTATGATATACAAGGCCAGTTTATGATTTTTAAAAGTCACATGGAGTAGATCATCTTTACACGGCGATTGGCATATGGCACGAAACGATGGGCGCGCCGCTTTGGACCATTTACCTTGTAAAGATGATCTATCCACTCCGCATAACGTTTTAAACGTTATGAGCTGGCCTTTTATATCGTTGGTCGCGGGAGACATGTGCTTATTGAAACAGACACGGTTGCCCAAACTATGGCAAACCTAGGCCCAGGTTGCTTGCCTAAAACTTAACCGAAATTTTGCAAATTTAGCGAATGTTATCGAATATAGAACAACATTTTGCATTTATATTACAAAATATTAAATATCTATTGTTAAAACAATGACTTTTTTGCGGTATTTTAAACAAATAAACCATATTCTCTCCTTGGGTACGAGGCATAACCGCGCGAAAAGCATTGTGGTTAGAAAATTTATGCTTATAATTATTTTATACGAAGTTTTAGACCTTTTCAGGGCAGGTATAGGTTATACCTCAGAGGAAAGATAGGAGTAGAGGCCAACCCCCCCGCCCCCCCATTGTTCTTTCAGCCAGATTTTGAATCCAACATGTTTCCGCTCTTTCATCGCCAAAAGGATATCTTTTTTGGCAATGATCTCTTTATTGGTAACTTTCGGATTTCATTCTCTGTCAACTCCGGTTCCGGAGAGAGATTCTCAGAAGCTTTTGCCGGGGCTAAAACCGGTTTGGCGCGCAGCTCTGTCCTCCATCACGTGACGGAGGGCAGAGATATAGGCTTCAAGAAAAGGTTACCAAATTGGAGTCTACTTATATGAGAAGTCTGTGGATTATACATGAATGGAGGATATTTCATTTGCGTTTTGATCACGTGATCAAGGTAAAAACGTTTAGCGTAAAGAAGGGAAGGCTCCGTAGACGTGTAATGTAAATCCCCGCTAGTCAATGAAACAGTTCATCAGGCAAAGCAGTAGCATCTTCTCTTCTTATCAGTTAGAAGTTTTTTGGGTAAATTACCGGTATCACGTGACTTTTTTCAGCCTCGAACCCATATTTGGAATATTCTCCATTCTTTTCTGTATTTTAAACTAATGGCATGTGTATTCTTCCTTTTATTTTTAAAATAAAAATTTTAAATTTTAGTTAATACGGATATGTGGATTTTGATTAATATATGTATGAGTATTGATCGAAAATAATTCATACAACATAAATCAGCAGCATTTACCTGTATTTCCGTGCATCATCAAATGACGTAATAAGGTAAACAAACGCGCTAACCGCTATTTTTACACCACGTGACTCCCACAGTGACGTCACGACAAAAGATTTTTAGCCTCCACCTCAAGTCGCGTGAGTAGGAGTACTAGCACATATCGATATCGAATCTGATATCGAATTTTAATCGAAGAGAAAAAAAATTTCCGAATCATTTTATTTAAAATCAAAACCACATTGTTCTAAACTCGTGTACTTGCCGGTAGATTTTGTACCTTTTTTTACTAGTAATAAATTTTTTGTATCTTTTATTTTGTAAACAACACGTATTTTGATTATGTATGTATGTTTTTTTTTCATTATTTGCGATCCTAATGAGCTTTAAACTTTAATACAAGTTTTTGATTAATACCTGTTGCTTTGTTATTATTTTGTGTTGCTATTTAATTTATTAATTTCTAATTCAACGTGATTATGGATCAAATGATGCGCTTGTAATTACCAAAGAACTTCGACTTATAATCTGTGGTTTCATGTTTTATTTTTACGTTCTGATAGTTTTATTCTGTAATATTTTGTGTTGGAAACTAATACTTCTAACTAATACGACTATTCTAACTATAACTAATACTTGGAACTTCGAACTAGTAAAATATTTATTCTTGCAATCCTACCCATCCGCCAAATGATTGAACGATTTATTTCTGTTAATTGATTAATTGATGCTTTAATTATTGTTAGGTACTTTAATATTATCCGCATTACTATTATCAACAAAAACTTCTTTTTTATAATAAAGATTAGTAAATTATTTAGCAGTTGTCCTTAGGCTCTCAGTAAACATCTGATAAAAATAATAGTACATGCATGAAAACCTATGGCACAGATGTCATATACGCACCACATTGGCAAGATTCTTTTCTGTTTGCCAATCTGGTGAAAACCTTGTTTCGAATACTAGCTACGGTACTTTTCGGTTAGCTGGGCGCCAGTGTTATATATATATGTATGCACATATTTATATAATGCAGGGGCCGCACTAACCATTCGCCTACTCTACTCGCCAAATGCGAATACATCGTGAAATTGGCAAGAAAAAAATTATTATGGCAAAAAAGCTGGCGAAGGATTTTTTTAAGACTTTTGTTGTTTTAATCATGTTTTGGAATGTAAATGAATTTCCGTTTTTAGCGTTGAGTTCACATACGGCCGTATTTCCGGTCTATATTCCTCCTCTTCTTCTCGGCCGGCCAAATAGGGGTGATCTGTTCCGAAATTTAAGGCATTCATTTCCGAAAATTAAAAAAAATCGATCATCAATCTGAAAATTCGGACATAAAAAATATTGCGAATTTCGACAAATGGTCACCAAAAAAATTAATTTTGTCAATCGTTTGCAGAAAAATCGTGAATTTCGAAAAAGGATCATGAGAAAAACACAAATTTTGTCAAAATATCGCTGAAGAACTCAAATTTCGTCAAAGAATTGCAGAGAAAACGTGAATTTTTGTCAAAAGATTGCAAAAAAACCACAAATTTCGTGAAAAGATAGCGAAAAAAACCCACAAATTTCACGAAAAAAACGCAATTTTGTGAAAAGATCACAATAAACCGCAAATTTCGTCAAAAGATCATGAAAAAACCTGCAAACTTCATGAAAAGATCGTGAAAGACCGCAAACTTCATGAAAAACTGCAAATTTTGTCTAAAGATCGTGAAAATAACACAAATTTCATCAAAAAATCCCACAAATTTTGTCTAAAGATCACAAAAAAAAATTTTGTCTAACGCACTAATTTTGTCAGAGGATCGCAAAAAAAAAACAAAACCCAAATTTCACCAAAGGATCACGAAAAAACCCAAATTTTGTCAAAGGATTGCGGTTAAAAACATGCGATCCGTCAAAAGATTGGGGGGGGGGGAGGGACTTGAATTTTGTCAAAGGATTGCGAAAAAAAACATGAATTCCATCAGAGGATCGAAAAAAAAAAAAAAAAAATGCAAATTTCATTAAATGCTTGTAGAAAAAATACGAGTTTCATCAAAGAGCTATAGAAAAAATGAGTTTTCTCAAAGGGTCGCGAAAAAAATGCAATGGTCTCTTTAGAAAATAGCACAAACATCTATGTTTATTATTATAGCAGGGCTTGAAATTCAATTTTTCCTAGGAGGGAGTTTCCCTACCAACATTTATAAATGGAGGGGAGTTGAGCTATTTGGGAGGGAGAAACAAAATCTAAAACCCACTGTTATTTTACGTGCTATTTAAAGATTTACATTAATTATTTTAATACAGACATGACAAAATACCATTGAAGCAATTTAAATCAACAACTCAGAATAATTATGAAAAATGTTTTTTATTTAAAAAAGTAAGAAAGCTTTTATATAGCCTATTTTTCAAGTTTCAACCAAATATCATGAGTCCTTAACAATGGGATTGTTAAATGAATTTCTGAATTTAGATTTTATTCCATTTTGGGCCCTGAATCTTCTTTCACAAGGTAAACTTGTGACAAACAGCACAAGCACAACATTTATAACTTTGGAAGGTATCGGAAATGTATGGTTATGCTCTCTTAAAAAAATTTCAGAAAACTTTGCAATATCTGACATGTCTTCATTTTTAACTACTTCCATGAACAGTGTATATTCAGCGATGGAATCATCAATATCCATTTCTGAACAAAATTGTTTTATTATATCCTTAATGGAATTATAGTCAAAACCTGAATCCCTGGTATTTTCTTTGTTTTTAAATTTGAATACAAATTTGAATGCTTGTTCAATTAAAGTCTTGAGGGTAAGGGGGGGGGGGGGGGGGAGGGACTTGAATTTTGTCAAAGGATTGCGAAAAAAAACATGAATTCCATCAGAGGATCGAAAAAAAAAAAAAAATGCAAATTTCATTAAATGCTTGTAGAAAAAATACGAGTTTCATCAAAGAGCTATAGAAAAAATGAGTTTTCTCAAAGGGTCGCGAAAAAAATGCAATGGTCTCTTTAGAAAATAGCACAAACATCTATGTTTATTATTATAGCAGGGCTTGAAATTCAATTTTTCCTAGGAGGGAGTTTCCCTACCAACATTTATAAATGGAGGGGAGTTGAGCTATTTGGGAGGGAGAAACAAAATCTAAAACCCACTGTTATTTTACGTGCTATTTAAAGATTTACATTAATTATTTTAATACAGACATGACAAAATACCATTGAAGCAATTTAAATCAACAACTCAGAATAATTATGAAAAATGTTTTTTATTTAAAAAAGTAAGAAAGCTTTTATATAGCCTATTTTTCAAGTTTCAACCAAATATCATGAGTCCTTAACAATGGGATTGTTAAATGAATTTCTGAATTTAGATTTTATTCCATTTTGGGCCCTGAATCTTCTTTCACAAGGTAAACTTGTGACAAACAGCACAAGCACAACATTTATAACTTTGGAAGGTATCGGAAATGTATGGTTATGCTCTCTTAAAAAAATTTCAGAAAACTTTGCAATATCTGACATGTCTTCATTTTTAACTACTTCCATGAACAGTGTATATTCAGCGATGGAATCATCAATATCCATTTCTGAACAAAATTGTTTTATTATATCCTTAATGGAATTATAGTCAAAACCTGAATCCCTGGTATTTTCTTTGTTTTTAAATTTGAATACAAATTTGAATGCTTGTTCAATTAAAGTCAAAAGTTTGAAATGGAAACTGTTGATTCATTTCTTCTACTACACGAGAAACGTAGGTTAATTTTAAATTGTCAAGTTCTAATTTCTGCTAATTGCAAGGATCAACTTGTTTGGTGTTTCTATATATGTTTGATTGGAGCTCGGAATTTTTCTTTGATGTGCACCACAAGATCTTTGCGGTCTTTGTAATCTTACTTTTGTTTAGTACTGAATCTAGACCTATTTGCCAGAGTGCAGCACCCGGTGACACTTAATGTCCTTTTGTGACACAACCTTTTGGATATTTTCCTTTTTCTCTCACAGGAAGAAAATATAGTGAAATATGCCAATCGGGCATAGGAAAAAATATCGTGAATTTCTTCTATCGGTCGAAGGAAGAATATCGTGAAATTCGTCGATTGGCTGCGGTATAAAATTGCGAAATGCATTGATCAGACGCGGGATAAAACTGTGAATTTCGTCAGTCTGTCGCAAAAGTAACCGTAAAATTTGCACGTGTTTCTGAGTAAAAGAAAAAAAAAAAAAAATCACAGCAAATTTTCTGAAAGGTTACAGCAGGGGATGGAAAGGGATTGGGAAATCCTCTCCAGGCGCTAATTTTTTATGTTGTAGGTCAAGTAAACTTTTTTTTTTTTGGTTCGGTTTGATTTCAGGCTGAGTGTAGATTCCTGTAAATTGGATTTGGGTTAAACCCAATTTTTCAAAAGTTAGTTCAGTATATTATTTCAGATTAAAAACTATACTATACCTTTAATAATAAATATAGATATTTGTGTGTGTGTGTGCTGTTTTCTAAAGAGACTAGCATTTTTATTGCGACCCTTAGGCGAAATTCCCTTTTTTTTCTGCAGCTCTTTAACGAAATTTGCGTTTTATGGGCGATCTTTTGACGTAATTCGCATTTTATTAGCAATCTTTTAACGAAATTTGCGTCTTTTTCATGATCTTTTGACGAAATTTGCATCTTTTTCATGATCTTTTGACGAAATTTGCATCTTTTTTGCGATCTTTTGATGAAATTTGCGTCTTTTCCGCGATCTTTTGACGAAGTTTGCGTCTCTTTCACGATTTTTTTTTTGACAAAAATTGCGTCTTTTTGTGTTTTTTTCACGAAATTTATGTTTTTTCGCGATCCTTTGATGAAATTCATGTTTTTTTTTTTCAGCGGCCCTTTAATTAAATTTGCGTTTATTCCTCGATCCTTTGACGAAATTTGCACTTTTCTGCGATCGTTTGACGAAACTCACGTTTTTCGCGATCCTTTAACAAAATTTGCATTTCCCCGCGATCCTTTGACGAAATTCACCTTTTTTTGCGATCCTTTGCCGAAATTCGCGTTTTTTCCGTGTTCCTTTGCCGAAATTTACGATTTTTTTTTTTGTTATTCTTTGATGTAATATGTGTTCTTTCGCGATCTGACGAAATTCACGTTTTTTCGCGATCTTTTGACAAAATTTGCATTTTATTCGCAAGCTTTAGTAACGAAATTGGCGATTTTTTTCTCGAACAATTGATGAAATTGATTTTTTCGGCGATCATTCGTCGAAATTCGCGATATTTTTCTGTTGGACTGATAACCGATTTTTCGTAATTTTCTGAACAGAAATACCTCTGAATTCACCAGTCGGTCGCAGACATTTGTCAACCGATCTGGAGAAAAAAATAATGAAATTTAGTGGCCGCGTGAAAAATTAATGACTTTCAACGATTTTTCGTGGTAAAAAAACCTCACAAAATGAGTCAATCAGCCACGCGAAAGTATCGAGAAATTCGCAAAGAGTTCGCGGGATATGATCATAATTTCAAAATGCAAAATTTTCTGGAAAATCGAGGCTGTTTTGGTCGGAAGCCTCCCGCCCACGATATTCTTTTGGCCGGGATTACAAAGTTTTGGGTGCAAATCCCGCCATCCCGCCCTGAAATTCAAGCCCTGTATAGGTATAGTTTTTAATCTGAAATAATACACTGAACTAACTTTTGAAAAATTGGATTCGACTCAAACCCAACTTACAGGACTGAAATCAACCCGAACCAAAAACAGAGTTTACTCGCCCTGAAATAAAAATAATTAGCTTAGCATCAGGAGAGGATTTCCCAATCCCTTCCTATCCCCTGTTGTAATCTTTCAGAAAATTTGTTGTGAATTTCAGATTTTTTTCTTTTATACTCAGAATCACCCGTGAATTTTACGATACTTTTTGCGACAGATTGACGAAGTGTACAATTTTATACCACGATCAATCGACGAATTGCACAATGTTCTTCCCTTGACCAATCAGGGAAATTCACATTTTTTTTCCTACGTCTGATTGTCATATTTCACGATATTTTTTCTTGTGACAGAAAAAGGAAAATATCCAAAAGGATGCACCAAAAAAAAGACAGTAAGCGTCACCAGGCACTGCACTCTGCCAAATTGGTTAGATTCAGTACCAGGGTTCATTGATATATATCAATGGATATATATCATGATATATATCCGATATTTATTTTTAAAATATCAAGATTTTTGATATTTTCGATATTTTCAAATTCTTGATATTTATTTTCAAAATATCAAGATGTTTGAAATTTTGTATATTTGTTATTTATTTTTAAAATATCAATGTGTAAGATAATTTTGATATTTTCTTCAGTCAAAACAAGTGTAAATGAAATTTTCAACTGTTATTGACAGTGCCATTCTGTAGATAAAAAACTTTTGTCTCTGTCAGTGACTTTTTTGGGCAAAGAATACAAGAAAAAAAAATTACAAATATCTTTTCTAAGTTTTATGTTTGAAACTTTTATTTTTAAATGTAGAACTAACAAATATGAGAGACAATTAATTCAAAACAGCCATTGAAAGAGAAACTGTAATTTACATAATCATTTATATACAGCATTATTAGAAAAGAATATTCTGATTTTGGTTTAATTGAGTCTAAACTGTACTACAGGTTAGGGAATAAACAATAAGACAAGCTTACATTTATGTTAAAATTCTTCAATTAAAAAAAAGAAAAAAAAAAGACTAATTTGTATTTAAAATTTTATTTTATAAAATATAAAACTTTCTCAATACTTGATACAAATTCTGTAGTTTATATACATATGCAAATTGTATCTGTTTTCAATTAGTACATCTTCAATTTTGTTCTAAGTAAAAAAAAGAAAAGAGAAATGCATTTTAGAATACTATTGTTTAAGTTTTGTATGTTAATTGCAATATGTTTTAGTTTCTAATTCATATTATACTTGAAAATATTCATTATCAGCAGTAAGTTGACTATTTTGAAAATATCGGA
This sequence comes from Maratus speciosus, assembly GCA_963932465.1. Lineage (NCBI taxonomy): Eukaryota > Metazoa > Arthropoda > Arachnida > Araneae > Salticidae > Maratus > Maratus speciosus. The sequence goes on along the minus strand of OZ010789.1, from coordinate 374,020,133 downwards.
TATATATCGAAAATATCGGATATATATCAAAATATCGGATATTTTTGATATTTTCGAAAATATCATGATATTTACGAACCCTGTTCAGTACTAAACAAAAATAAGATTAGATTAGGACTGCAAAGATCTTGTGGTGCACATGAAAGAAAAATTCCAACCTCCTATTAAACATGTTTAGAAACACCTAACTAGTTGATTTAGAGAATAGACCAGACAATTTAAAGTTAACCTATATTTCTCATGTAATAGAAGAAATTAATCTACAGTTTCCATTTCAAACTTTGGACTTTGATTGAACAAACTTTTATGCATTCAAATTTTAAACAAAGAACTGCTTTTCAGCTGAAATTTCTTTTCCTGAACAAACAATTCTATTATAATTCACTTATTGAATTTTTCAGATCTATTTTTAACTGTCCCAAGGTACCTTGGGACAAAGCACAAGTTTAATTTATATATTTAAAAAAAAATTCTATAATGGTTAGGTTATAAGATCAAAAGCTATTTCTATTTAATAATGCAGGGGTGCAGAAAATGTTTCTACTCCCAACATTTCCCTTAATCCACATGAAAATTTCCCCAAAATTTAAAGGTATGTTATAGGTAAATGCTGTATTACCGTAGGTATAGAAAATTTATTTTTCATATATTTCTTGATTTATGCGCAGGGGTGATTCTGAGTAAAAAAAAAATTCTGAAATTCACAGCAAATTTTCTGAAAAGTTACAGGAAAGAGGGAGAAGGGGCGGAAATCCACTCCCAGCACTATGCTTTTTTTCGCGGCCCTTTGATATTGTTCGCGATCTTTTGACGAAATTTTCGGATATTTCACCTTACTTTTGACGAAATTCACAGTTGTTTTGCCATCTTCTGGTGAAATTCGCGTTTGTTTTGCGATCGTTTGACAAAAGTTGCGGTTCTTTCGTGATCTTTTGACGAAATTTACGTTTTTTGCTATCTTTTAACGAAATTTGCAGTTATTTATCACCTTTTAACGAAATGTGCAATTGGTTCACGATCTTGACGATATTTGTGGTTCGTTCACGGTCTTTTGATGAAATTTGTGGTTTCGCGATCTTTTGACAAAATTTACGTTCATTTTGCAATCTTTTGATGGAATTTGCGTCCATTTCGCAATCTTTTGACGAAATTTGCAGGGGGTTTTCGCATTCCTTTGATGAAATTTGCGAATATTTTGCCATCTTTTAACGAAAATCACGGCTATTTCGTCCCTTTTGACGACATTTGCAGATTTTTTTCGCGATCTTTTGACGAAATTTACGGTTTTTTTGCAATTTTTTGACAAAATTTGCGCTTTTTTCGCAATCTTGTGACAATTCGCTGTTCTTTCGTGATCTTTTGACGAAATTTGCGTTTCTCTCGCGATCTTGTGACGAAATTCCCGTTTTTTCCGTAATTCTTGTACAAAATTTGCACTATTTTTATGTCTGAATTGTCAGATTAATGACCGATTTTTTTTTAAATTTTTGGTACTGGAATGCCTTAAATTTTCGTAAAATTCGGGACAGAATCATCCCTAATATGGTGCATATTCTGAGATCGATTTTGTGAAGGTCGCCATATGGATCTTTTTATTTGTAGTGAAATTTTTCTATCTCAGAGAATTATAGCATTTGGTGTTAAAATCAAAATCAATTTTATATGTTTCTGCAAAATTTCCCCAGGTGGTTAAAATTTCCCCCAATCCTAGATCGCTGGATCGGACATATTCTGCACCCCTGTAATAATGTAGGCCAAGATTAGAAAAATGAATACCATGTAAAATTTTGACAATTGATCAATGTATAAAAAATGAAAAAAGAAGGAAAAAAAGTGTCCCAAGGTGAGCCACTCACCCCTAGTATTTTTAATTAAAAAAAGGGGCCACTAATAAAAACGCAGAGTTTCTCCCCAGACAGTTTCAGGAGGGTGCTGCACCCTGCCTGCCCTTAGTTTTACAAAATAACACCCCTCTTGCCCCTCATTAAAAAAATTAGCTCTCCTGTTGCCCCAACCTGAAAAAAGTGCCTTTACTCCTTTGTTTATTAAAAAAATTACTTGCATAGTAAAAATTGACTCATTGCTGCCTTTAAAATAGTGTTTTGTCTATTAAATATTAAAAAGTAGTTTTAAAAATCAAAAGAATGCCTTTAAAAATTTCAAGAAATGCCCTTAAGAATCCAAAAGTGCCCTTTTCCCACAAGACCCACCCTGCCCTTTTTTAAACCCGGAGGAAACTCTGAAAACTGCTACTAATGAAATTTTCCAGTTTTTCCTTTTACCTGTATTTAATAAATGTAAGTTGCATGTGAATTAAATCATTTAAAAACTATATATATTTAATTTCATTATACAGAGTGATTATAAATGAATATTCCAACTTTACAGGCCCATTAAAAGAAAGCAAAAAAAAAGTAAAACCCTTTTCTTAATTGGAAATAAAAAATAACAGTTGAAAATTTAAATTAAACTCAGTTATAAGTGTTCAATGTGAGCTCCTCCAGAAACACGAACGATATCGAGACCAACTGATGTTGAAAACTTAGGACACACATATCTGTGCAGTCATTCAAAGAGTCACACAAGACATGCTGAAAAGGAGGGGGGGGGGAAGGGATGAGTTATCGTATCACTTCAATATTGTTCGTGTTTCTGGAGGGTCTCGTATTGAACCCTTATAACTGTGTTGAATTTAAACTTTCTATTGTTATTTTTTCATTTCCAATTAACAACAGGGTTTTACCTTTTTTGTTTTTTGTTTTTTTTTTGTTTTTTTCTCTTTCTTTTAATAGCCCTGTAAAGTTGAGATATTCATTTATAATCACCCTGTATGATACAAAATTGACATTTTCATGAAAATAACTGCAGCAGTGTCCAACACTACCTATCTTGTTGTTTTTTAAGGAAAATAATGAAATTTTTATTTATTTTTTCCAGTTTATATTTTTGCTTGCTGGTGAAAATGGTAATTTTAGTAAATCATCCTCCACCAACAGAAGGTCTGCACCATGTTGAACAGAATGTTACGGCATTTTACAAAGATAAAAATCTCGGAAAAGGTACTTTGTATATTTCTGAAAGGTAAGCTTGTGGTTTAAATTTATAATTTCCATAAAGTTTGATTGCTTTACATTTCTAATATTCTAGAAAATCACATCTTAGTCATTTCATTATCATTCAAGTATAAATGACACATTTTGAATTAACCAGTTTATAGCTGATTGTTCCATTAGTGGGCAAGGGCTGGGGTGCATAGTGCCTTTAAAAACACTTCAAGTAGATAAAATAAATAAAAAAATAACTAAACCTTTCCCAGTAATTGTTAACATCTTTATTTTAGTCCGTTAGAGTAAGTGAAAGGTTACTATATTTTTGTTTGCTGATTTTCATGTACAAGTTATTAAATATGTATTAGTATAAAACCATTTAACCGGAAACCAGTAAGTAACCAGAACAAATTATTGCTTTCAACATTATAACATGCATGATATAGGTAACTTGATTTCAACAACTAAGATTTGAAATGGAAGCATATTTAGTTATATTGGATTCTGAGTTTCATGCAGAGAAAACAGGGAAGTTTTTGTTTCCAAGGTATTTCTATAAATAGACTTTTTTAAAGTTTGATTAATGTCTGATCTTGTTTGAACCCGATTCTTTCTGTGTAGTCTAATAATTAATTTGAGATCAAAATACTGTCACAACCACATACATTCTGCAAATCTGATCAAATAGATGTTCTTTAAATCAATCAGTTATCCGGAATCAGGGGTCGATTCAGGCAAAATTTGTGACCTATTTAGGGCCCCTTCATAAAATTCCATTCCATAAAAGCATACTTTTCATTGATTATTTTTATTAAAATGTTAATAATTAAACAAAATAAGCTCACCAGAAAGGAAAATTTTAGCTGAAGAATTTAAAAATGTTATTATTAATAAACGGTTGGATTGAATTTGAGAAACTGTATTTCATCTTTCATGACAAAATGTTGTTTCTTACAAACAAACAAACAAACAAAAAATAATAATAAATTTCACAAAAATAACTTTTATTTTTCACAAAATGGGTCCCAAGGAAAAAAAAAAACTGTATTGACCCCTAGGAATACATCTGACCACACCCCAACCATTCTGATTCTAGATATACACTATATGGCCAAAGGTGACCAGTCACTTGCGATTTTAGACGTTTTGTTAAATATCTAGAAGAATACATGAGGAATTAACCTGAAACTGCAAGTGTGTATAAATAGTATAGTATAGGTCATATATTTCCATGAAGATGTTTTCCTGAAACTCCAAAAGGTACCGTCAACAAATTGAAAAAGAACGAATATCTTTTGGATAACCCTGTAAAAACTAATGTAGCAAAAGCGTTCAAATTCGAGATTATTAATAAGTGGCTTATTGTATATACTGTGTTCATTTTTATGAGAATAGCATGTATACTCATAGGGAAATTAAGGTTTATATAAAAACAGTTCAAATTTCGCCAAGTTTTTTGCTTATAATTTGCAGAGTTCTTAATATAAAAAAAAGTTCTTTTCAGAAAATATGACATTGTACATAATACCCTGCAATCATAATTAAAAAATAATAAAAATTGGATGGAAAATGAGCAGGTTTACTAAAAAATGTTTCACTGCGCATGCGCGAATGCAATCAAAATATAATATGCATGATGTATTAGCTAAGTATATAGAGCAACTTTTGTGAAAGTCTCAAAATCATAGCTTGAAAATTCCTAAAATAATCGTCGATAGAATAAGCTCGAAATCCGTTGGTCTCAAAAACAAGTTAAAAGATTAGGGTTGTATCAAATATCTGTTGATTAGTGCAAAGATAGCGTACACAATATTGCACATACTACTATATTTGGATACAACCCCTCATCTTTTTGCTTCCTTTTTCGAACAACAGATTTCGAGCTTATTCTATTGACAATAATTTTCAGAATTTTCAAGCTATGGTTTTGAGACCTTTCACAAAAGTTGCTCTATATACTTAGCTAATGCATTATGCACATTATATTTTGATTGCATGCGCAGTGAAACATTTTTTAGAAAACCTGCTCATTTTTTATCCAATTTTTATTATTTTTTAATTCTGATTGCAGAGTATTGTGTACAATATTGTTTGTCATATTTTCTGAAAAGAACTTTTTTTTTTTATTAAGAACTCTGCAAATTATAAGCAAAAAACTTGGCGAAATTTGGGGCTGTTTTTATAAAAACCTTAATTTCTCTGAGTATACATGCTATCCTCATAAAAATGAACACAGTATATTACAACAAGCCATTTATTAATAATCTCATGTTTGAATGCTTTTGTTACATTAGTTTTTACAGGGTTATCCAAAAGATATTCGTCCTTTATCAATTTGTTGTCGGCCCCCTATGGGGTTTCTGTAAAAAATCTTCGCTGAAATATATGACTTATACTATACCAGGGTCGGCGAACCTATGGCACGCGTGCCACTTTTGGCACGGCACGGCATTGATTATGTCTCTAAATCAGGATATAGTGATTTTACACAAAATACACGAATTTAGACGATTTAATTCTAAATTCGATTAATTGGAAATTTCATCTTATTCGATACAGTTCGAAAATTTATCAAACAAAGAAAAAATTTGAAAACTACCAAAAAGGAAAGATTATTATATGTATTAATAAAAATATCGATGATAAATTGTGGCAACTTGAAAATTAATTTGACAGGGATGAGAGTTCCGACTTTTTCGATACCAGTATAATCTTAGAGAAAATGTTGTTCTGTTATATTGCAAATATGTTCTGATTAAATGAAATAACATTTTCTCTAAGATTATACTGGTATGTAAAAAGTCGGAAATCTCATCCCTGATTTGAGAACTATTGAAATATAAACTCCCTTTTTTTTTCATTTTAATAATTTTTCCTACTATTTATACCTGTGAGTCATTATTTTCTCAAATGAATAATATAAAAAATCAAATATGGAGCAGTTACCAGATCAACCCATTTTAGTTTGTATTCTGTTAAAATTAACTGAGCATTAAACTGATATTAATTATTTTTCATCCAATATGCAACACAATCACATAATTTTTTTTAAAATTAATTTCTAAAATATAAGTGTTTCTATAATTATTTCAGTGTAATACTTACACGTATGTTACCCATATTAGTAAAAATCTTAATAAGTAATTTTCAAGTAGTTTTGATTCATTATTTTTCAATCCACTAATTTGTTTTCTAGTTGGTACGTCAAGGTCATGTAAAATATTTTTGAAAAAAATTGGCACGCGACTATAAAAAGGTTCGCCAACCCTGTACTATACTGTTTACACACCTGCAGTTTCAGGTTAATTCCTCATGTATTTTTCTCGATATTTAACTAAACGTCTAAAATCGCAAGTGACCGGTCATCTTTGGCCATATAGTGTAGCAGGGGTGATTGTGTTCCGCATGTACCCCAGATTTCCGGGTTTTTCGATTGATCCTTCTGGATTTATGAGATTGTTACATTTAGTGGAAAATTCGGACATTAAAATATATCGCAAGTTTCGACAAATGATCGTACAAAAAAAATCAATTCCCCAATCGTTTGCTGAAAAAAATCGACAATTTTGTCAAAGGATTGTGGAAGAAATGGGAATTTCGTCGAAGAATCTCGAAATAAACACAAATTTTGCCAAACGATTGCAGGAAAAACGGATATATTGTCAAAGGATTGTGGAAAAAACTGAAATATTGTCAAAGGGTCACTGGAAAAACGCAAATTTCGTCAAAGGACCACAGAAAAAACACATAATTGGAACTGGGAAAGTTTTTCTCCATCTCGGGATCACTCGAAAAATGCAATTTTTGTCAAATGATTTGATGGGAATTACGGTAATATCGTCAAAGGATCGTTGGAAAAATGGAAATATCGTCAAAGTATCACAGGAAAAGCGCAAATTTCATTAAAAAAATCACGGTAAAAAACGTGAATTTCTTTAAAGAATCGCGAAAAAATGCAAATTTTACCAAAGGATTGCAAAAAAAACACGAATTTCACCAAAGAATCTTGAAATAAAACAAATTTCGTCTAATGATCATGAAATAAACACAAAATTCGCAAAGGATCGCAAAAAAAAAAAAAAAAAAATTCGTCAAGAGATCGCAGGGAAAATCGCGATTTTCGTCCAAAGATCGTTGTAAAAATAGAAATGTCATCAAAAGATCGCGGGGGAAAACGTAAATTTCATTAAAGGATCACGAAAAAAAAAAAATTCTTTAAAGAATCGCGGGGAAAATGCGAATTTCGGTCAGACGACTGCAGATAAAACACATAATTAGAATTGGGAAGTATTCCCCCCCCCCCCCCCCCTGGAATCATGGGAAAAATGCAATTTTTGAAATATCATCAAGGATCGAATAAGAAATGCAAATTTTGTTAAAGGATCACAGGGAAAAAAAACATGAATTTCTTTAAAGAATCGCGAAAAAACACAAATTTCTTCGAAAGATCGTGGATAAAACGTGAATTTCGTGAAAGGATCGCTTAAAAAACACATAATTAGAACCAGGAGTGATATCCCCCCCCCCCCCTTCTTCTGTAACCTTTCAGAAAAGTTGCTGTGTATTTCATATGTATATATTTTTTACCTCAGAATCACCCCTGGTATTCCTGGTATTGTCATCCATTTCAATCTCAGTACAAAAATGTCCAGAATTGCATATCTGTAATATCCAGGAAGAAAGCAGGAAAAAGAAATTTACCTTGTGTAAGAGCAAAGCTAAAAAAAAAACTATTTATTTATTTATTTTTCTTTTTTTTTTCTAATACTTAGCCATTTAGAAGTAAAATTTGATTGGTTTTGACATTTTTTTATTGTTTTCAAATAACTAGGTGTCATATATTTGACTTGCATTAAATCTACTAAGAGATCTCACTCTTTACACGTAATTTGTACTTGTTTCATGAGTATTTGGAATAAATTTATTTACTGATTATAGAATTCGAACTTTGCATGTTTAGCAAGATAAATTGCACTCTCCATTTGATGAAGTCATTTAGCTTTCAGTGAAATTAATGTAAGTTTACCAAATTATGTTTTTCTGCAATTGTATATTTCAAACTATAGCAGAAATATGTCCATTTGATTGTCATGCTGTTGCAGCATCAGTTGTTATGTAAATTGATATTGCTATATTTTGCATCGATAATTTTCAGGGTTTTTCACTCTGAGTCACAATCACCCCTGATATAGTGTTGACTCTAGAAAAAAAGGACCGCCGGGTGGGAATTTTTCAAAAAGGGAACACTATTCTAAAAAAGGGTAAATGTTTTCAAAAGGGAACGCTATTCTAAAAAAAGGGCATACTTGTACTTTGTTCACAAAAAATATTTTGAACTGGTTTGTTTAGAGTCCCCCAGAATTTGCAATATTTTCCCGGGATTGATTGAATTGCCGCGGGGTGCATAGGAAGTGTTAAAAAGGGCAGCCGGGTGCATCTGAAGGGTTTAAAAGAGCCACCAGGCACAAAAAAGAAATAAAAAGGGCCGCCAGGTACTGCATCCTGCTAAAGCGGCTGTCATGCAACCAGGGTTGGAAGAAAACCGGGGTTTTTTTTGTAAAAGACCAAAAAAACGGTTTATTTGGTTTAAACCGGGTTTTTTAAAATATAATTTCCTATTGCATAGAGATGCATATCTATTGATAAAATAAACATTTTTGGATATTATATAAGTAATATAACTTTAAAAAATATTTAAATTAAATAATTACAGTCAATTATATAGAAAATTGAAATCATTTCTAATTTAAATATTATTAGTAACAGCTATGTTTTATGTTCAAAGTCAACTGCTCTACACAGTGAAGCATTGATACCTTGAAAATCATATGAAGATTCCTTTGATTAATAATATAATAATCAATCAATAAACATTTGATGCAGTTTCATTAATATAATATATTATTCTGTGGTTGTTATTATTATTATTTTTTTAAATATTCGAATACTTCTGGTCAGAGACCCGGAGCTGTGTTTTCCCTGGAGCTGGAGCCGGAGCTCTAAATTTTCCCCTGCTCCAGGGCTCCTTTAGTTTTTAATATTCTTTTAAATCTTTTTTTTTTTTTTCAGTCTTTTAAATTTCCAGGCTTAAAATTTTTTAATTACATCATTATTCAGTATTTTAATTATATCATTTTTTAAGATTTTTTATTTTTATTTTATTTTATTTTTTTTTATTAGAGATGGAAAACTTCTCAAAACATGGCAACACTACTTTGCTTCTACTTTCTACTTGAGCTAAAAGACAACAGTATTTGAAAACAAATATGGCCGCCTGTTGTTTACATGAGTAGTTGTACTATTTTGGTTGTTTGAAAACTGTAGAAGAAATTTAAGATTTTTGTGTTTAAAATTCCACCAAACTTTCTATTTTAAAAGTAAAAGCTAAAATATGTCATATTTTCTGAACAAGCATTTCAAGTTTGATGAGAAGAAAAATGCACTTTGTCAGATCTTTAATGAAGGTAAAGGAAGAAAGAATTTGTGAGCAAAAAATTAAATGTGTAAATTAAAATCTACAACTCAAAAGCGCGAAGTTGGAGCCGGAGCCACAGTATTTTATCTAGGAGCGGAGCTGGAGCTGGAGCATCAAAAATTGTTCGGCTCTGGGTCACTGGTTCTGGTTATTTTGTTATCTGAGTGATAACTCCAAGTGTCCAAGTCAACATATTTGGCCATTAGATTCAGCAACTAACAGAAAAGATTGATTGGTATTCTTGAAATGCTATAACTAGCACTAAATTTTTGCAAGCTGTGTTATTCAATTTGATATCTTAAGTTACTCTTTTAAATTCTTTAAGGATAATCTTCCCCAATCCAGAAAATTTTCTTTTACAACTTAAACTAAATTTAAAGATCATTGTTTAAGATCATTGTATTTTGTTATTAACTGCTGTAAATAATCTGCATTTTATAAATGAAAATATCTTATGCTAAATATTATTTATCTATTTTATCTTTTCTAATTTCACATGTTTTAAGAAAAATCTTTAGGGTACCAGATATGTTCATCAGCACATGCTAATTTTCATTCTACATCCATAGAAACATGACCTAGGCTCATTATGTCACATGTTGACTGCTGAGATGAAGTGTTAAAAGTAGAAATTACTTCTATTTATGATTTAAAACAATTAAATTGCAAAAAAGAGAAAATATTATATTAGATTTTTTCTAAAAAAACCAAATGGTTTTTTTGACAAAAAAAAAACCAATTGGTTTAAACCGTGGTTAAAGCCACTTAGTTTAAACCATGCCAACCCTGCATGCAATCAACCTTCTTTCTAGTCTCTAAAGTAAAGTGAAGTGAAGAGACGCGGTAAGTAAATTGAAGTGAAGAGATGAAACCGGCAGTAGTGTTGGGTTTTGTCGGATATGTAGGATGGGGGAAGGCATCCGGGGTAATATTGGTTTGTTTTTCAGAAATAAGATGTGTAGTTTGGTGGAGTATTGTGGTTGATAACTTGTAATCAAAGTGTATATATTTTTAGGCAAGTGTAAATATTTTGTAAATAGGATTTTGTATTTAATAAGCTTTTAATATTAAACTTCTGGTGCCATCCTCGGTTGTCGAGACATCACAGCACGATCATCTTCCGACAACCAGAGATCTTTCTACAAATTAAATAAAATGTGCGTTCGATCCCAATGTTGGATTACGAAATAGAGGTGAGCGATTTATTTTACTTTGAATTGTATGGTTAGATACTGTTAGTTTTGTTCTAAAATGTTTAAGAACGTGACCAAAGCAGATTTACTTATTGTTCTGCAAGAAATCGGCAAAGAAGCTGATTCGGGTTTGAAAGTAGCTGAATTAAAAGATTTGTTATTGAAATCTAAAGAATATTTAAATGATAAAGAATTTGTAACTGATTTTTTATCGACTACAGTTACTGAGCGGAAAAATGTAGAGGATGTAAATAAATTGCGTTTGCAACAACAAATGGGAAACGAGAATTTGTCCCATAATGAATGGGAAAGCATTAGAGATGAGACGGGCTCCGCCCGAACCCGAAAGCCCGGGCCCGACACGGGCTCGGGCTCGATTTTTATACCAGCCTTCGGGCTCGGACGGGCTCGGGCTCATTCTTTCTGAAATCAACAATTTTATTTTTCTTGTTCTCATATAGAAACAAAAAATAACTTGTTTCCCTCTTAAAAATTACTTATTCCATCGCAAGTCATTTTAATGCTATTTTGATCAGAATGAAAGGTAAACAGATATTTTTTTCTTTTGAAGTAGTAGTAGAAACGCTATTTTAAAAGAAAACTTGTGATATTTGCTGATTAATGTCTTTCATTGACGGTGAGCAACGATCTGTTGATGTGGCGTCAATCAGGGCGCCATTAGGATATTTTTTTAATTGGAATGTTTATTTATTATTACTTTTTTTTTTTTTCGAGATATAATGCGAAATAAATATTTTCTTTTAAGTCAATCAGCATTAGCTTAAGGTTTGCAAATATTTAGTCTTCTATTGCCTGCGAGTGTTAATTGATCTTTATATAAAAATAATGTTAGTGATTATATCCATTTTCTTCTTGAACTCTGCGCATTCTCTGGTCCATTGACGAAATCACTTTCATATGTAAGTAAATAAAATTGTCATGTATTGTTATTCCCGATCGAAAGCAATCGAATAGTGTTTCCCCTTTTCCTATTTAAAAGCATCGGATCTTTAATGTAAGTGTGTCAAATTTTTAATTTAAGCTCATTTTCAAGGACACGAGAATTTACGAAAGATGTACACCTTTTATAGGAAAAGAAAAACATTGTTCGATTCTTCGTCATATAAATCGTAACTTCTCCAAATGTCATTCATTTATTCATAAAACGGATTTTGTTAATGTGTTCATCTTACTTGTTGCGGGAGAAAAATGCGAGAATATTTTTAGGGAAGTAACTCCTCGTATGATAAGATTAATGTAATTTTCATAAAATTAATCATGGGCTAGGGATATAGGTGTAAATTAGCGGTCGCCACTCGCCACGTGGCGATTAAAGTTGTAAAAGTGGCGATTAAAATATCGGCCATCGATCGCCACTATAGTCGCCACTCGCCAAGTGGCGATAAAAAAATCTGTTATCGATCACCAACTGAAATACAACTTTTTTTCATGGAAATATGCATCTCTACTTTGATTACATCTAATTAGCAGACTGATTAATTCTTTTTCCTACCGGATGCAAGTAGATTGCAGCGATTTAGCTGTATTTTCAATATTTCAGTTTTTTGCCATGCTCGCTCTTCAGTTGGATTATTTTTTTCAAGAAATATAGTTTTCTGCAAAATATATTCATCAGCTTTGATTCCACATGTATTTCAAATAATTTATTCCTTTTTCTTTTCACTGGATGCAACTGGATTTTAACCCTTTCGGGTCTGGTTTACTACTAATAGTACATGTCTTTTCATCAAGTATTATTTTGTCTTAAAAATTACTTTTGTTACTATCTACACATAGTAATGATAGTATATGGCTATGCTTTTCTTATTATGAGTTCATTTATGTTTGGACATTTAGTAATTTATTTTATACATATATTTCACTGTTTAAATTTAAAATATAGGTTACTTTTCTGAACGAATAGTGTGGTAAAACACAAAAAACATTATAAAGTTGTAATATCTGTTAAACCCTCTTGTAATACGAGATTTTCCAAACGTCTCCAAAAACTCTTAACCTGTTATCATATCAGTAAATCTATTTGGATAGCTAAGATTAAGATTATTAAAATAAAAGTAATTTTGTTCTCAAAATTGAAAAAAAATTGGACCCTAAAGCGTAAGGACATTACAATATCTTCAATGTGTTTGATCAGTTAGATTATTTTTCTGCAAGAGATACTGTTTAATCCTGCGAAATACATTCACAAGCTTAGATTTCAACTGTATGTAATGTATATGGTATGTTAATAACACATTTAATTATTAAATAAAATCGAAATAGTATTTTTTTTTTTGGGGGGGGGGGGGTATACACTTAGTTGCTGGAATTTTGATTTAGTTACTAACTTTTTATGTAAAGAAAGTAACAGTAATCTGATTGATAATTGTGTTTATGAACATTTACAAATAATCCAAAAATATATTCTAAAAAAATTAATATGATAACAATTTTGTAGTTTTAAAGTAATTTTCTTGAATTTCAACTGTGTCCCTATTCTTATCATGAATAGTTGGCTGGTATAAAACTCTGATTTATAGAAAATATACAACGATTATAGTTTATCTAGATGCCAAGAAAGTTTGAAACATTATAGTGGCCACTAACTTTATAAAGTGGCCACTAATGAAACTGAGTCTACCGGCCACTGGCTACTAACTCAATTTCCCAATTTTCACTTATAGCTAGGGATTAGCAGTTATCTTGATGTAAGAAGTTAAAAAATGAGATATTACATTTAGAACAATATTTAAATATACAATTTTTTTTTTACTTTTTTTCGGTATCGGGCTCGGACGGGCTTGGGCTCGGGCTCTGATGACACAAAATGTTTCGGGCTCTGAATTAAAATCGTCGGGCTCGGGCGGGCCCGGGCTCCGAAAAGTGAGCCCGAACTCATCTCTAGAAAGCATATCCGTATCATTAGATAAACTTATAAAAGCAGTTCAAATTTTGGCAGTCTCAGTGCCTACGAAAAACAAAACATGGAATCTGTTCTTTGATTCTTTAGAAAGAGCGTTTAAACATAAAAATGTTCCTAAGGAATATAAATCTGAAATCTTATTGAAATTAATAGGCGAGAAAGCAGGAAATGTTCTGGTATACATTAATGATGAAGATTTGAAAGATTATGATAAAACTAAATCCTTAATTTTGAAAGAATATGAACCATCTCCATTCTCTTGTTTACAAAATTTTAGAAACGCTAAAAGATTACCTGGTGAAACACATCAGCAGTTTGCTTCGCGATTAAGATCCTGTTTTCTACATTATTGTAAAATTCGTAATGTTAAAGATTTTGATTCGCGTATTAACTTAATAATATCGGATAAAATTTTCGAAACATTGGATAGTGAGCTTTCAACTCTTATTGCAGTTAAGCAGGGAGAAAGTTGGCTTTTGCCTGATCAGTTATCAAGAGATTGTGATATTTATTTTACTGCAAAAGGCAGATCTTTTGATGAAACAAAATTTGAGAAATGACCTACTTATTGTGAAATAAATCATGAAAATGCTAAATATGTTCCGCCACAACTAAGGAAAAATCAAATTACATTGGAGAACAAATATTTCTCAAAATCACATGATTGTTATATTTGCAATTCATCTTTTCACCTAGCTAGATTTTGCCCAAACCGGAGAAATAAATATGATAAACCAAATAAACAAAATGACGAGCAGGGTCAGAAAAAGTCTAAACCGCAGGGAGATACAAATAAATTGTACTCGAAAGGTAATGCAGTAGTCACTAATGCAGTATAGGTGAAAACTGGGAAATTGAGTTAGTAGCCAGTGGCCGGTAGACTCAGTTTCATTAGTGGCCACTTTTTAAAGTTAGTGGCCACTATAATGTTTCAAACTTTCTTGACATCTAGGTAAACTATAATCGCTGTATATACATATTTTTCTATAAATCAGAGTTTTGTACCAGCCAACTATTCATGATAAGAATAGGGAAGCAGTCAAAATTCAAGAAAATTACTTTAAAACCACAAAATCTGTTATATTAATTTTTTAGAATACATTTTTGGATTATTTGTATATGTTTATAAACACAATTATCAACCAAATTACTATAACTTTCTTTATATAAAAAATAACTAAATCAAAATTCCAACAGCTAAGTGTATACAATAATAATAAAAAAAATCGAATAAAGCAAAATAAAATGTTATTTAGATTTTATTTAATAAGTAAATGCGCTATTAACATACTACACAAATTACATATAGTTGAAATCTAAGCTGGTGAGTGTATTTCGCAGGATTAAACAGTATCTCTTGAAGAAAAATAATCTAACTGGTGAGAATGTGGCAGGAATCGAAATATTGAAGATACTGCAATGTCCTTAAAATCTGCTTCCATCCAGTGAAAAAAAAGAAAAAAAAAAGGGGGGGGGGAATAAATTATTTGAAATGCATGTGAAATCAAAGCTGATGAATATACAGGGTTCATACTCATCAGGGGAATATGGGATTCATGGGAAAATCAGGGGATAAATTTTGGGTTGTAAAAATCAGGAGAATCTCAGGGGATAATGCAAAAAATTCGCCAAACCTGGGAAAACCTGGCAAAATGACTGGTCACTCTGGAAAATTAAGGAAAATTGCTGCTGTTCGTGTGCTTTATGATATCACATCTGTCTTGTCTACATCCATTCATTCACTAGATTCACCTTCTAATATTGTGAGGTTTGATAACCATTCAAGAGGAACTTAAAAAAAACTAAAGGATGTTTTAAAATTGATATTGACACTTGCAGCCTTCATATTATTCATTCATAATGCTTTTGAAGAAGTAATAAAATCGTGAAGTGGAAATTAAATTCTTACAGCCAAGCTACCAAGTTTTCAAGGACTATGGATATAGAGAGGCATAGTAAGGCATAGAGACTTCATCTATTTTACACAAATTAATGTTTTTCCTTTAAAGTTCTTTTCATATTGTTTATATAGGTGATATATAAACTTTATTTTTGAGATTATCTTGTTTTTATTTTATTTCTAAAAGGCGAGTGTCATGATGCTGGTTTAAAAAATGTCTTTAATTGTTGACATGGAAAAATTGTACCTCCCGAAAAATACATCAGGGGATTCTCAGGGGATTTTTTCTTGGAAAAAGAGTATGAACCCTGATATATTTTGCAGAATTCTTGAAAGAAAACAATAGAAATTTCTTGTAAAAAATAAGTGAGGAGCTAGCATATGAAGAAAAGTCGAAATATTGAAAATACAGCTAAATCGTTGAAATCTGTTTGCCTCCGGCAGGAAAAAGAATCAACCAGTTTGCTACTTAGGTGTAATCAAAGTAGAGATGCATATTTCCATGAAAAATGCTATATTTCCGTTGGCGATCGTTAACAAAATTTATAATCGCCACTTGGCAAGTGGCGACTAAAGTGGCGATCGATGGCCGATTTTTTAATCGCCACTTTTACAACTTTAATCGCCACGTGGCGAGTGGCGACCGCTAATTTTCACCTATATAATGCAGGGTGGCTACAGAATCAGGGAAGTTTGACAATCTGGAAAAATCAGGGAAATAACAGGGAACTTTATAAAAAATCTTGAAAATCAGGGAAATTTTTCTCCATGCAAAAATATTTTCGTTTTCACCTCACGAACAAGATTGATTCGTCGCCAAACAGGCGATATTTAATCTAATAATAGGACGCGATAGAGACGTTAAGCTGAATCGCGCCAAACTGCCATTCATAGCAACCCTTTTGTAGGAGAAAAGAAAGAAGATGCAACCATGTGCAGATCCAGTTCGTCGTTTATTTCGCTGATAATACGTCGACATTGAAGGATAGACTGAAATATTTTATTTAAGTGAGTGGGACCGAAGCACGTCCACATGGTGATACTTCGCATGGAATAGCTCTGATTATAGGTAAGCCATTTTTCCATTTTCTTTAAACAAGTTCTTATTTATTGTTTTAAATAATAAATAAAATGATCGACTATATTTATTACGAATTTTTAATATAACTTTAATTTGAGACAAAGATGGAAATTACCACGTGGACCACATTTGATTTTCTTTAATTTCAATCGGGTCCGGACTATTTTAGAATTATTAAGTTACGAAATAAAGTTTATTTTTAACACACATAAAAAAATAATGCATTTGATATTGGCAAAAGTTGTTATAATAAGGGATTTAAGGATTTTTGCTTTACATAATTTTTGAAAATTTAATTTTTTTTCTTTTTCTTTTCTTTCTTTCTTCTTTTTTTTTTTTTAATCAAATTTAGGGATAATTTCAGGTAGTTTGATGTATGCATAAATTTTAAAAAGTAAAGTGGTATGCGTAAATCGGACATAAATGATTACGAATTTTTAATATATTTTTAATTTGGGAGAAAGATAGAAATTACCGCGTGGTTTTCCTTAATTTCAATCGGGTCCGGACTTTTTTAAAATAAAAAGTTATGAAAGTTTATTTTTAACACATAAAAAACAATACATTTAATATTGGCAAAAGTTATTATAATAAGGGATTTAAGGATTTTTGTCTTGCATCATTTTTGAGAATTGAATTTATTTTTTAAATTTAAATCAAATTTCGGATTAATTTCAGATATTTTGATGTATGCATAAATTTTAAAAAATAAAGTAATATGCATAAGTCGGAAATAAAATTCTTCCACAGGCCTCAGTTTTCCGAGGTCTTTTTTTTTCTCTGTTGCTTTCTGATCATAATAAATCTTTTAAACAATTTGTTCTCAATATTATTTTAAATAATAAATAAAATGATTGACTCTTTATTATGAATTTTTAATATATTTTTTTAAGTTGGGAGAAAGATGAAAATTACCATGTAAAACCGATTTGATTTTCTTAAATTTCAATCGGGTCCGGACTTTTTAAAAATAAAGTTCATTTTTAACACACATAAAATAACTTAATACTGACAAAGGTTATAATAAAATTTCTGTTAAGGACTTTTTTGTTACTTTTTTAAAAAAATTTAATCAAATTTAAGGTTAATTTCAGATAACTTTATGCACATATAAGTTTTTAAAAATAAAACAATATGCATCAATCAGATAAAATTCTTCCGCAAATAATTTTTTTATAATTTTTTTTTCTTCTGTCATTTGCTGATCCGGCGTGACTTTGGTCCAAATTACCAAAAAATTAAGGAATCATTTCCGAGATTTTTTTTAAAAAAAAGTCTTAAATTCAAAAATTCGGTCAAAACGTATTAATATTTCGGCAAATGGTTGCGGAAAAAAAATCAATTTTGTCATTCTTTCCAAGAAAAATCGCAAATTTTGTCAAAGAATCGCGGGAAAACGTGAATTTTGTCGAAAAATATTGAAAAAACGGCAAATTTCGTCAAAATATCCCGGAAAAACGGCAAATTTCATTAATAGATCGCAAAAAACGGCAGATTTCGTGAACATATCGCGAAAAAAACAGCGAATTTCGTCAAAAAATCCTGGATAAATGGCAAGTTTTGTAAATATAACACAAAAATCAGCAAATTTTGTGAAAACATCGCGAAAAAACCCGCAAATTTCGCCAAAAGAGTGAAAATAATGCTAATTTTGTGAAAAAGGTTAAGGGAAAAAAGTTATTGCTGGGAGTGGATCCCCCCTCCGTCTGTTGTAGCAATTGGTTTTTTCCAGATAATCTAAACTTGAACAAAACTAAGTTTGGCTACCAAAAAAAAAAAAAAAAGCATATGATTTATTGACTTTGATTTGTACTCACTGAAATTGGAAAAATATTTAAAAAAGAAAAAAAAAATCGCATCAGACTTTCAGACAAAAATGATGTTTTTAGTTTAATTAAACATAAAATTTCTCTTTTCATCCTGAAATCTGGTACCCCATTCTTGAGTTAAAAACCATTTCTAATGTTTCCATATGGTAATTTCATATGATATTTTCTTTAAACCATCAAATCATGTTCAAGGCCTTCTGAAAATTTACACATTTGGTCTGTTTTTTGCACTTTTATACATAGTACAATAGTTTTATTTGCACATTTTTTTCCCCCAAGCTTAATTTCACCCAAATTATGAATTATTTTCTAATTTTAATTATAAATACTGAACTCTTCCTGGCACAGTATGTCCACTCCGGGCACACTTAATTTTAATTCCAAACTTGCAATCGGCACCAAGAATATTTTAGTAAAATTTTGTTTTTATAATTAGTAATTAAGTCTTTTATAAATTCTGGTGTCAGACAATAATTTCTTATTTTACTAACAGAATTTGTCAGTGGTGGAAAGGTTTAAAGGGGTTATTTAAGTATAGGTAAAAAATAAGTTTGTTTCATTATTAAAAACACGTTATATAATTTAAATTTTCATTGTGAGTAAAAGATAACTTTTTGTTTTGACTAGATTTTGCCCTTATTTTCTATTAAAACGAGAAATGAAGAACTGTTAAAAATTAGTGAAGCAACAAAATAACTGAATAACCATATATTATTTTTGTATAATGTTTAAGCAAAGCAAACAAAGTTACTATTGTCTTTTTGTGTTCACATCCCATTGCAGCTAAAACTTTGTCCTTCAAAAAAAAAAAAAAAAAAAAAAAATTAATAATAACAATAATAATGCCACTTTATTAAAATGTTTATACATATATCAGCTATGCAACATTTTAAAAGATTGCATATTTTTTACAAATTCATTAGAAATGTCGCTCATTCGCTGTTTCAGAGAAGTTAATTAGAAATTTTGTTCACATTCTGTTTTATAGTTATTCATTAAAAATGTCATTTGCATATTAACACATTTGAATTTTCTCAGGTTGGCAGGTATAAGTTTGATAATATTTTTCAAAAATAATAAACTAATATACTTTTAGCCATTTACAATACACCAGATAATAATTTTTTAAAATACTTGAATCTTTTTTTTTTTAATTGTGAGATTTTACTAAAGCTATTTTAAAAGCCTAAAGTAATGGAATTTCTCATGTAAGAATTACTAAATAAAATTCTAATATTCTTATAATTCGTAAGAATCCAAATTCTTTATTGATATTATCATTATTTATTTTGTTTTTTTGTTTATTAAAAAGTGTATTTTTTATGGCAGGTGAAAAGTAAAACCATGGCAAAATCAGTGTGTTCATTCAACACAAAATGGCTTGAACAATTTTCCTGGCTGAGAGAAGATCCCAAAGATAAACATTCAGCTAAATGCACGCTGTGCGATTCAAGCATTTTCTTGAGTAACATGGGACGTAGAGCAATAACCAGCCATCAAGGCGGCGCTGGGCATAAACGTAAAGAAAATAGAGCTTCAATTTCTGGAAAATTTTCAGACTTTTTAAATCGGAAAGATAGTGGCAATTCAGATGAAAAGATAGACATTACAGCAGCAATGTCTTCTGATGCACAGATAAAGAGCATTTCAGCATCAACTGTTCCTAATACTGAAGTTAACAGTGGCTTTGTTGAAGCATGCAGTGTTGTTCTTGATGGAACACAGAATAATCAAAAGACTGTTTCTTCAGGCATTAAAAAATATAAGAAGAAATAAAAGAAGACATTACAAAGGCTGAGATTTTATGGTGCCTTGAAGCAGTGGCTACACATAAATCCTTAAGATCAGCTGAAAAAGATGTAAAGATGTTTTCCCATATTTTTACAGACAGCCAAATTGCAAAGGGCATGCAACTAGGGCGAGATAAGATGATGTACTATTTAGTATTTGGAATAGCTCCATTTTTTAAAGAGATCTTACTTAAAGATATTTCTCTTTGTGATCGTTTTGTAATAGGGTTCGATGAATCTTTAAACAAAATCTCTCAAAGACAGCAGATGGATTTGAATGTGAGATACTGGTGTGGGAAAGATAATGAAGTTAAAACCAGATATTTGAATTCTGCATTTCTTGGACGCAGCTGTTCAAATGATTTGATTAAAGCGTTTAAAGATGCAGTTAATCCTTTAGATTTGAAAAAATTGTTACAATTATCTATGGACGGCCCAAATGTCAATTTAAAATTTTTCAGAGAATTGTCTGCAGATTTAAAAGAAATGTCAGAAGATCCTGAAATCCTCAATATAGGCTCTTGTGGGTTGCATTCAGTGAATTTGTCATTTAAAACAGGTGCAAAATCCACAAACTGGGAAATTTTTGATTTTATTCGAGCAGTATATTATCTTTTTAAAGATTCACCAGCTAGAAGAGCTTTGTATACTTGCTATACTAATTCTGGAATTTCCTAAAAAATTTTGTTCCGTTAGATGGCTCGAAAACTCTTCTGTTGCTGAAAGATGCTTAAACATTCTTCCAAACATAAAAATATTTGTTGATAAGGTAGAAAAGGATGGAAATGCTCCTAGCAGTCAGAGTTATATACTCATTAAGAAGCTTATTCGTGATCCATTGTTGCCTGCTAAATTGGCATTTTTCAATTCAGTTGCATCTGAATTTGAAATATTTTTAAGGGAATATCAAACTGATGTTCCACTTATACCCTTTCTTTTTGAGGATTTATCTAATTTAATGTTGCGGGTGATGAAACGATTTATTCAGAAAGACAATTTAAAAAGAAATCCTATGCAAATTGATGTCGAAAAAGTATCAGAGTATGTACCATGCAACAAAGTTGATGTTGGAATTTCAGCTTTATGTCACATCAGAAAAGCAAAAGTATCTGATGGACAATTAAATATGTTTTACAAAGACTGCCAAAAATTTTTAGCATCTTGTATAAAAAAGCTACAAGAACGTTCCCCACTGACATATGAACTCACAAGAGCTGTATCTTGCTTTAATCCGACAGTGACTGTAAATCAAGCATTGTTTGAAAAAAGACTGACGAAGTTACTGCTCATTCTTTGTGAAAAAAATTGGTTAACTTCTATTCAAGCCGATAGAGCTAAGAGTCAATTTCAAGAAGTTAGTTTTGAAGCCAATAATTTGGCAAAATTTAAATCATATAACAAAACACACAGGATTGATCAGTTTTGGTTCAATATACTATCTTGTGCAACAAGACCCTGCAATGATGCAGTAATTGTTTTGAAGATGATTATGTTGTTATCCGATGGAAATAGCAACGTTGAGCGAGGTTTTTCTGTCAATAAGGATTGCCTATGGGATAACATGAAAGAAGAAACCGTAGTTGCAAGGAGGATTATTTATGATGCTATACAAGCACATGGTAATCTCAATAGCTTTCAAGTTACGAAACAAATGATTCTCAGTGTGAGAAATTCAAGATCAAAATATGAAGAAGAAAGGGAAAAGAAAAACAAGCAAGAGAAGGAGAAAAAGCAAAATTAAAAAAGAAAAAGGGAAGCTGAAAATCAGCTTAAAGAATTACAAGCAAAAAAATCAAAAATTTTAGATGATGCTCAAAGAGAATCTTTAAAAATTGAAGAGGAAATAGCAACGATTAAATTTCTCCAAAAGAAACTCTGATTTATTTATCCATTATAATATCCTTTTATTAATTCATTATTTTTTTTATTCATTCATTTTTCTAATGCAGCATAAGAAATAATTTTATTCATTTTTTATGTATTAAATAATTTCAGACAATTAAAGGAGAATATTCAAATTGATTTTATATTGTCAGTTTTATTTTCAGATTTTGAATTATTTATTTGCATCTTTGTGTGTGTGTGTGTGAGAGAGAAATAGCATTTATCTCTTAATGTATTTAGGTGTGTATAATTTCATTTTTCTCATATGTACAATTTTATCTTAATATGATTTGGTATATTTTGCACAAATTTATTATTTTAATTTACTTTCTGTTCCTACAAAAAATTGCTAGAAGAAAATTATGTTTAACTTTCCACTCTTTCTTAATTTTAATAATTTAATCAATTTCTATTAATACTCTTTAGTGAAGTTTATTCAACTGTATTCAAAATTACTTCAAGTGGTTCATACAGTTAATGTATTATAACAATTTTGATTTCAACTTTCATAACTCTGGTACCTATTAAAGAGGAAGAAGAAAGATCAATTATGAATATTTGATGTTTATGTATAATTTCAAAAATTGCTCGACTTTATTAATTACTATGTTATTTTTTTTTTTTTTTTAAATATTTCTATACCTAAAAACATCTCCGATGTTTAATTTCAATAACTTAGAGGTGAAAATACTTTTTATATGCTGTATTTTTTTTCATATTCTGGTTAGTCTTCCCCAACATTTTTAAAAATATACACATAATGATTTTTTATTTAACACAAATTGAAGTGATCAGATTTTTTCTGGATAGCACTCATAATGAAGGCAATTTCGGCCTTTTTGAAAATTTTAAATGGTACATCAATGTAATTTGACCAGGTGGCAGGCTCAATTTGCTAAACCATCAGATGTAGATGTCTTGGAATTGAACTTTCTTTAGAAATTGAAATTTTCTGTTCATCATATATCCATTTGTTACATTTGGGTTTGGATTCATAAAACTGAAATACTTTATAAATGCTATGCAATTTTTGTTTTTTCCTCCCAAAAAAGAGATATTTGCAAGCTAGGTAAGTGTGTTACACAAGAAAGTAGCATACGTTAAAAAGTACAGTGCATGTTTTTTAATAATAAAAATCGGGGAAATCTGATACAAAAAATCAGGGAACTTTTTTTCACCATTTCTGTAGCCACCCTGTAATGTTAATTCCATACATTTACAAACTAACGATCAATTAAATGAAATTAGTTTTTATCCTTTAAAAAAAGTCATCCTTTATATTGAAGGAAAGCAAATTGAAGCGATCGAGGATTCAGGTACAGAGATCAATATTTTAAATACCTCATTAATTCCTGATTTGAAAATCGAAACTAAAGGAAGTATTGTTTTAGAATCGGCCTTTAAAGAAAGAATACATGCAGATTTGGCAGCGATCCCTATAAAGTATAAGTCCTCAGACAGCGGAATTTATGTATGCCTAAATACACTTTTTGCTTTGACTGAAAATTTTAATGTTCCTTGTTTAATCACTCCCGATGTACATAAGGCTTTAATCGAACTTGTTCAAAATGAAAACTTGCGTTACAGTTCACCGCAGATCGAAGGTCAATTTAAAAATAGATCAGCCACGGAGGGGAATCTGAATTCAAATTGTGATGTTTGTTTTTATTTCGACGGATAAATTACAAAATGATAAAAATGAACTGTCAGAGTATAATAAATTTCCTATCGCACAAAAAGAATGTCCAACTTTAAATAATTCTTTCAAGGACGCTCGTTTAGGAAAAAATAACTTTTTGATACGGGATGATTTATTGTTTCACAAAGAGACAATTTGTGGAGATAAAATTTATCAGCTCGTATTACCAGAGAGTTATAGAAATAAAGTAGTATTACTATTAGCTCATGATTCAATTTTTGGAAATCATTTAGGAATGCGGAAAACTAGGGAAAGAATTACATTATCATTTTATTGGCCAAATATTTCAAGAGATGTAGAAAATTATTGTAAAACGTGTAAGAACTGTCAGTTAAAGAGCCCTGAGAAACAAACTGATAAAATTCCCATAACACCTGCTGTTCGTTCACCATATCCATTTCATACTGTAAACATTGACATTATAGGTGAAATTGTGCCGCCTTCAGGTAGGAAACATAAGTATTGTCTGACATTAATTGATCAAAATACTAAATGCCCGGAAGATCTCCATTAAAGAATCTGTCCGCGAAAGCAGCATGTGATGCTTTACTAGATATTTTTATCCATACAGGAATTCCTGAAGATATATGTTCGGACCAGGCCACTAATTTTAGGTCTGAATTGACTAAAGAATTTGAGAACCGGTTAGGGACATCTCCCTGCTTCTCAACTCCTTCATACCCCGTCTCCCAGTAGCAAAAAATTCGCCAATTGTCTGCAACAGATACTTCAGGGGCAGAAAATAATCTGCAGGTAAAATATTTTAGAATTGAAGCATTAATTAATCAAATGATCACTTTGTTATTATGCATTTTATTAATTTTACTAATAATAATCTTAAGTTTTTGTATTAAGTAATAAAGAGCTAAACATAATACAAAGCAAAATAAAAGTTTGATAGAAAAATAATCTGCAAATGAGAAAAGAAAATCTGCGACGCCCGTCTCCCATCTCGAACTTTCTGCTACCGGGCCACGGCTCAAATGGTGCGATAGAAAAATTTAATCGAGTGTTTAAGCAAATGTTACATCATGTAATTCGTACAGATCCTGTTAACTGGGATAAACATATTCCCTTTTTATTTTTTGCCTATCCTGAGGTATCGAATTGTACAACTGGCGTGTCACTGTTTAAGCAGAAAAAAGCTGCATCAGAAAAACAAGAAAATTATGCCCACTATTTCAATCGTCGAAGTAGAATGAAAGAATTTCTGAAAGGTGATTTAGTATATTTGCTCATACCAGATTCTACTAATAAATTGTATGCTAGATGGACAGGACCCGGTGAAATAGGTGAAAGGATGAACCCTCATTTGTATAAAGTGAAATTACCCGATGCTAGTTTAAGACACGTTCATGCGAACAAAATAAGGAAATTTAATGTAAGAGCACAAACTGTTGGAATAATTTTTGAGGATGATGTTGAATTTGATGAAATTCACCCCACACCAAATAAACCTAATACTTTAAACGAAACTAACATTGAAGTAGACCTTAGTCATCTGGAGGATAAGAAACGATTAGAATTACGGGGCCGCTGCACTGAAACTCCCAGAACCCGAAATCCCATGTAAACCTATGGGAAAACTTTCAAGCGCGATTACTCATTACCTAATATAATTATTAAAATACCGTTTACACCATCAGAAAGTAGACGTCAGATGCAGATGATATGCGTTTTTAAAAATTGTCTACGTAAATTTTAAGTATTTTTAAGAAGATGATAAAATTTAATCAAATGGAAATTTCAAAGTTTATAGGGATTTTTTATGTACTTGAAATTTACGAAGGTAATTTTTAAAAACGCATATCATCGGCATCTGACGTCTACTTTCTGATTGTGAAAACGGTATTTTAATAATTATATTAGGTAATGAGTAATCTCGCTTGAAAGTTTTCTCATAGGCTAACATGGGATTTCGCGATCTGTGAGTTTCAGTGCAACGGAGCCTTAAGCAAACTTCTAGAAAAACATGCACAATTGTTTTCTGGTAAAATTCAAGTTGCAAATGTCGGAGCACATAAAATTCGTTTATTACCGGGTGCAGAAAGGAAGAAACCCTATATTTATAAAATTCCGGAATCGCTAAAATATGAAGTTGATAAACAAATAGAAGAATTAGAGCATTTAGGACTTATAGAAAAAAGTGAGGCTGAAATAGCTTATCCTGTCGTATGTGTTGCAAAAAAGGATGGTAGCATGCGTCTATGTATAGATTTTCGTCTATTGAATGCAGTGACAAAACTTTTTGATTACCCTATGGAAGACACGACTGAATTGATCAATGAAATTGGAAGTGCTAACATAATTACCTGTTTAGATGTATTAAAAGGGTATTGGGAAATTCCTCTTGAAGAACAGAGTCGAGATCTCACTTCTTTTAAAACTCATCGTGCTTCTTACCGATGGAAAGTCATGCTATTTGAATTGCGCAACGCAGCTGCTGCTTTTCAGAAATCAATCAACGATACTCTAAGTGAACACCGTAAATATTGCAAAGCATATCTAGATGATATTGCTATTTTTTCATGTGACTGGGATACTCATCTTGAACATCTGGACGCTGTTCTGTCTAAATTAACTGAACTGAAGTTCACCGTAAATGTTGTTGGTTGAATTATTAAAATTGGTCGACCATCGAGCATGAAGCATATGCTGTGGTATGGTCAATAAAGAAATTTGAAGTTTATGTGTTTGGTGCTGAAAGTGAGTTAATAACTGACCATAATCCCTTGGTATATTTACAGAAATCTGCACCTCAGTCTGCAAAATTAAAAAGATGGGCATTATCTTTACAAAGATATAACATAAATATTTCACATTGCCCAGGTGCGCAGTTAAAGAATGCAGATGGTCTATCGAGACTAGTTAACTGTATAAAGATTATTTAAGTGACACTTTCTTTTCTTTTCTTTTTTTTTTTTTTTTTTTTTTTTTGTATCCAGTATTATATCAAGCATCTTTTCGTCCGTTGTGAAATATTTCTGTGTTTAATTTAGTATTTTTTATTTTTATATATATCTGCATTAAATATTGCTACAGTAGCGCTCAAAAGTATTTTGACAACCTTATATTCTCTCTTATTTTATTTAATATAAAAATGTAAAAGAAAATATATTCCCTATAATTGAGAACACTATGACTGCACTTATTCAAATGTATCAAGTTTCAACTTGTTTGTTTACATTCGGCACCACCGAACAAATATGACTCCTCCATAGCTCAAAAGTACTTTGATAATTAGTTTGCATTTAATTGTTGAAGGTGTATGTGGCGCTATAGCTTCGATTAGTGCTTATATTGACTTATGATTAATTTTAAGGATCAGGAATGCCGAAATGTAAAAAATATTGAAGTGATTCTAAGAAAAGCTGCTGTAAATGCACTTAAGAAAGGTAGACTGCAAGCAGAATTAGCTCGTTCTTTTAACGTGTCTCTGCATCTTGTTATTACATGGAATAAAGTTTTTAATAAACAGAAATACATCAAAAATAAGCCTCAAAGTGGCCATCCGAAAAAAACAACTTGCAATGTTGAGTTTGACTGTATTATAAAAATGATATCTACAAGTGATTGTCATAAGTCCGCTGTAATAATAAAAAATGAATTGAAAGAAAATTACGCCATAGACATACACGTTTCATCTGTCAAACGACGCCTAAACCTCTATGGTTTACATGGCAGAAAAGCAGCAAAAACACGTTTCTAATCTACTAAGAATAGGAAGGCTAGAGTTGCATTTGTAAAATGGCATAACCCTTTCAGGGGAAAAGCAATGCTATTGCTGAAGTGTTGAAATTAATGACTGACACCAGAATTTTGGTTAAAAAATTCCGTTTATTATGTGTGTAAAATATAGCTTTTTCTTATTTAAAAATAAATTTGTTTTCAAATTCCGGCGTCAATCATTAATTTCAACACATTCGCAATGGAATTGCTTTACCCCTGAAAGGGTTATGCCATTTTACAAATGCAACTCTAGCCTTCCTATTCTTAGTAGATTAGAAACGTGTTTTTGCTGGTCTTCTGCCATGTAAACCATAGAGGTTTAGGCATCGTTTGACTCAGGGGTGCAGAATATGTCCGATCCGGCAATCTAGGATCTGGGGAAATTTTTCAGAAACATATACAATTGATTTCGATTTTAACAACGAATTCCATAATTCCCTGAGATAGAACAATTTCAGTACAAATAAAAATATCCATATGGCGACCTTCACAAAATCGATCTCAGAATAATATGTACCGTATATCAGGGGTGATTATGTTCCGAATTTTCCGAAAGTTTAAAACATTCAATTCCAAAAAAAAAAAAAAAAAAAAAAAATCGGTCATCTGAAAATTCGGACATAAAAATACCGCGAATTTTCGCGAAGAATTGTGGAAAAAACACAAATTTCGTCACACGATCACAAAATAACCGCACATTTCGTCAGAAGATGGCGAAAGAACTGCAAATTTCGTCAAAAGATTGCGAAAGAACCGCAGGTTTCGTCAAAAGATCGCAAAATAAATGCACATTTCGCCAAAAGATCGCGAACAATCACAAATTTCGTCAAAAGATCGCGAAACAATCGCAAATTCCGTTAAAAGATCGCATAACAACCTCGAATTTCGTCAAAAGATCGCAAAACAACCTCGAATTTCGTCAAAAGATCACAAAACAACCTCGAATTTCGTCAAAAGATCGCAAGACAACCTCGACTTTCGTCAAAAGATCACAAAACAATTGCGATTTTCGTCAAAACATGGCAAAATAACCGCGATTTTCATCAACACAGGGCAAATAACCTTCTATTTCGTCAAAGAAAAGCGAAAAAAATGCAAATTTCCTCAAAAGATCGCGAAATGAACGTAAATTTACTCAAAAGATCGCGAAATAAACGCAAATTTTGTCAAAAGGGGCGAAATAACCGCAAATTTCGTTTAAAAGATCGCAAAAAATCTGCAAATTTCGTCAAAAGATCGCGAAAGAATTGCAAATTTCATCAAAAAATCACGAAAGAACTGCAAATTTCACCAAACGATCGCAAAACAACCACAAATTTCATCAAATGATGGCAAAACAACTGCGAATTTCGTCAAAAGGAAGGAGAAATAACTGCAAATTTCATCGAAAGATTGCGAAATAACCGCAAATTTCGTCAAAAGATCGCGAAAAAACGCGAATTGCGTCAAAAGATCCATGAAAAATACATAGTGTTGGGAGTGGATTTCCCCCACTCTGCTATAACCTTTCAGAAAATTTGCTGTGAATTTTAGGAAATTTTTTTTCACTCAGAATCACCCCTGCCATATATACTCGCACATAAGTTGAGAAATATTTGAAAAATAAATTTTCTATACCTACAGTAATACAGCACTTAGCTATAACATACCGTAAAATTTTGGGGAAATTTTCGTGTGGATTGAGGGAAATGTTGTGAGTAGAAACATTTTCTGCAGCCCTGGTTTGACTGATGAAACGTGTATGTCTATGCCGTAATTTTCTTTCAATTCATTTTTTATTATTACAACAGACTTACAACAATCACTTGTAGATATCATTTTTATAATATAGTCAATATTTCAAGTTGTTTTTTTTTTCGGATGGCCACTTTGAGGCTTATTTTCGATGTATTTCTGTTTATTAAAAACTTTATTCCATGTAATAACAAGTTGCCGAGACACGTTAAAAGAACGAGCTAGTTCTGCTTGCAGTCCACATTTCTTAAGGGCATTTACAGCGGCTTTTCTAGAATCACTTCAATATTTTTTTACTTTTCGGCATTCCTGATCCTGAAAAATAATCACAATAAGTCAATAAAAACACTAATCGAAGCTATAGCGCCACTGACACCTTCAACAATTAAATGCAAACTAATTGTCAAAATACTTTTGAGCTAAGGCGGAAACATATTTCGGTGGCGCCGAATGTAAACAAACAAGTTAAAACTTGATACATTTAAATAACTGCAGTCACAGTGTTCTTAATTATAAGGAATATATTTTCTTTTACATTTTTATATTAAATAAAATAAGAGAGAATATAAGGTTGTCAAAATACTTTTGAGCGCTACTGTATAACTATTATAACAAGGCTTCTATACATCTGTTGTGAGTTGTTTATTATATATATGTTTTATCACTATAACTATAACAAGCAGGGCTGTCTGCCCACCTACCCGCCCAAAAAAACCCACTTAATAAAACCCAAAAAAACCCCACATAAAAGTGGGTTTTATTGGGTTTTTTGGTTTATATGAGTTTTTGCTGCACAGTATCATTTATTTTTAATTACTACTTATTTGTTATGATTCTGTTATACATGTAAGATAAAAATTTAATTAAATTTAGCTTTTCAGACATCTTTGTATAAAAAGATAAAAATGATTTGAAAGAACTGCAAAACCCAAACCTCAGCAAACTAAAATTATCCAAAAGGAAAAATGACTATATTTTATCATTCATTATCTAATATGTAAAAATGAAAATTTGCCTGTTTGTAATTCTATACAAATCGACAGTTTGGAAGACAGGATTGTAAAATGTTACATATATGTGTATTAAAACACGGCCGAGGCAACTAAAGTAATCCGGGAATCTAAATAATTTATAGTTAATTTTTAATTAATAAAACATCACCAATTTAACAGCAAGTTCTATCAAATTTAAACATTTTATGTTATAGCAGCTGCTAACAATTAAAAATCCACAATAAAATTCTTATCACAATTACTTTTCTATTCCAAGATTTCCATGTGAAAAATGAAATAAATAGTTTGACGAATAAAAAAAAAAGAAGTGACTATTACGTCATAACTTTTCTATTGCAAGATTTCCACATGAAAAATGAAATAAATAATTTGACGAATTTAAAAAAGAAGTTAATATTATGTCACATTGGAAATGTAATGGACATCAGCAGGTGAATATATAACGTCATATGAGTTTGAAAAACGCATTGAAACATGATAAAAACCTGAGCATAACCTCGATAAGATAATTGGCATTTTAACATTTTGAGGTTCTCTGAATTTGTTTTCGCCATTTTTAAATCTATCCCATATATATACTCTTGTGTATGCATGTATATTAGAATTTCCACAAAAGTTTAGGTCCCTAGAGCTCATTCTTAGTGAAGAACTGAAATAAAGATGTCAAAGTGAAAATTACGTAAATTAACACGCAATCCTTGATTTTTCAAAACAAAGATTCTTAAAATTCAATGCAACGCCATGTACTTTAGCTAGTATTATATATATATATACTATCGGGCATGACCGAGCTAAGCTCGGTCAAAATTAGCCTTGTGTTCAATTCGATATTTCATTCTCACTGCATAATTCTTGTTGTTTAGATAAAATTGGTATGATCCTAAGCCATAGGGGTCCACTAACCGAAATTTTTCGAACACACGACCTTCTGCAACCAGAAAACGATAGAATACAAAATTTAGTCAAAATTGCTAAAGTCATTTTATAGATAAAATTAGCTTGACCCACGGTAACCCAAAAAGGACCTACTAATGTAAATTTATCGAACATCTGACATATCCCAATAGTTTTCTAGTGCTAGGAAACGGTGTAATAAGAAATTTTGTCAAAATCGTTTGAGCCATTTTTTAGATAAAATTAGCTAAACCTTGACCCATAGTGACCCAAAATGACTGGTTAATCGAATTTTCTTGAGCATGCGACCTAGACTAATGGTCTTCTCGAACCCGAAAACGATAGAAAACAAAATTTAATCAAAATCATTAAAGCTGTTTTCTAGATAAAATTAACTTGGCCCACAATGACCCAAAAATGACTCATTAATCGAATTTTCTCGAACATGTGACCTAACCCAATGATCTTCTCGTTCCCGGAAACAGTATAATTGTATAATACAAAATATCGTGAAAATCGTTTGAGCTTTTTTTAAAGATACAGTTACCTTAAACCACAGTGACTCAAAAATGACCCACTAATCGAATTTTCGAGAACATGTGACTTAGCTCAATGGTATTCTCATGCTCAGAAACGATATAATACAAAATTTTGCCATAATGTTTTGAGCCGTTATTTTAGATACACTTAGCTTGACCCACAGTGACCCAAAAATGGCCCACTAATTGAATTTTCTAGAACATGTGACTTAGTCCAGTGGTCTTCTCATGCCCAGAAACTGCATAATACAAAATTTTGACAAAATCGTTTGAGTCTTTTTTTTTTATATATACAAATAGCCCACAGTGACCCAAAAATGAATCACTAATAGATTTTACTTGAACTTGTGTCTTAGCACAATGGTCGTCTCATGCCCGAAAACGGAATATTACAGAATTTAGTCAAAATCAATTGAGCCGTTTTTTAGATATAATTAGCTTGACCTTGATTCATTATGACCCACTAATCAAATTTTCTCGAACACGTGACCTAGCCCAATGGTATTCTCGCGCCCGAAAATGATAAAATACAAAAATTCGTCAAAATCGTTAGAGTATTTTCTAGATAAACTTTACTTGACCCACAGTGACCCAAAAATGACCCATTAATCGAATTTTCTCTAATATGTGACTTAGCCCATCGGTCTTCTTGTAATCCAAAACGACAGAATACAAAATTTAGTCAAAATCGTTTGAACCGTATTTTAGATAAAATTGGCTTGACCCAAAGGGACTTAAAAATGACCCACTAATCGAAATTTCTCGAACATGTGACCTAAGCCAATAGTTTTCTCGTGCCGAAAAACGGTTGGATATAAAATTTAGTCAAAATCGAATGAGCCCTTTTTTTTTTTAGATATAATTAGCTGGACCTTGACCCATTTATTGATTTTTCTTGTACATGTGACTTAGTCCAGTGGTCATCTCATGCCCGGAAATGGTATATTACAAAGTTTTGTCAAAATGTTTTAGGCCTTTTTTGGATTCAATTATCTTGACCCTGACCCATTGTGACCCAAAATGATCCACTAAACGAATTGTCTTGAACATACGATAAGCCCAATAGTATTCTCATGCCCGAAAACTATAGAATACAATATTTCATCAAAATCGTTTGAGCCGTTTTCTAGATAAACTTTGCTTGACCCACAGTGACCCAAAAATGACCCCCTAATCGAATTTTCTCTAATATGTGACTCATCACAGTGATTTTCTCGTAATCGAAAAGGACAAAATACAAAATTTAGTCAAAATCGTTAGAGCTGTTTTTTTAGATAAAATTGGCTTGACGCATAGTGACCCAAAAATCACCTGCCAATTGAAATTTCTCGAACATGTGACCCAGCCCAATAGTTTTCTCATGCCGAAAAACGGTTGGATGTAAAATTTAGTCAAAATCAATTGAGCCGTTTTTTTAGATATAATTAGCTTAACCTTGACCCAAAATGACCCACTAATCGAATTTTCTCGAGCACGTGACCTAGCCCAATGGTATTCTTGCGCCCGAAAATGGTAAATTACAAAATTTCATCAAAATCGTTAGAGCCATTTTCTAGATAAACTTTGCTTGACCCAAAAATGACCCGTTAATCAAATTTTCTCTAATATGTGACTTATCCCATTGATTTTCTCGTAATCGAAAACGACAAAATACAAAATTTAATCAAAATCGTTAGAGCTGTTTTTCAGATAGTATTGGATTGACCCATAGTGACCCGAAAATGACCCACTAATCGAAGTTTCTCGAACATGTGACCTAGTCCAATAGTTTTCTCGTGCCGAAAAACGGTTGGATATAAAATTTGGTCAAAATCGATTGAGCTGTTTTTTAGATATATTTAGCTTGACTTTGACCAATTATGACCCAAAATGACACACTAATCGAATTTCCCCGAACACGTGACCTAGCCCAATGGTCTTCTCATACCCGAAAATGGCAAAATACAAAATTTCGTCAAAATCGTTAGTGCCATTTTGCAGATAAACTTTGCTTGACCCACAGTGACCCCAAAATGACCCATTAATCGAATTTTCTCTAATATGTGACTTAACCTATTGGTCTTCTCGTAATCGAAAACGACAAAATACAAAATTTCGTCAAAATCGTTAGAGCCATTTTCTAGAAAAACTTTGCTTGACCCACAGTGACCCAAAAATGACCCACTAATCGAATTTTCTCTAATATGTGACTTAGCCCATTGGTCTTCTCGTAATCGAAAACGACAAAATACAAAATTTAGTCAAAATCGTTACAGCCATTTTTTAGATAATATTGGCTTGACCCATAGTGAGCCAAAAATGACCCACTAATCGAAATTTCTCGAACATGTGACCTAGCCCAATAGTTTTCTCGTGCTGAAAAACAGTTGGAAATAAAATTTGGTCAAAATCGATTGAGCCGTTTTTTAGATATACTTAGCTTGACTTTGACCCATTATGACCCAAAATGTCCCACTAATCGAATTTTCTCGAACACGTGACCTAGCCCAATGGTCTTATCATGCCCGAAAATGGTAAAATACAATATTTCCTCTAAATCGTTAGAGCCGTTTTTAAGA
This sequence comes from Maratus speciosus, assembly GCA_963932465.1. Classification (NCBI taxonomy): domain Eukaryota; kingdom Metazoa; phylum Arthropoda; class Arachnida; order Araneae; family Salticidae; genus Maratus; species Maratus speciosus. The sequence goes on along the minus strand of OZ010789.1, from coordinate 373,985,845 downwards.
TAAAATTTACATACACACACACACAATTTTTGCTTGCATTATAGTATAAGATATACTACATATCATTTATTAAGGTCCATATAATTTATCAATTTTTTTTTTTTTTTTTTGTCGATGTTTTTATGTATTACATCGTTATGTGGTATGCACACTCCAATTTTTAATGTCCAATTTGGAGAGAAAAACGTTTAAAAAACAAATTTTACTCTATTAGAATCTAATTGTTAGTGCTGAAATTGCACAGTATTCACAATATATTGCTTATTGATTTCATAAGGTTAAATACAAAATTGACAATCTACTTTTTTATGCAGTGACCAATGGTCATGTCATAGGGGTGATTCTGAGTAAAAAAAAAAAAAAAAAAAATCTGAAACTCACAGCAAATTGTCTGAAAAGTTACACTAGAAAGGGGAGGTCCACTCCTGACACTAACAATGCGTTTTCTCCGTGGCTCTTTGACAAAATTCGTGTTTTTTCGCTATTTTTTGACGAAATTTGTGGTAATTTCTAGTGATCTTTTGACGAAACTTGTGGGTTTTTTTCGCGATCTTTTGACGAAATTTGTGGTTTTTTTCGCGATCTTTCGTCGAAATTTGTGGGTTTTTTCGTGATCTTTTGACGAAATTTGTGGGTTTTTTCACAATCATTCGACGAAATTTACGGGGGTTTTCGCAATTATTTGAAGAAATTTGCACTTTTTTCGTGATTCTCTGACGAAATTTGCATTTTCCCTGCGATCCTTTGATGAAATTGGCGATTTTTCTGCAAACGACTGACAAAATTAATTTTTTTCGACGACTATATGTCCAAATTTTCAGATTGGTGATAGATTTTTTAAAATTTTCGGAAATGAATGCCTTACATTTTCGGAAAATTCGGACTAGAATCACCCCTAGTTCATATAAATAGGGATTAGTCAAACCCCCAAACACTTATTATGTCATCACATACATGACACATCTTAAAAAAAATTTTAAAAGGCAAAAAAAAAGAATGCTGAATGCAACATACAAGAAAAAATATAACAAGTTTTGCATATATTCTTTTAGAACAGTGGTAATCACTTTCTTTAAAGGTGAAATTTTGACGAATTCGCATTTTTTTTTCGCGATCTTATGATGAAATTCACGTTTTTTTTTTTTTTTTTTTTTTTTTTTTTTTTTTTTTTTTTCGCGATCTTCTGGGGGAAATTCACGTTTCTTTCGCGATCTTCTGGGAGAAATTCGCATTTTTTTTTTTTTCGCGACCTTCTGGGAAAATTCGCTTTAATCGCGATCTTTTAATGGAATTCACGTTTTATTTCGATTGTTGAACGAATCTGATGTTTTTTCGCAATCTTTTGATGGAAACCGCATGTTTTTCGCGATCCTTTGACGAAATTTGCGTGTTTTTTGCGATCCTTTGACGAAATTCGCGTGTTTTTCGCTATCTTCTGGGGAAATTCGCGTCTTTTCGCGATCTTCTGATGGATTTCGCATTTTATTTCGATCGTTTGACGATACTAACGGTTTTTTTAATGGATCTTTTGATGGAAACCGCGTGTTTTTCGCGATCCTTTGAGGAAATTCGTGTGTTTTTCACGATATTTTGAGGAAATTAGCATTTTTTCGAGGAAATTCGCGTTTTATGCAATCTTTTGAGGAAATCTGCTTTTTTTCTCGATCTTTAACGAAATTCGCATTTTTTCGTGATCCTTTGAGTAAATTCACGTTTTTTCGCTGTCTTTTTAAGAATTCAGAGTTTTCCCGTGATCTGTTGGAGACATTCGTGTTTTTTCACGATCCTTTGACAAATTTTTCGAATTTTTTCCGCGACCGAAATTTGACGGTATTTTTTTGGAACATATTTGTGAAAAAATCGAATTTTTCCGAGATTCTTCGCTAAATGCCAAACATCGATAAAATTTTAAATAAAGGTCGAAAAACAGACTTTACGGACCTAATAATTGAAAAACGGACCTAGTGGGAGCTCTGCTATTAAGATTAATTACCCTACCCAATCAATGTTGTGCTTCAGATGAATGACGTGCATAAAGGATTTACCGTTTGTTTTTCAATCACGATTTTTTTTCCTTGGCAGCAATATCGCTTGTGTCCGAAGCCGCAATAGAATATCAGGAGTTTCTAAGTAGTGGTTTGCTTATCTAAGTAGTTCTAAGTACTACTTGGGAATGTTTTCATTTCTAAGGAGTTTCCAAGGAGTCTAAGGAGTCTGTGCGAACCCTGAAAATCCCAATTTTTGAATTTTTTGTTATTAAAGGGTACAACTTAAGATAACAGATACGATGAAAATCAGAAAATGATAAAGGAGGCATTTTTACTCTGTACCTGTCTGAATAAGAAAACTTTTTTTCTTTAGACACTCTGCATATAAGTAAAATTGAAATATTAAATACAGCCACAACTGCAAAAATACATAATACATTATGAGCACATTTTTTATGTACTATTAAAGAAATGAATTATAACCTATGCTCTATAGTCATTTTTTCCTATGTAGTCGTAGAAAAATAAAAATACAAGTTCTTTGGATTATATTAATTTGCAGAGGGTTGGGTGGTTGGGTCTGGCAGTTCTTTCAAATCATTTTTAATTTTTATGCAAAGATGTCTGAAAATCTAAATTTATTTGAAATTTTACCTTACATATATAATAGAATCCTAACAAGTAAGTAATTAAACATAGTTGGCACTGTTCAATGAAATGCAAAGCAAAAAACTCCAAAAACCCGAAAGAAAACAAAAAAAACCAATAAAACCCAAAAAACCCACACGGGTTGGGTTTTTTAAAAAAAACACGGGTTTTTTTCAGCCCTGATAACAAGGCATCTGTACATCTGTTTTGAATTGTTTATTATATATTCCTTATGCTGTATTGTAGTATGGTTGCCATATGTCAGATTTTTGCTTCGCTCTGCGTAGCAACAATCTTATCGGGGGGGGGGGGGGGGGGGGCTGTTATGCAACCAACCTTCTTTCTAGCCTCTAAAGTGAAGAGGGGAAACTGGCACTAGTGTTGGGTTTTGTCGAATGTGTAGGATGCGGGAAGGCATCCGAGGTAATATTGGTTTGGTTTTCAGAAATAAGATGTGTAGTTTGGTGAAGTATTGTGGTTGATAACTTATAGTCAAAGTGTATATATTTTTAGGCAAGTATAAATATTTTGTAAATAGAATTTTGTATTTAATAAACTTTTAATATTAAACTAATGGTGCCATCCTCGGTTGTCGAGACATCACAGCGGCTTAGAGTCAACACTAGAATAAATGGTTCTGTACTCTCTCTCTCTGTATATAATGTTTTTTTTTTTACTTGATATTTATGTATATGAAAATATTTCAGCGTGGTTTCCTGGGTTACTCCTACTGGTGAAGGCTTTTCCCTACCATATGTGTCTATATTCATCCATGCTATCTGCAAAGACCTTTCTCACTTTCCACATGAATGCATTTATTTGAATGTAGATGGAGCTTTGAGTAAGTTTCATAAAATAAAAAATGACTTTTTATTTTGTAGAAGTTGCAGAAAAATTTTATTTTTGTTTCTATCTGTTAAATAAAATTAAAAAAAACCATTATATGTGCTTTATGTTTAACATTGCTTCTTTATAACTGCTGTTCTAATAAAGATTGCTTCGGGAAATTTGTTGAATTGCATTCTTGATTAAATTATCTTTTCATTGGTACTGACCTACCGTCAGGAGAAAGACCATTAGCAGGATTGCTTCTTCAAACCATACCAACTGTGAGAGGTAGGTTAGAATCAAAACGTATTACAGTCTTGATGCGATTAGCATTCGTTTGAAGCTCACAATTTCTGCTATTTCCTCTGTTTGGACAACACGAATATAGTTGTATTTAATAATACAACAAAAATGTATTTGCTAAAACTATCACATATTAAATTAAATCTTCAGAATATGTGTTTTATAAGCATTAAGTAATTAAACAATGTGAATAATTATTATTAGTGCTCCAGCGAAGTAAGTTCTTCAGGCCGAAATTAAACTAAAACTGAATTTCAGTCTTTTTTTGAGTTTTGGCTGGAAAAGGAATTGAAATTCTCAAATGTAAATATTAAGCTATTAATATATACATGTACAAAAAAAATAATTATTCTTAATTATGCACAAATGCACATCCTATCTATAAAGACCATCTTACTTATGCATTATGCATATATATGTGCTGCATGTCCATGTGTTTGTTTTAAATAAAAGAAATAGCATTATTGGAAAAATTCTTTATTCATATCATACAGTAAAAAGTTTAATCAATGTGTTTCGAATACTTAATGCTGTTCTTAAATTCAAACTAACTACTTTCAGACACATTCACAAAGTCTGTTTTATTCTTAAATGCTCATAATTAGCAAGTTCTCTTATTCAAAGGCAAAAAAAAAAAAAAAAAAAAAACCCTAAACAAATAGCGTTTTCCAATTTTTTATAACGGCGAAGCATCTTTCAGAAAATGCTGTCAAAGTTGGGGTTTTGAGCCGATTTTCGAGATGCGACAGTTTAATAAAAGGTTGTCATGATATAGCAATCGATTATAATTTGAGATGTCATTTATTGAAAAATGAAAAACGCTATTCGACTAGTCAGCTTAATAGTCTGGGCTTCCATTTTCATGCTTCTATCTATAAAAACAAGCCCTCGTTATTAAGCGGGGTGATTTTATTTTATTTTTTTTGGGGGGGGGGGGGTGGCTAATATTTTGCTTTTAACTTAATCGAAAAGAAATATTTAAAATATGATTCAGTAGCATAGGCAAAATTTTGTTTCAGGGGAAGGGGTTCTGTGGCCTATGATCTCATAAAAAGATGATTTTGTGGGGGGGGGGGGGGGGGGGTCTTGTGACTGCTCTGGTCCTCTACTATCAACTCCTCCCCAGTCAGCCCACCCAATTAGCAAGACAATATAAACAATTTAGTTTGTATTTATAACAGAGATTTATCTTGTTTTTCTTATTATTTTTTTTTTTTTTAGAAGTGAAAATATTCCTTGACCTTATTTGGAGAAGTAAATTTAGATAACACAAACAAAGATAAACATGACAGTGGCCATTGCCAAAAAAAGAAGTTGAGTAGGGGACTAATAAACATCGAAAGTTGACAAGTAGCAAAAGTTCATTTTTTTGTGACATTTGAAATTTGTTTTTTTCTAATGACCAATTGACAAAATTCGTGATTTTTCTCTCTGATGCATGGTCCAAAATTTGTATTTTTCCCCATAAGCGATTGACAAAATTCGTGATTTTTATCCATGAATGATTAATGAAATTTGGGATTTTTATCCATGAGCGATTGACAAAATTTAGGATTTTTATCCATGAGCAATTGATGAAATTCCATATTTTTTTTTTTTTTTTTTTTTTTTTTTTCCATGAGTGATTGGTAGATTTCACGATATTTTTCCGCAACCGATTGACGAAATGTGCAGTTTTTTTTTTTTTTTTCTGTTCTTTTCTTTTCTTAACGCCTATTTGATAAAATTCTCGATATTTTTCCTGCGACAGTTTGACAAAATTTGCAATTTTTACGTGCCTGATCGATGAAATTCGTCCTTTATTTTCTGTGACCGATGGAAGAAATTTGTAATTGCTATCCATAAACAATCGACGAAATTCACAATTTTTTTCCTTGAGTGATTTTTGAATTTTGCTATATTCTGCTGCAACTTATTGACAAAATTTACAATTTTTTTCCCAATGACCAATAAATATGGGATTTTTTCCCTGATATACATTGATGAAATTCTCAATTTTATTTTTTTTTTTTCCTGTGACTGATCGACGGAACTCAGTTTTTTTCCATGAACGATTGACAAAATATGCTATTTTTTTCCTTGTGCAATTAACAAAATTAACAATTTTTTTTCCATCAGCTATTCTTGAAATTTGCGATTTTTTTTTTTCAGAGCTATTGATGAAAATCATGATTTTTCTATGCCAGATTGACGAAATTCATGATTTTTTTTTACCCCAATTGAAGAAAGTCGTGATTTTTTTTTGTGCAAGCGATTGACAAAATTCATGACTTTTTCTTGCGGGTACTGGGGAAGTTTCCAAGTTTTTCCAGCAATCAATTGGAAAATTAGCAACTCCATAATTTCCAGAGATGTTTTCTGCATGGGCCACAAGTTAAGCCACTGCAGGCCACTAGGTTGTGCATCTCCAGTCTGCATCATACTAATTTGCAGGTTTGCTCATAGCATGTTTAGAATATTCATTATCTTTCTTACTTTCTAAAAAGGACATTTTTACATAATACTATAAAATATTACTATAGTAAAAAGGTATGCAAGTTCTGATTAGTCATATTTTTTCTCCTTAATTTTTTTTTTGTTTGTTTGTTTGTTTTTAATCACTTTTAGACATAGGGGAAGAAGAAGAGCAAAGTGAAATATCTGGTGCTCTTAGTAATTTAACTGTTGGTGATGGAGGAACAGGAGATGTTGATCCAGATGATGAAGATGTTGAACCATCTGCTGAAATGCGTTTTGTTCCTGATAATAAAGAGATGTGTATGTATAAATTGTTTCCTCATTTTCATATCTCTATTCTAAAAAAAAGTAACTTACGCTGTCACCGCCGCCGCCGGTTTTGTATTTTTTTGCGACTGGAGGTCTTTCTCCATTAATATTAAGAAAAATACTACATACAAAAATATGAAAATCGGCAGTATTATAGAGAAATGTTTGATAAACACGCTGATGTAGACAGTTTTCAAATTGAATAATTATTTTAAGAGATATTTAATGCTAAAGTTGGACAAAATCGTTCCATTAAAAAAAGTTTTTTAGTAGCAAAAGCTATACATGGGAATTAATTCATTTTTAGATCATTTTATACGTTAGAATTTCCCGGTGTGCAGACTGCATTCACTTTTTTAATTTGACTCATTTTTTGAGGTTTTATTTCTATTTTAAATTCAAATTTTCAGCATTTCAAGAGATATTTTTTACTTATTTTAGGAAATGGTATTAATTTTTAAACTGTTGCCAACTGTATAAACCGCACAAATAATAATGTTTGCTTCAAATTAAAAATTTATTTACATGTGACTATTATTACCAGAAAAAAAAACTTTGAAATTAGAATTAAATAATTACGTGTGAAAAGCAGGAACTTATTGAAAATTACTTCATAAAAACTATATTTACACTAAATTTTATAAGGATATTGTAAAAAAATAAATTCATTAACATACGTTAGAAGTCTTAAATAGGAGAAATCACGTCACATTACACTTATTACGTAAAATGAACAAAAAGTAATATTGCAAAACAGTTTAAATTTAAAAATTGCGCGAGACATTAATTTGATATTTTGAGATTATATTAATAATATTAATATTAATTTTATTGAATGCGTTTAGACTGCTTTCGAGCGATAATTTAGTAATGTAATAAAAATAAAAAGATCACAAGCTGAAAATGAAGTGTCATCAACAAAAAATATGATTTGAAAGAGAAAAGTCTGTGAAGCAGAAAATAAAGAAATTGCTTAAATGGTTTAGTTAAGATTCGTTAACCTTCTGTGTCGTTTCCGTCAAAAGAAGGCATTGGTATTTGTAAAATATATTTGCATTTTGATGCAGATTTGCTTATTATATTAGCTTATTTTGAAATGTTTAACTGATTTTATTTAATCAAAGATGAAAACAGCCATTGTATCTTTTAACAGCAGCTGATTTTTCCTTAAAATTCTCCAATCGAAGAAAAATGAATAGAAACCCATTTATAGGGAGATTGCCACTGTTTTTAAAATTATAATTCAATCTTTCAAAGTCAATCAAATTAGCATGCTTTTAGAGACTGCAGTGTCTGAACGGGGTTGGCGAGCGTCGCTCGTAGGGGGCCGAGCCCCCTAGTTGTATATTAAATTATCTTTCTGGCTTATATGAAAATCTATGCAATGACAACTTATGTTAGATTCTGGTTATTTGATGCACCATTTATTATTGACCCATCACGAGTTGAGACTTGGAAAACACCCTTTTTTTAGAAGAGTCAATTTTATGGAAGGTATACTACGTGAAATTGGCATGGAAAAAACAACTCTACCCTTTCAGTTCAACCATTCGCTCCAAAGAACAAGAGGTTGCCGTGAAATAAGTTTTGCACCAATAATTTGTGCGAGAACTGCCGAAAGGTAGAAAAAAAATTGAGAATAGATAATGGGAAAATGGTGGCATTGTAGAAGAGAAAATAGATAATATTTTTCTTATTGTCAACTCAAATTCTAAAAGTTCCGATGAAAATATTTTTGAAAATTATGATTCATTGGATTCAGGTTTCAGTGGCATCTAATATTTATAATTTGAAATTCAGGCAGTAATAAATGCTTTAAATAATTCTCTATAGACAATTGTTCAAAAGGAACATTTTAACATTTATTGCTTAATTGTTAATATAAGAAGAAAGGCAACAGCAATTTTTAAACATGCCAGTTTTTGTAGCTGCCAGTCCTACGCTTGGATAAAATGTAAAAAAAAAAAAATTATTATGCTTCATGGATTTTCAATTGAATTATCTGAAAATTTTATGTGCGGCTAGATGAAAAAATTGATATAAAATAATTAAACATAAAGAAATAAGACAAAAAATAAATAAATAAATAAATAAATAAAAAAAGTAAGACCAAAAAAAAAAAACATAAAAAATTTTCGTTGGAGACTCTGCTTCTTCCTCCCCTGCTCTTTGTCAAGTGAGTTTCTAAATACAGTAGACTCCCTAAAATCTGCACACCATCGCAGATGTAAACAATGAAACTTTCAATTCAGATGTAGAGGCAAAGTTATAGAAATTTTTAGTTTTATATCATTCTATATATATTTTAATATGTAATTCTCAATAATAATAATATGACTGAACTTGTAGTTTTTCTTGATCAAAGTATAAATTTATTTTTGAAAAAAATCAAGATATTGGTGATATCACTGGTAATTGCACTCTTTTTATCAAATATATTTATGTATTAATCAAGCGTTTTTGATTATTAAGACTGGCTAAACCTGAAATAAAACTTCCTTGCTTTATGATTTTGGTGTGAATTAATAGGGTACCTTTATATAGGGAAAGTTTAATTGAATAATTCAAGGGAAATGTATGTTATATTTATTATGCATATTTAATACATTATTATTATTTACTTGACCTTTACTTTTAATAATTTAATCATTTTTTAAATTATCTTAATTTTTATGATTTTAGTTTATTACTTTATTTAATTATTGTAATATTTAACTATATTGCAAGCATTCATTATAATTTTGATTGCATTATTACATTCAAATTACTGTTTAAAAAATGTAAATAAAGCAATGACCAGAAATTCTTAAAATACTAAAATCTGCACAACCTCTGGTCCCAATCTGTGTGGATTTGAGAGAGTCTACTGTAAAACTTATTTCGTGTTTTTATTCTTCATTTTAAAAAACACAATGTGGACTGCAGACACATATCACTCACCCGCAAGAAAAGTGACACAATTCGACAAAAGTAAATTTCACAGGAGAGGCAAAAGAAAGTTTATATAATTTTACTATAAAATGAAATTTCAGCATTTAGATGCAGGAATAAAAAAGTGCATGAAAGCATAAAACCCTTAAGAATTAAGATGTAGGAGGAGGTTTGGAGGGTTGAGTAATCTTACCTCCTCACATAATCCACCCCTCTTCTGTGGCCACAAATGGACATATAGCGTAATAAAGGGAGATTCTGTATAACTACACTTATGAAACTGTTTGTGTAGCAATACACACCTATGACAAGCCTATTATTAGTGGAATAAAACGCAAAATGAAATTTTGCGAGATGTGTCACTTTTCTTGTGGTTGAGCAATATGTTCTTGCCTCTCCCTAGATTTTTTTTTCTTTTGTCGTTGTCCATGTCCATGGAGCTAAAAATAGTCTTTTAAAAAAAATTATTGTAACAATAAATAATAATAAATGAATTAAGGATGAATTTCACATAAAGACTCTTCTCAAATCCTTACTGCCTAATTTCTGGTACATTTTTTAATTAATTTTTGCTCCCAAACCTATCAAATCGACAAGTATTTTTATTCAGAAACTATGTAATAGAAACTGTTTTATAGTTTTTCAGTAAAGACGGAAGACTTTTTTTGAAAATGGTGTGAAAGATGTTGTTTTAAACAGAATTTCTAGACACGGTAGCACAGAAAAGAAAAAAGAAACTGCCATCCTGAGACAACAATAATCTGAGAACAATCGCTTATAACTCAAGATGTAATTCATTTATCGGAAATTGAAAAAACTGTTTGATTACAAATTACTTCAATAATCATGCTAAAAGTATCGTGCTTTTTAAAAAAAGCACGGGAAGTTTCGTGTTGTCGAGTGGGGAAAAATATTTTTTTGAGAATCGTTTTAAAATTAATTAAACTGTACACATATTTTTCTTCAGTTCATAGATTCGACATTTAGATTCACTTATATTAATTTTTGAAATAAAATCTGTGTATTTTGTTTCCGATAATTACAGATTTTAATATAAAATATAATGTAATATTTCCTTTTATTAGTTCGGCGTTTGCAAGTTGAAAAAAAGCAAAGAGCAAAATTTTATTTATTTTTTTTTCTTTGTTGTTGTTTCTTTGATTATCAAAAGAAAAAAGAAAGAAAACAATTGTATTTTCTAGCAAGGAGAGTAAAATATACTTTAACAAAATAAATAATTAACGTAATAACTTAAAACAATGTAATATAATTTATATAACATCTTAATACAGAATTTCCCCAGTGAATATGGTAACCTCCCCGTTTTTGCCTTATTCCGATTTGAAGGAAATGGAATCGTCTTCAGCTGCGTCACGTATGATTGACAGGTCTCTTCTCATGAAAGGTTCATAATAATTGGAGCAGCCTCACAATTAAGATAAAATGTTAAGAAAGAAAATGAAAAGCAGCATTAACTCTACTTTTGATAATTAGGGCAGTCACTTTATTAGATAAATCATGCTTGAACTGACATATCTCAATTAACCTGAATCTAATGCATCACATATTATAAATTTTTTGCACTTTAATAATGCTGTGATTCATTTATGAGTAATTTAGTGCTGTTTATATTGTGCATTTCATTATTTGTATGCATTTCAGCATAACCAACCTTGATCATATTTTTGTGAAAAATAAAATTCTGTAACAAAAGATCGATTCCAATTAATTGGAACACAAACTAAACTTTTAATAATACTAACATTTGTAAATCCTCTTGTTTCTTTTTTAGTGAACTTATTTTGTTTGCAAGTTACACATTTCAAATCTTAAACAAGATTAAAAATTTGAGTTATATGTATTTATAATATTTTAGAATATAAACCTTTATTAAATTGATTTTTGTGAAGGTTTCCCTTTTATTATATTGATTTTTGTGTAAGGTTCCCTTTTATTTAATGTAATTATATGACGGGGCCCCCAAAAAGATACAATTTTGACTTTGATTGACCATATTTTGACAGTTAGTTTTTGCTTTCTTATTCATAACTTAATGCTTTATATGCCATTATTTCATTTCAGTGGATGTTATCTTTCAATCCATATCAGACTGCCAGGCTCTTAATCCTGATCCCGAGCAAGAAGAAGGTATTTTAAATAATGTATAATTTTTGCTCTACCTTAAATCATTTTTCCTCTTGCATATTTTTATATTTCTTAGCATCTTTAAGTTTTAATTACTAAACTATAGAGATAATTTTTGGACTATCTTATAAAGAAATTGCTGTATTTGTGTAATTTATACTCTCTGTGTATTTTCCATCCCCTTATTTATGAAATTTCCAGAAAAAACTTTAGTACTTTTCTATTTTTTTGTCGACCACTTTCTAAAAAAGAAAAAAAAAAAGATTTTCGTTAAACAATGATATTTAATGTCAGAAATGCATAAGCATGATGTCACATTCATTACACGTTTACAATTTTCGGCTTATAACTATGGCCAAATGCCTCATCCATGTATCCCAACTGCAGAAGACTGCCGGGAAGATACCCTGCCAGAAAATTAAAAATACTAGGTATAACACCTGTTCTAAGAGTCACAGGATAAAGCTGGTTGCATCAAAATTCCTTGTTTATGGTTTTGTATGTTACTGTTAGGGCCTGTGTATATATAATGTTACCACTTTAGGAGGGAGGGGGGGGGGATTGTCTTTTGATATCATTATCATTTTTTATCCAATTCCAAATAATTTATTTTTTTTTTGTAACTTTTTCTTTACTTAAAATAATCTGTTATCTTATTATTCTGTTATTTATTTTTATGAAAATACAAAGTTATTATTAAAACCATTAAATGTTTATATAATTACTTCATTCAAAAATTTGGAATACTCCAGGGTTTGGCATTCCTATTTTTCTGCCATGTGTGCATATAATCCGCTGTTGGAGAAACCAGGTACGGAATGATACATGTTGTGTTTATCAATAAAATAAAGAGAAAGAATGTTGACAGTCTATTTTGTTGATAAGCAAGTAAAAGGAATTTTTAGACACCGATAATGATACCCATTGGGGGAGGGGGGGGGGGGATTCGAGGAATGTTAATGTATGTTATCGTAAGGGGGAGAGAGGATCCAAAATTACCGTAAAGTTGATAATGTTCCATATATGTACAACCCCTTATGGTTAAGTTTTCTAGAGAGACATACTAATGCCAATAATAACAGAAGTTTTGATTGACCAGATTGCTTTTTATTTGGATTGAAAATGTAACTGGTAGATAAAACTTAAGGACCACTGTTATTTTCAACGATTATAGTTAGAAATAGATCTGCAGCAGCACATGTAAATTTACATCAATGCGGGATATACTCTGTTTTGTGAAACTTATGCAGATTTTGTACTTTCGCTTTGTCGATCAAGTGACAGCAAAGATAAGAGATTTTAAGTAATCGGCGGGTGCTGTGAGTTGTCATTAGATGTAAAAATTGAAGGAGATGGAGTGAAGCTTGAAACTGAAATTTTGAAAATGTCTTTGAGGCATCATTTAGATTATATTACTCGTGATAGAATAATCGGGAAGTTGGAAGAAGGACGCAAAATGACAGATGTTGCCCGTGAATTTAACATCGCGCACAGTATTGTTTCTAGGCTATAGGTGGCATTCCAAAAGAGTGGAATTATGTACTAGGCACATGGGAGGAGGTCGTCCTAGCAGTACGACGTCCCAAGAAGATCGGTATATTGTTATTTCAGCAAAAATGTACTTACACAGCACAGCTGGTCAATTAGCAAATCAACTTTGTGCTATCACAGGAACTAAAATATCGCAGAAAACTGTTGCAAGACATTTGAAAAAGAGTTAACTATACGCCTGAAGACCTGTTGTGTGTGTCCCATTCTCAAGACGCCAATATAGCATCCGTTTACAGTGGTGCCATATGCATCGCAATTGGACTGATGACGACTGGTCTACTGTGCTCTTCTCAGATGAGAGTAGATTCAGTCTATCGTCTGACTGCAAATGTAAACTGATATGGTGCAAGATTGGTAGTGCTTACTGCCACGAAAATATTCTAGAAAGACTTCGATATGCGACTTCAAATATCATGGTGTGGGCAGGCATCATGTTCAATGGCCGTAAGGATCTCTATGTGCTTGACCAAGGGTCCATGACCGGTAGACGGTACATTGAAGACTTCCTGCTTTCACATGTTCGACTTTTTCAAGGTGCTGTTGGTTAAAGTTTCATTTTATGGATGATAACGCACCTTGTCAGCGCACACAGTCTGTACAAGATTGTCTTGAGGCCAAAGATATCCATCGCATAGACTGGCCAGCAAGTTCTCCTGACCTGAATCCCATTGAAAATGTATGGGATGCCTTGGGGAGACGTATTGCTGCCTGACAATTTCCTCCCACAAACAAGGAAACCCTCATTGGGCAATGAAGGAAGAATGGGGCAACTTGCCTCAACAGCTACTGAATCATGTTGTTCTGAGTATGACATGCCGCATTGAAAGTTGTCTCGCATTACACAGTGGCCACATCCCTTATTGATATGGCACTGATGATTGTTAATTGTGAGTATTTTGCTTTCTTTGTACAGTCATGTTTTCGGACAATATTCACATTTTAGAAAAAGAACCTCTGCTAATGCCCTGTATACATCCTTTCAACAAAATTTTTATATTAAATCCTGTGTAACATTCTGTTAATACTATTGTTTGCTTCTTGACCCACAATCTCATGTAGATTCTCATTTACATGTACATTTCTTCTTGGTCCTTAAGTTTTATCCACCAGTGTATAACATACCATAAAACCCCACTTATCTGCAAAGCATGGGATTAAAGCATGGTGAAAATTGGTTCGATTCGAAATGTTCGATTGACCGAGGTTCAACAGAAATTTTTGGATAGCCGGGAAGCTTCTTTTATTTATTCTACCAGATGGCACTACTTACTCTTCTCACTCCTGCACAGTCAGTTCCTGTTTACATGTTTTAATTTCTTCCAAACAGGATATATTATGAGTGATTCTTTAAAGAGCAAACGTGTTGTTATAAACCTGATAGACGAGCTCAACACTTTGAAAAGAATAGATAATAGAGAGACTGAAGAATATCTGTTCTGACTAGCTTTAGGAAGGTCTACACTTGTGGGCTGAATTAGAAATCATCACAAGATTGAACAATGGTGTATGCAGATGCAGTCTTAACTAGCAGAAGCACGATGAAACTGTGTGAAACTTTGAAACTATACTAGGTTTTTTTTTTTTTTTTTTTTTTTTTTTTTTATGGTTTACTCAAGTATGCAAAAAAGGGACATCACTAAATGGGCCTTTTCTTCAAGAAAAGGCAAAAGGTTTAAACAAGGAAATGGCTGGAGATTCATAATTTTCAGCTTGCTTGGGGTATTTAGGTCGATGGTAGACATGGCACAGCGTTTGTCAGGTCAGTATTTGCGATGAAAAACTTCCTGCAGTTTCTTCACAAGCAAAGTGTTTCCAGATGAAGCAGGGTTCAGTGATATATATATCAACGGATATATTATCTTGATATATATCCGATATTTATTTTCAAAATATCACAGTTTGATGTTTTCGATATTTTCCTTTTTTAAAATATTGTATATGATATTTTCAGTCAAAACAAGTGTAAATGAATTTTTTAACTGTTATTGATTGTGTCATTCTGTAAATAAGAACTTTTGATTTGGCAGGCTGTTTTTAGCTCCCCCTGTCCTCTTCCATATCCCCCCCAAGCTTTACACTTGTTGCTGAATTTTAAAATGTAGAATGTAGAACCAACAAATATGTGGGACAGTATTTACTTAAAACAATTATTGAAAGATAAATGCGTAATTTAAAGAAGTTATTTACAGCTTCATTAGAATCTTTTCTGGTTTTGGTTTTCTTTAGTTTAAACTACACAACAGGTTAGGGAATAAAAAGCACACAAGCTTACATTTATGTTCAAATTTTTCAATAAAAAACAAATTATTTTTTATATAATTTTTTGTATAAAACACAAAATTTTCTGGAAACTTGATAATTAACCTCCTTAGTTTGTTTTTTGCGAGTGTAAACAGCAAATTGTGTCTGTTTCCAATTAGTTGATTTTCAATTTTGTTACATAAGTGAAAAAAAAAAAATACATTTAAAATATTATTTTATTCAGTTTTCAGCTTTCATGCTAAATGCTAAATGCAATATAGTTTCTAATTTATATTAGGTCTGAAAATATTTATAATTATCAATAAGTTGACTATTTTGAAAATATCGGATATTTTTTATATTTTCGAAAATATCATGATAGTTACGTACTATGAGGTGAAGTTTTCTGAAAATATTGCGAAAGAAAACAAAAGTCCTGAACAAATCTACAATTGAGATGAAACAAGTTTAAATTATAAAATGTTGCCAAGCTGCACGTTGGCCTCTAGTGCAGAGAAAATGGTTCCGGTTTAAGACTGCTGAGCAAAGAGTAACACTTTTGGTTTGCAGTAGTGCATCAGGATCTCATAAGCTCCCACTTGTGTTAATGGCCAAGCCCAGAGCGTTCTAGAATCTTAGCATGAGATCTTTTCCAGTAAAATACCAGTTACAGGAAAAATCATGGATGATGTTTGACACAATGATTTCTGAAAGAATTTGTTCCAGAAGTTCTTTTTGAAAAAAAAAAAAAAAAAATGAAACTTCCTCAGAAGGCTGTTTTTTTTTTTTTTTTTTGGTTGAATAATGCATCATCGCACCCAGCAGAAAGTGAGCTTGTGAAGGATGGGATTAGAACTATTTTCTTGCCTCAAAATGTGACTTCTCTAATCCATCCAATGGACCAAGGAGTCATTGAGAACATTAAGAGACAGCAAAAGGCTGCTATGGTTTTTGTTTGAAGGGCTGGCTGATGGAGCAGAAGTTGTTCAACATTTGAAACTTTTAGATATGAAGAAAGTTGGCTACTGGGTAGCTTCGTCATGGAATGAAGTTCAAAGCATGGGTGCAAGTTCTCCGGCCTCTAAAAATTCCCAAGGACGGAAGCAGGACGGGAAAATCTCCCAGGACGAACAAAAAAAAAAAAAAAAATTGTTTTTAGATTTTTCAAGATTTGTGCAAAATGTTTAAGATTCGAGCTTTAAATAACACCCCTTTTTGACTATCCCGTTTAAAATTTTGGTTACAATCTGAAAATCCTAGCGATGCCCCCCGGCCCCATCTCATTCGGCTTTCAAAGAATGCGTTGACTCTTTTGAACGCCGATAAAAGCACGCCTTTCTTCTGCGGGCTCTTTCATCCAAAATCGTCCCCGCCAAGGGTCAGTTCACAAGACACGGTCCAAAGTTCCTTATACGTACAAGCATAACTCAAGGCCATCTTAATATAATGCGATAGCCCGCATCAAAGCTGGATACATGGGTGCAAGTTTTACTTTTGAAAATTCCCGAGGACGAAAAACAAAAAAAATCTGTTTTTAGATTTCTCAAAATTTGTAAGAATCGGACTTAAAATAACTTTAAAATTTTGGTTAGAATCTGAAATCCTAGCTTATATATTTTTTCAGACAATCTACTCCGCGGTGAGTGTAAGGATCGCGGAAAAAAACGCTTTCTGTGAAAGAATCGCGAAAATGTCACGTTCTCCGTCAAAGAAACTATCTCAGTGTTGATTTCAGGGGGTGGCCCGGGGGGGGGGGGACACTCCCCCCGGAGCAATGATATGTCCTCCCTTCCCCCCCCCCCCCCTTTCGCTAGAGAGTCTTTCTTTCGGGACGTGGCTGGGCACCTGGGAATCTTGCTTCCGCAAAAGAGTCGGACTAGAGTAGAAGAATAAAGGGCTGCGGACGAAGATGGGCCGCTCGCCGCGGCGGTTAACCCCCCCGCCCACCCCCAACCGCCGCCGAGACTAATAATAAGCTAGAAGCAGCAGGAGTCTTTCGGTAGCTTTTCGACTTTTTCAAGGTGCTGTTGGTTAAAGTTTCATTTTATGGATGATAACGCACCTTGTCAGCGCACACAGTCTGTACAAGATTGTCTTGAGGCCAAAGATATCCATCGCATAGACTGGCCAGCAAGTTCTCCTGACCTGAATCCCATTGAAAATGTATGGGATGCCTTGGGGAGACGTATTGCTGCCTGACAATTTCCTCCCACAAACAAGGAAACCCTCATTGGGCAATGAAGGAAGAATGGGGCAACTTGCCTCAACAGCTACTGAATCATGTTGTTCTGAGTATGACATGCCGCATTGAAAGTTGTCTCGCATTACACAGTGGCCACATCCCTTATTGATATGGCACTGATGATTGTTAATTGTGAGTATTTTGCTTTCTTTGTACAGTCATGTTTTCGGACAATATTCACATTTTAGAAAAAGAACCTCTGCTAATGCCCTGTATACATCCTTTCAACAAAATTTTTATATTAAATCCTGTGTAACATTCTGTTAATACTATTGTTTGCTTCTTGACCCACAATCTCATGTAGATTCTCATTTACATGTACATTTCTTCTTGGTCCTTAAGTTTTATCCACCAGTGTATAACATACCATAAAACCCCACTTATCTGCAAAGCATGGGATTAAAGCATGGTGAAAATTGGTTCGATTCGAAATGTTCGATTGACCGAGGTTCAACAGAAATTTTTGGATAGCCGGGAAGCTTCTTTTATTTATTCTACCAGATGGCACTACTTACTCTTCTCACTCCTGCACAGTCAGTTCCTGTTTACATGTTTTAATTTCTTCCAAACAGGATATATTATGAGTGATTCTTTAAAGAGCAAACGTGTTGTTATAAACCTGATAGACGAGCTCAACACTTTGAAAAGAATAGATAATAGAGAGACTGAAGAATATCTGTTCTGACTAGCTTTAGGAAGGTCTACACTTGTGGGCTGAATTAGAAATCATCACAAGATTGAACAATGGTGTATGCAGATGCAGTCTTAACTAGCAGAAGCACGATGAAACTGTGTGAAACTTTGAAACTATACTAGGTTTTTTTTTTTTTTTTTTTTTTTTTTTTTATGGTTTACTCAAGTATGCAAAAAAGGGACATCACTAAATGGGCCTTTTCTTCAAGAAAAGGCAAAAGGTTTAAACAAGGAAATGGCTGGAGATTCATAATTTTCAGCTTGCTTGGGGTATTTAGGTCGATGGTAGACATGGCACAGCGTTTGTCAGGTCAGTATTTGCGATGAAAAACTTCCTGCAGTTTCTTCACAAGCAAAGTGTTTCCAGATGAAGCAGGGTTCAGTGATATATATATCAACGGATATATTATCTTGATATATATCCGATATTTATTTTCAAAATATCACAGTTTGATGTTTTCGATATTTTCCTTTTTTAAAATATTGTATATGATATTTTCAGTCAAAACAAGTGTAAATGAATTTTTTAACTGTTATTGATTGTGTCATTCTGTAAATAAGAACTTTTGATTTGGCAGGCTGTTTTTAGCTCCCCCTGTCCTCTTCCATATCCCCCCCAAGCTTTACACTTGTTGCTGAATTTTAAAATGTAGAATGTAGAACCAACAAATATGTGGGACAGTATTTACTTAAAACAATTATTGAAAGATAAATGCGTAATTTAAAGAAGTTATTTACAGCTTCATTAGAATCTTTTCTGGTTTTGGTTTTCTTTAGTTTAAACTACACAACAGGTTAGGGAATAAAAAGCACACAAGCTTACATTTATGTTCAAATTTTTCAATAAAAAACAAATTATTTTTTATATAATTTTTTGTATAAAACACAAAATTTTCTGGAAACTTGATAATTAACCTCCTTAGTTTGTTTTTTGCGAGTGTAAACAGCAAATTGTGTCTGTTTCCAATTAGTTGATTTTCAATTTTGTTACATAAGTGAAAAAAAAAAAATACATTTAAAATATTATTTTATTCAGTTTTCAGCTTTCATGCTAAATGCTAAATGCAATATAGTTTCTAATTTATATTAGGTCTGAAAATATTTATAATTATCAATAAGTTGACTATTTTGAAAATATCGGATATTTTTTATATTTTCGAAAATATCATGATAGTTACGTACTATGAGGTGAAGTTTTCTGAAAATATTGCGAAAGAAAACAAAAGTCCTGAACAAATCTACAATTGAGATGAAACAAGTTTAAATTATAAAATGTTGCCAAGCTGCACGTTGGCCTCTAGTGCAGAGAAAATGGTTCCGGTTTAAGACTGCTGAGCAAAGAGTAACACTTTTGGTTTGCAGTAGTGCATCAGGATCTCATAAGCTCCCACTTGTGTTAATGGCCAAGCCCAGAGCGTTCTAGAATCTTAGCATGAGATCTTTTCCAGTAAAATACCAGTTACAGGAAAAATCATGGATGATGTTTGACACAATGATTTCTGAAAGAATTTGTTCCAGAAGTTCTTTTTGAAAAAAAAAAAAAAAAAATGAAACTTCCTCAGAAGGCTGTTTTTTTTTTTTTTTTTTGGTTGAATAATGCATCATCGCACCCAGCAGAAAGTGAGCTTGTGAAGGATGGGATTAGAACTATTTTCTTGCCTCAAAATGTGACTTCTCTAATCCATCCAATGGACCAAGGAGTCATTGAGAACATTAAGAGACAGCAAAAGGCTGCTATGGTTTTTGTTTGAAGGGCTGGCTGATGGAGCAGAAGTTGTTCAACATTTGAAACTTTTAGATATGAAGAAAGTTGGCTACTGGGTATCTTCGTCATGGAATGAAGTTCAAAGCATGGGTGCAAGTTCTCCGGCCTCTAAAAATTCCCAAGGACGGAAGCAGGACGGGAAAATCTCCCAGGACGAACAAAAAAAAAAAAAAAAATTGTTTTTAGATTTTTCAAGATTTGTGCAAAATGTTTAAGATTCGAGCTTTAAATAACACCCCTTTTTGACTATCCCGTTTAAAATTTTGGTTACAATCTGAAAATCCTAGCGATGCCCCCCGGCCCCATCTCATTCGGCTTTCAAAGAATGCGTTGACTCTTTTGAACGCCGATAAAAGCACGCCTTTCTTCTGCGGGCTCTTTCATCCAAAATCGTCCCCGCCAAGGGTCAGTTCACAAGACACGGTCCCAAAGTTCCTTATACGTACAAGCATAACTCAAGGCCATCTTAATATAATGCGATAGCCCGCATCAAAGCTGGATACATGGGTGCAAGTTTTACTTTTGAAAATTCCCGAGGACGAAAAACAAAAAAAATCTGTTTTTAGATTTCTCAAAATTTGTAAGAATCGGACTTAAAATAACTTTAAAATTTTGGTTAGAATCTGAAATCCTAGCTTATATATTTTTTCAGACAATCTACTCCGCGGTGAGTGTAAGGATCGCGGAAAAAAACGCTTTCTGTGAAAGAATCGCGAAAATGTCACGTTCTCCGTCAAAGAAACTATCTCAGTGTTGATTTCAGGGGGTGGCCCGGGGGGGGGGGGGGGGGACACTCCCCCCGGAGCAATGATATGTCCTCCCTTCCCCCCCCCCCCCCCTTTCGCTAGAGAGTCTTTCTTTCGGGACGTGGCTGGGCACCTGGGAATCTTGCTTCCGCAAAAGAGTCGGACTAGAGTAGAAGAATAAAGGGCTGCGGACGAAGATGGGCCGCTCGCCGCGGCGGTTAACCCCCCCGCCCACCCCCAACCGCCGCCGAGACTAATAATAAGCTAGAAGCAGCAGGAGTCTTTCGGTAGCTTTTCGACTTTTTCAAGGTGCTGTTGGTTAAAGTTTCATTTTATGGATGATAACGCACCTTGTCAGCGCACACAGTCTGTACAAGATTGTCTTGAGGCCAAAGATATCCATCGCATAGACTGGCCAGCAAGTTCTCCTGACCTGAATCCCATTGAAAATGTATGGGATGCCTTGGGAGACGTATTGCTGCCTGACAATTTCCTCCCACAAACAAGGAAACCCTCATTGGGCAATGAAGGAAGAATGGGGCAACTTGCCTCAACAGCTACTGAATCATGTTGTTCTGAGTATGACATGCCGCATTGAAAGTTGTCTCGCATTACACAGTGGCCACATCCCTTATTGATATGGCACTGATGATTGTTAATTGTGAGTATTTTGCTTTCTTTGTACAGTCATGTTTTCGGACAATATTCACATTTTAGAAAAAGAACCTCTGCTAATGCCCTGTATACATCCTTTCAACAAAATTTTTATATTAAATCCTGTGTAACATTCTGTTAATACTATTGTTTGCTTCTTGACCCACAATCTCATGTAGATTCTCATTTACATGTACATTTCTTCTTGGTCCTTAAGTTTTATCCACCAGTGTATAACATACCATAAAAACCCCACTTATCTGCAAAGCATGGGATTAAAGCATGGTGAAAATTGGTTCGATTCGAAATGTTCGATTGACCGAGGTTCAACAGAAATTTTTGGATAGCCGGGAAGCTTCTTTTATTTATTCTACCAGATGGCACTACTTACTCTTCTCACTCCTGCACAGTCAGTTCCTGTTTACATGTTTTAATTTCTTCCAAACAGGATATATTATGAGTGATTCTTTAAAGAGCAAACGTGTTGTTATAAACCTGATAGACGAGCTCAACACTTTGAAAAGAATAGATAATAGAGAGACTGAAGAATATCTGTTCTGACTAGCTTTAGGAAGGTCTACACTTGTGGGCTGAATTAGAAATCATCACAAGATTGAACAATGGTGTATGCAGATGCAGTCTTAACTAGCAGAAGCACGATGAAACTGTGTGAAACTTTGAAACTATACTAGGTTTTTTTTTTTTTTTTTTTTTTTTTTTTTTATGGTTTACTCAAGTATGCAAAAAAGGGACATCACTAAATGGGCCTTTTCTTCAAGAAAAGGCAAAAGGTTTAAACAAGGAAATGGCTGGAGATTCATAATTTTCAGCTTGCTTGGGGTATTTAGGTCGATGGTAGACATGGCACAGCGTTTGTCAGGTCAGTATTTGCGATGAAAAACTTCCTGCAGTTTCTTCACAAGCAAAGTGTTTCCAGATGAAGCAGGGTTCAGTGATATATATATCAACGGATATATTATCTTGATATATATCCGATATTTATTTTCAAAATATCACAGTTTGATGTTTTCGATATTTTCCTTTTTTAAAATATTGTATATGATATTTTCAGTCAAAACAAGTGTAAATGAATTTTTTTAACTGTTATTGATTGTGTCATTCTGTAAATAAGAACTTTTGATTTGGCAGGCTGTTTTTAGCTCCCCCTGTCCTCTTCCATATCCCCCCCAAGCTTTACACTTGTTGCTGAATTTTAAAATGTAGAATGTAGAACCAACAAATATTGTGGGACAGTATT